>KB308652.1:169397-184517 GCA_000328365.1 Capitella teleta | reverse complement strand
TATATATTTGTTAGATCTGGGCGAATGGTGCTTCAACATGGATACATCGATAAATAATGAATATCTGTGTTACTAATATCTGACGGATACTTACACGGATAGTTATGCCCAAACACGGGAGTATGCACCTGCAGCGTAATGCCCCATCACCTGGCACACGCTGTGAGCGCTAAAGCCATGCTTTGCCTGCATCAGTTAAAGACAAGCGACCTTGACCTACTGCTGTCATTCTTCTTGCTTCTTGTACATTTCTTTAAAATATTTTTTAAGAGACTCAACAAAGTTTACTTCTAAATGTTTTTGTAAATGTTGCCATTATGTTGGTTAAAATTCACTGTGTCTTGGGGCTGATTCTCAAATGTCATTCAGCCTGTGATTCTTGGGTCAACCGTCATAGATCAGAATGAAGGCTTTATAAAATTGTAAATTATAATTACATGTGCAAAAAACTACGGATCTTATTTAGTTCACAGGCTTCTTTTTTCACGCTCTTGGTCAACCACAAAAATTACATGCCATGGAAAATAATCAGTTTTGGAGCTACTGATTACCTCTCATATGCATGCTCACCTGTAGTGCCATTCAGATTTCATCTCTTGTTCCTGCTTTGTTTACTCATTGGTTCATTGTAGTGTAATTATAGTCGTCACTTTCATGATAAGCACCTTATTATTACCGTATTGGTTAAAAGCACACTCCTAAATAAACGCCCACCCCACCTTTTTCAAAGGAGATATTGATGAATTCCCATACATGTCCACTGGTTCCAAGGTATTTTTAGCAGCATTCACAGCTGATTCGTACTTTTAAAGATCAAACTTTTGACTGTTCATGGAATATCCACAGAGTGTCTGTCTTGGGAATATGCCAATTGGGTGACCTGTCAGGAATTCTTGTCCTACACATGACATTAATCACATTCACATTATCCTACTAGTATTACTAGCAGCAGCCTGCAGACACTTCAGCCATGCTTCAGCAGGCTAATATTTGTTGAATTCATTGGTTTTAACCATTTTGAGGGGGTTTGTTTGTGGAGTGGGCGTGTAATCGATGTGAAATTGACTGTGCATATAACCAAGACAATATGGTACATTTCATTTGGAAATATCAAACATGTCACTCTCAATAGTCTCAAATAGTAATAATGTGGGCTGTAATGTATTTCTTTCCTTCATCAGCATTCTGAGCTAAAAGAAAGCCTAAAAAATTAAAAGTTATGCAGGCCTCTGCCGCCTCCAATACGCCTAATGTTTTTGTGGCCACTTGTGAGATAATTTCCTGTTCAGCAATGATTTCAGTGGCCTTGAAATAGGTGCAGCACTAATAGCACTCTCAATTTGAGTTTCTGATTATTGTTGAGAGCAGTAAGTGAATGACTGAGGTTTTATGCTTTTCTGCAGTTAAATATAACCTGATTACAGGTATCTGGAATCTGATGGTGAGGAATTGTTTGGAAATCATTTCAGATAAACTTCATTGCCTGTTGTAAGTTGTAACAGTTGTACTGACGGTGAGTCTGTTTATTGCTTTTTGTCTAAGTGGACCAACTTGCCATTGCCTATGGTATCTGGAAATTGGCCACTGATTAGGCATCCAAATATAACGGATTAACGGTGGTAGCTTCTGTGTCTCTTTGAAATTGAGAGGCCATCAACCTCACTTATCAAATTCATTCTTTTATTCTATACAGTGAAACGACATACCGGTAGTAATAATAATTTTAGATTTTGAAATTTTTGAATCAAATCATTTGATTAGTTTCTATCTGTAATTATGAATTCAGTTGGCAAGGAATTATTTTGATCCCAGATGTGCACATTATTACTGTATGAAAGGTATTGAGGATTTCACCAGCTGAAATATGTTATAATACAAAATTATAAACCTTTATCATTGTGAAATGTGAACACAATCAACTGTATTTCCAGCCTTCCAAATGATGACAATCTTCATGCGAATTTAGCCATTTTGTGTTCTGTCATTTGTCTTTTATGTCATAACTGTCGTAAATGCAGCTCTAACATCATTTCATTCAGTTGTGTTACACTACTTGTCTGTGTTCATAGGAATCGATAACATCAAATTATAAGTTCTTTATTGCCAGTTATTGGGCTCCTTATTGTACACAATCATGTAAATGATTTGATATGTGTTCACAATAAGTACCATCGAAACTCATTAAGGCCCAGATGGTAGAGGAAATCCATTCAAGTTCTTAGCCACTCGAGTATGTGTCATAGTACTGTTGTCAGCTTACCGGAAGCTGCTGTACCTGATTTTTAACTATGAGGTCTCTTTCTGGTCTTTCATTATTGTGTCGTCTTGCTAAATGGCAATCAATTATATCAACGCTATTTTACATTCTACGGCACTGAGTTCAGCCCACCAGCCTGATGTATCATAAAAAATTGCTGTTCCTCTGTGTTTTGACATTTTTGGGTTTGAACAGACAAAAATGTAGATGAAAAAAGTGCACCTTTGTTTCCCCTACAGCTTGAACTATGCATGACCTCAAAGAACTTATATGCCTTTATAATCTTTAATTCACAAACCGTTCATTGGCACTCACTCAGTCATAAATTCCTATACACCCTTCAGTGGATAATGTGACATGAGATTGACCTGCAAGCCTTTTTGTTTTCAATGCTGGTAATTTGGCCCCTGGTACCTTCTCCAGTTTAATTTATATTTCTATTCCAATCATTAAATATTCAAATAAAAAACTAGTCAAGTTGGAACACCCATGGATAAATGCCATAATATATAGGTCTATAAATAGGATAGTAACTAATATTTATGCCTATCAGCTTGTCTTGTGTCGTGATTACAGCTTCGTTTGGCAACAAGCCAAGTTAGCCAAGTTGGAATACTCAGTATTTAAGTCTAAATATTACAGCTACAGTTTTAGCATGTGTTATGTTGTGATAACGGTTCATTCTAAGTAGGGTGTCATTTTACTTTCCTCAGGGACTCAAATCGTAAGATTGATTAAAATTTCCTCAACTTCCTTATGCTGTTAAAGGCATTCTCGGTTTATCACACCTCAGCCTGAAACTGTGTCGTGTTGAGAAGTGCCATAAAATATTTCTTATAATTTATAAAGCAAGTCACGAGCATTGAATGCCGATTCATGGTGTGGCCTCAGGGGTTTCTGCTATGGTTTGCATTAGTAATACAAATATTGTAGTATGTGCTTCTTAGCATACACACAAACAAGTCATTGATTCTAAAGAAGGAAAGTATGTGTGTATGGTTTTTGTATAATATGCTTGAATGCTGTTTGTGTAAATAAACACCTTACCTTTATGAATAATTTTTTATTTATTTTTTCTCTTCAGTGGAGTGTGTGGTGGAGTTTGATTACGAGGGTCAGGAGGATGATGAGCTGACCATCAAAGTAGGCGACATCCTCACCGATGTGGTCAAGCTTCCCGGAGGGTGGTGGGAGGGTGTCAGCAAGGGAAAGAAAGGGGTTTTTCCCGATAATTTTGTGAAGGAAATTAAAAAAGATAAAGTCAAGGAAGTCGCAAAAGAACCAGCCGCTCCGTCCAAGAAGCAATTGGGCGGGAATGTTGCTGAGTTGGCGAATAAACTCAATATTCAGATGGGCCCTGCACCTAAAGCTATGAAGAGAGGTGTGTTTTTGTGATTGTTTTGCTTGTCTTATGAGCATTGTGGTTTTTGCTTTTGGGTTTAGCTGAAGATCAAAGTAACGAGAAAAAGAAAGTTCGAGCTAAGGTTACCTACAGTTACTCACCGCAAAATGAAGATGAAGTGAAATTGGTGGAGGGAGACATCGTTGAGATCCTGCAACAGGTGAGATGATCCCTTGTAGGGTGTAGTATTGATTGATGATGTTTCAGGAGGAGGAGGGCTGGTGGCAGGGTATCGCCCGTGGTCACAAAGGAGTTTTCCCTTCAAACTTCGTCGAACTCATCAAAGAAGACGAGAAGAGCGCCGCTTCATCTGCTGATGAGGCTGAAACGCCCACGGAAGGAGAGTTGCATGAAATCAGGGGAAAGAGGATCAGGGGAGTTGGCTTTGGGAACATTTTTGGAGAAGGAGGCCCAAAGCTACGCAAAGCAGAACCGCACAAAGAAACCACTCCTGAGCCGCCAAAGGCCATCACAGACCACAAGGTACGTGAATTGTCATTCCAAAGGGAATCTTCAATTATCTTGATTGTTTTATCGTCCTATGCTAGCCCAAGAAGACCCCTCTTCCACTACTGCCTAAAGACCCCCCACCAGCCGCAACAGCTGTTGACCATTCTGTCAAAGCTCCGACTCTACCCCCAAAACATGACACCAAACCTCGTGAGTTACAGTTTTTCTTCATTGTTTTTGTCTCCTTCGTCAATAGCTGCTTCACACTGCTTTTGGATCTCTGCAAGTATCACTGTAGTTCATTTTCTCTCAATTACAGATGCAAATGAGGTAGGCGTAGTTAGCATAACTCAAGGGTTTTCTGTTTTTCATTGCCGTGGCGATGCCACCCCTCGTAGTGATAAAAAGAAACACGTCACATTCTCTGACTCTGTCAGCCCCTTACAATGCTCAACCCCTGTGAATCACCCCCTTGAGGCTGAGGCCATCACTGATAGCGTTAAACTCAATCGCAACCGCCTTTCTCGGGAATTCACAAAGCCTGTCATGTTGTCCACTCAACTTTTCTGTTCAGACCAACTCAACCGAAATGACAGTGGGGGCGATTCTGATCCTGATCTCTCTATGTTTTCTGACGAATCCCAAGATAAGGTCACGGAAGACATTCCAAAGATCCCAGAAATCACCCCAATTGAACGTAAACCAAAGAAAAGATCATTCTTCCATTGGCCTCGTTTTCATTTCGGATGGCGCTCTGGCAATTATAGCGTGAATCGCTAATTAGAACTGTAAATTGTTTTTGGTTTAGCCATGTTTTCCTTTTCATTGCCAGTTCCCTGTTTTAATAAAAGTTTCTCTTTCAATTTCCTCAAAAATGGTTTGACATATTTGTCCTTATCATGGTTATTTTTAGTTTATATGTATATATATTATAAACCAATTACTTCTACTGTTACCATTACTGAGCAATTCCTGACAATTGCCTTAAATCTTTTGTCGCTGCAATGCTGAGCATACAATGTTCTATTTTTATGATGTAGTACAGATTACATAGCAGGCAAGGTCTACTGTAAAAACAGGATTTGGCCTGTCCCTTGTTTTAATGCTATTTAAGCTCAAAGTTCAAGTGGAGTCTGGTGTTGCTTGGCTGTTCTCTTTAAATTTGAATTAAATGGCTAAATATCCGGGTAAAATTGCAGGTTAGTACCAAAGTCTTTAAGTGATTTTTCTTCTGTTCTGTTCTGAAGCTGAATTGAACAAAATTCTATATTAAGGTTTAACATTATTACTTGTTAAGTCTTGATTTTCATCATTTTTTATGTTTGAGCTTCGCCAACTTCCATGCAGTACATTATGTAAGAATACTCTCTGATGTAACCTGTCTAATGTTTGACGGATTGTGCTCTTGGCTTCCAACTTGGGTAATATTGAATATCTTATAATTCAGAATCTGAACTTTGTACAGGATACTCTCCACTCATGAAAATTAGACATTGAATTCTAGATTTGAATCCTTCTCTGACTGTGTGCATAAGTTGTCGAGATTGTGCAGGGTCCCTCTGAGCTCTCCGAGTAGCCTTTAAAAGCGACTTCTCTCCGCAGTTGAACGTGCGAAGGTGCTGTTCTCATACACCGCAGAGAACGAAGATGAACTGACAGTGCACGAAGGCAACATCATCAACATCATTGACAAACATCTCGAAGACGGCGGTTGGTGGAAAGGAGAGCTCAACGGGAGAGTCGGGGTTTTCCCGGACAATTTTGTGGAGTTGCTACCTCCGATTGACGATGCTCCTGTAGGTCACGCGCCCCTCATGAATTCTCTTGACTCACCGGTAGCTCTTCACCAGCGGCCTAGAAAGCCTCCCCCTCCCTCAATTCCTCCTAACAACTCCTCAAAGCAGTCGCATAGAGCGCCTCCGCCCGAACCTCGAGTTGAAAAGAAAGTAGAAGCAAAAGGTATGGAAGCAGTTTTTGTTTTTTTCTTGATGTCTTAGAACGTCATTTAACCCCGTATTTTAGCCCTCTCATGTATTCTCAGACCTTTTTTTGTATCAATGGGAAATCGGGAATTCTTGTGCTCTGTTATTTTAATTTTTAAGTTTATCGTTCTGTTTGTAGCTAATTGTAATAATGATTACTCGTAGTTAGTATAACACTGCCCTTGCACGGCATCTCCTCATTTGAGGAGCTACGAGTATTCTCCGATTTCCACGCTTCCCTGTGTTGCACGCGTGACGTAGCGCTTTTTCTTGTGTGTCCGTAACAGCAGATGAGAGGCAGCAGCCTCCCAAGGCAGTTTTCAATAAGAGGAGCCCTCCTGCGCCTCCGGTCAGCAAAAAACCCTCTGCTGCAGGAAACCCGTCAGAAAGTGACAGCATAACTGACGACCAGAAGGTGAAGGAGGCCAGCCCTGCAGATGACCTTGCTGCCGTCTCTTCCTCCTCCTCAGCCCCATTAGGTCAGTCCTGTGGTTGAGGACTCTGATGGAGGATTTATCTGCTATGAGCCAACTGTTCTAAAGCTCTGTTCTAAACTTACTGTTCTAAAAGTATGTTTGTTATGCGGAGCTGCAGTAGTCGTGGTCCCTTCTGTGTTATTCTTTTCTAGACTTCTACTAAAGCATGCTTTCTAGGATTTTGCTTTGCTTTGCACACATTATCCCTCCTCAGCCTCTTGTTTGCTTAAACACATTTTTGTATGCTGATGAATAATGTTGCCACAAATCAATTTTCTATGTATTGTAAGTTTGCTGTGGTACTACAGTCAGACCCCGTTAATCCGCCCTCTTCCGTTCCCAAGGAAACTGACGGATTAACGAAAAGGGCGTATTACATTTCAGACCACAAATTCATGAAAATTGTGTGTCATTCTAAAACCCCAAAATCTCATGTAATGCATTAACGTAGTGGCATATACCATTAGGTTTGAAGCTGGAGGTAAAAATAATCTCACAAACGATCACATGAGGTCAAGAAAAGATTTTCATTTTTTTTTTTAAATCAATGATGGTTGTCTGCTTGTGATAAGCCGTTTCACCACGCCCAATCTGTGTAGTTCATGTCTATTTTCTTGCTTCGCTGCCTCCGACTCCTTGAATCTCTCAAAATATATAGCATTAATGCGCGCACGTGCTGCCTCGCTTCCCCGCCAAGACTTCCTTCGCGGGCTCAGATCTCGCTTCTCCACTCGATTGATCTCCACTCAAAACTTTGTCATCTCGTTCGTTCCGCTCCTGAACATTGCTTAACCCAGCGACCAATTAAATTAAAAGACTTAACAGAATTTACGCCTGCGATTTTAATGCTTAACAAGTTAATTAAACAACACGAATCTCCGTTAAACAAACAGGAAGGTGCCAGTTGCTGTTAAACTGACCCGACTTCAAAGAAATCGCCGACAATTGATGTGTCTTGGCCGATGTTTGTGCTCGACACGCTATTTGGGGGGCGGATTACATGTGTTATTTACAATGGTAAAGTGTAGATTCGTTCCCTAGAATCATGGTGAGAGTCGGATTAACGAAAAGGACGGATTATATGACACAAATAACATTACAAACGATTCGTCCCTGAGTTTTTATGGCGGATTACGAAAAGGGCGGATTACATGACGGCGGATTAACGGGGTCTGACTGTACCAAAGTTTGAAATTTAGAATTGAAAATACACAATGTATGTCTTTCAAATTATCCAAGAAAGAAAACTCTGGCTTGCATAAACTCAGATGTTTGCAAAGTCGTAAAAGCCTCAATTAATTTAGAAATGAAGAAAAATAGAAGAGAAAATTGATCCAGCGAACAAACCAAACCTGTGTATTTATTTTACTCCAGTGTACTTAGTATGTCAAAGGAGAACTATTGAGATGTTTATGATCAAAGGGAGGAGCGGCCATCAAGGATTCTTCTTCCTCAACCTGCCTCCAACCACTGATTGCGCTAACATAATTATCTTGTAGCAATTAGCCGAGTAGCACTAATGAGCCCCAGATGCTGTGTATCAACATCTGTTTCTTTTCTGTATTCACACTTGTTATTTCCATTTATAGATTTTTTTTCTCTCTCTCACAATTCACAACATCGTCATTCAGCATGAAAGCTGCTTGTGCCAGCAGTAACACTTCAGCAATGCTGAGATCTAAATTTGCTGTTTTCTTCACAGAAACGCCACAAATCGAAACTCTGGAATCGTCTTCTCATAAACTCTCACATCCAACTGCCAACCGGGCGAAAGTCCCCTGTCAGAGGCGACCTCCGAGCTCTGTGAAGGATCTACCGCAGGTGAGAGGTCATTGAGTGCATTTTATATAATATTTTGTTTGCGCCTTTTGTTATTTTAAAGCTGAAGAATTTTCCTGAGGTTAGTTGGTGTGAATTATAATTATTAGTGATGAGCACTTTGGCTAACCTAATTGATTATGCATCGTGCTCCATAATTCTATTTATGGTCGCCATGTATTTTTTTCTTTTAATCATTGTCTTTGTAAGGCTCGCTATTGAGGTGCTGTTTTATTGGATTAATCAGTATTTAAGTTTTTGGAAATATTTGTTTCACTAGACCAAAACAGAGACTGATGATGATTCTGAATCAAAAGAAGAGGTATTTTTGTTTTGTTTCTTTCGTTTTCTCGAATGATTTTTCATGTTTTGCCTTCCCTTCCACAATCACTGCTAATGGTTCACTCAATTAATGATTAGAATTGTTCAGGTTTATGTGATAATTAGTTTGATCTCTAAGGTGATGGTTCTCAAACCATTTTTCTTTTCAATGTAATCAAGGTAGATTTTTTTTTCTATTTTTTTCTTTTTTGAACTAACCTTTTTTCATCATCCCCCCCCCATCTTTTGTTAAGTAATTTAGCTGAATTTAGGTTGTTTTCACTAACTTTCTGCAGTTTATACTAATCCTTTTTTTTTTTTTCAATTAAGGGATTCGTTATATTTTAGAATGTGAAGCAGTGATTTCACAATCGACAAATGAGGATTTACACAGCACGGTATAAATATCCACAATTTATGTTTTATACGGTCTCATTCCGGCTCACAATCAGTTATAAATCATAAATGGTCTTCTGGAGAGAAAAAAAAATATTAGAAAGAGATGAAATTGCTGCATTTCCCGTTTTGGCTTCATTACTCCCCCATGGGGCGTGTGCTCACCTGCTTAACGCTCTCTCTCCCTTCACCCTCCAGGTTGATGAGGTCAAGCGGGACGCACCCTCTTTAGAGGCTCCGGAGAGGAGGAAGTCGCGACCTAAGACTTTGATGCAGCCGCAACCCCCGATGCCTGTGATGAAGGAGAGGATGGCTGCAGAGCTGCCAGCTGCTGCTGTAAGGGCGCCCCCTCCCCCTCGTCCATTGTCATCACCCCCTGCTGAAGTGGCCATGGTACCCGCATGAGTTCAATCGCATGCATTGCCTGTTGCCTTACTACCAGGGGCATTCGCTCTTTCAGGCTAACTACTAAATCCTAATGTATCGATGTCATTTTGCGTTAATCTGATGATGCAACACTATTGACGCATTGAGTGATATGGCATCAGATCTTGGTGTTTCTTCAATTTTCTTGTATTGATTACATATTTAATTAACCTTCATTATGATGAAGCGGCATGACACTTGGATATACTGGCTAATTTGGCTTTTTTTCATCTGCTCCTAGCTGTTAACTAAGTATGAAAAGAGTCAAAAGACTCAAGAAATCACATCAGAACTGCATCACCTCAATAGTTAAGAAACTAATTTAATGTTTAACCTGTCTGTTCTTTCTGTTCCATGTTTGTCAAATTTTGTCTCGATGTTTTTCATGAATCCAGAGCATGTTCTCTAATCGTAATTTCTCTCCCCCAGCGTGAAGTGGATGTGCCAAAGAAGGCTGCCCGTCCACCTCCTCCCATAACCACTCCTATTAGGGAAAAACCAGCCAAGAGTCCAGTTCCTGAGGGTCAGTTGTTCTCCTGTACCCTGATCCATAACAATTCCCTCCTGCTAGCAGAGCCCTCTCCTCCTCACGCTTCCCTCAACTCCTCCTCCGGCTCTTCATTTAATGCCCCTGGCGCTCCCGGTCCGGAGGTGGATCAACTGAAGAGAGAGATTGAGCAACTCAAGACTAACATGGTGCCCAAGGCCCAGTACGATGAACTGCTGACTGAAGTGAAGACCCTCACGGAACAAATGGGCAACTTGAAATCACTGTTCCAGAAACGTATGCTTGACTTGATGAACGAGGTTGATGAAGAGAAGAAAGTTCGTCTCAACATGCAGGTACGAATTATTAATGTAATTGTTAATCACAATTTAATTTACATTTTTTTGCCACAGGTTGAAATTGATCGCATTAAGAAGCTGACCCTTGCCTCCAATTCATAGTCTCAGAATTTCATTCCACCGCATGAATGAAGAACCTGCTACAGTGCATATCAGGAGCTATCTGATGAAGGGGCCGATCTCATCCGTACCCTTACACACATTCCTACATAACTTTTTTCATTTGTCGAAGCCAGTTTTCTTGGGGGAGGAACGTCTTTATTATACGGCTAACCGCTAACATAAGGAGTACCGTATTTATTGTATTTATACTAATAGAGCGTACGTTGAAATATAATTGCTGCTGGCAGATTATTACAACCATGATCATAATAACGTCAATCATAATGCTTCTTTGGTCATTTTCCTGTGAATACTAATTCCTCTTCACTGTTAACCATTGTTGAATGCTTAGAAATTATATCCCTCCATAGGAGTGCTGCTATTGCAAAGTCTTTTTGTACTGAAATTATTCCCTCAATTAAATTGTATATACCTTTCATTGTTGTCTTTCGTTGGTTACTTAAGCTCTGAGGATCCAGATTGGAATTATTTTGTTCAGACAGGATATTGAGATGAGATTGATGATATTGAGGTCTCTCGCAGTATTCAGATACATGCACTGCTGCTTATGCAGAGATGAAGAAAACTATTTACTTAATGAGGGCAACAGAGGTAATTCTTCAGGCAGTGTACAGGATTTTCACAGCTTTTGCCATTAAATCAGGTTCATAGAGGTCATCTTCATTTAACAACCTTTAATTTGACACCCGACTTTTGAAGTAACTTTCTCAATTTATAATCTCAAGCTTAATTGTGATGCAATGCTAAGGTAAAAGAACCCCCACCACAACAACCAACATGATCTAAAAATCCACAAAAATGAATAAAAATATATAATTCATTTGCACATGATTCAATCACTCTGATCACTATCTGAATACGCCCCCACAAGGCTCAGTCCCGTGTTAGCGGCAGGAGGGTTGCTTAGTTTGGGCGTTACTTCCACTTTGACTGCTGCCTCTGGTTTCTTCTTCACAATCAAGCCGCTCAGTTTATTCTTAGATGCAGCGATGCTTCCGATGCTCTTACTCCATGCTGGTTTCTCAACTGACGACTTGGAAGAACTGGCAAGAGATGGTTGCTGAGGAAGATATAAGTTGAAATTAATCGTTATTGGGGCATAGATCCCCATACATACAGCTGAGAGGATGTCTGTGGGTTTCTGCTTTTCCTTCTTGATGGGCGGCACTATTTCTTCTGCCTCGTCATCATCATGCAAACGTTTCATCACTTTCTGTTGATTCTTACCAAATATTGACCTAAAAATCAGGAAAATGACAGAAACATTTGCACTTTAAGAATTAAAACTCACTGAACAAAATTTTCATCTTCTTCGTCTTGCAGTTCCTTCAACTTCTGTTCATAAATCTCGTGTTTCTTTATAACTTGTTCGTGATCAAGTTTTGCATGTCTTGAATTTAGCTGCTTCAAATCCTCCAGCGTCTCCAACATGTCCATCTCCTGTCGAGATGCTTTCGTGCGATTCTCGAGCACCTTCATCGGGTTATTCTTCTCCTCTGCTTCCTTCTCCTCGATTTCTCGTCTCGCCAGCAATTCGGCCGTCTTTGCAGCCTCAAAGTTACGTGTGGCTCCCGCTTCTAATGCGTAATCGGTGGAAGCTGGATCAGTCTGAAAATCAGAAGGTATGAGACGAACGCATCAGAAAGTGTAATCCTGCATACCTTGAAAGCAATTTCAGCAACACATCGTGGACACCTGATGTAGAATCGGAAAATTTTGAGCCCAAGATAGTCCTCGTCCTCCACATCTTCTTTACGCGAGTTGAATTTCTTTCCTTTGTAGATGTATTCTCCGCAGGTGTTGCACCTAAAACAGGACGATTTGTTATTTGAGATTTCATCATTTTGATAAAGACATTCACTTGCCTCATATTGAAGGGAGCCATGATACGGATGTTCCATTGTCGGTTTCGTTCTTGCTTTAACCGAGGAATATCATTGGGATCAAAATCAGGAGGGTAGTATTTCTGTAACATGAAAGGATATATGTTAGCATTCCGAAGATGACCAATTTTTGTGTGGTGAAACATCAAGTAAAAGTACTGACACTTCACGAGGTGCAAGCACAGTATTTTGAGGTCTCAACTGTAGTACAACAAATCATGAATTCATATGAAAGTACAATGCTACAATGAATAATTATAATAAAGAAACTACTACTAGAGACAAGAGAGTCATACTCAGTGACTCACAACTACACACTTACTACTTAGTGACACTAACCAGCTAACAGTAACACAAAATTGACAAATCAGTTCAACAGTTGACAACAGACAAGTGACTGAAGTGTTGAAGTGACCAGTCACCAGGTGACATGAGACTCAGCAAATCAGTCTCAGAGAGTGATTTTGAGTGTTAGATAGGAATAACGACTACTTACGTTAAGCACTTTCCTTTCCGACATTTTCTATGAATTTGATTTAATAATTCCTATTATATAATCCCCCGAAACAATCGAACCCACAGGAAAGCGATTCGAAGAGAAACGACGAAACACAAACGATTGAGAATAATCATAACGTAAAGTCATAATGTTTAATCGAATGTAAAGTAATAATACGCATTTTCGTGTGACGGCCATTAAAAAAATAATAAAAAAAGTGAAAAAAAATAAAAATAAATAATGACTTATTGAATTCCAATCTGGATTATCTCTTTTAGTACAACTGTCATCAATTCAATTTTTCTAGTTAGAGATTTGATCCGTTGAGATGTAGCTATGTGGCGTTTAGAACCATGAATATACAGACCCTGGTGCCGCCGATATTACATGGAAGAGTTACTAAAGAAATTAGAAGAATCGGAAATTGGATGCTACACTGGCCACCGCTACG
Organism: Capitella teleta; assembly: GCA_000328365.1. Classification (NCBI taxonomy): domain Eukaryota; kingdom Metazoa; phylum Annelida; class Polychaeta; family Capitellidae; genus Capitella; species Capitella teleta. Next base: position 171,187 of record KB308652.1, on the reverse strand, counting down.
CAGGCGCCCTGTGTTATGCAGACGACGTAGCCCTAATCGCTCCCTCTCAGCAAGCGATGCGAAGAATGCTTCACATCTGCGAATATTTTGCCACCAAGTTCCATGTGAAATTCAGCAGTTCGAAAAGCATTAACATTGTAGTTGGCGCAGAAAAATATACACCTGTTTCTCTGCATGGCATCATCATTCCTCGCGCAACAAAAGCAGTTCATCTCGGACACACTTTCGACATCAACGCACATAACGCTAATATCGCCAAGGCCAAAGCTGAGTTCTGCGGCAAAATTAATATGTTACTGTCACCCTTCAGTTTCTGAACTTTACCCAGCTGGCATCAACTGAGCTAATAGATGTCTAAAAGACGTGGACTCGACTTGGCTAAAAGACAGCTAGAACTGGGGTCCAAACGCAATAAAAAAAGACGTGTAAATTTCCACGACTTTTAGACGTCTCATATCTAGTTGACTAAAAGACGTCTCAAACAAGACATTCTTTAGACGTCTCACATCTAGTCGACTAAAAGACGTCTCAAACAAGACATTCTTTAGACGTCTCACATCTAGTCGACTAAAAAACGTCTCAAACAAGACATTCTTTAGACTTCTCATATCTAGTTGACTAAAAGGCGTCTCAAACAAGTTGTTCATCAGGCTTTACTTTGACAACTTAAAGACATGAACAAGAGTAATGTATTTCTATTTCCATTTATTTGACATCGATGAAAACAATTGAAATAAAACAACTACACAACTATAAAAAAACACTACACAACACTACAGTTCCCTTTTGCCTCTTTGTGGCATTTCTCAGTCTGTTTCGGATGAATTCGTTAATTCGCTGTTCTGCGACAGTGCTTGAAAACTTTTCCAAAACAGATTCTAGAAAATTATTCACAGAAACAGTATTTGCGTCAAGTTTGATTCAAACTATGTTTACTTACCAACTATGAGTACATGTAAAGATGAGCCTCTGAAGGCTATTTTGGCTTCCCTCTGGCCATCCATATTCAAGTTTTGTTCAAGGTCTTTTGACAAATATCTGAAACAAGAATATAACAGTCAACACAATCTAAAAATCAAGATTACTAATTAATAGCTTGCTGAGGCTTAGAGTGTTTAGTTATTTTGAGGTTAAAATAGAACGTTCGAGAACATAATTATAAACACCTTTTCATAATGTTTTTAACCATTTCACGGGGGTCCCTGCCACCCAGCGCTTGGCACCTCTTGATCTGAAGAAAGGATGAATGAAAATAAAAAATATTTTTAACATATCATTTTGCTCAATTAGTGCAATAAAATGAGCAAAATAAGAACAAAGTCACAGATCGAGCTGAAGTATGCTTACCCACAGCTGCTTGTCCCCTTTCCACTAGTTCTCCTGGTTGACTGACAGCCTGCTGAAGCAGACTCCGGATTTCAACCAAAAGGTGGAGAGTTCTCTTCTGAAATTCTGGAAGATAAATGTTTGTTGCAAGGCTAAACACCGTGAGGAAATATAATCACTTGCTGTTGCCATAGGGAAAGAGCTTTTATTCAACTTTTTTTCCCAGCCTTTTTCCTTTACTCATGGACCTGTGAAGAGTTGGTCGTTAGCATAGATCTTATTCTCCAAATTATTAATGCAGCACTCACGAGTCAGGGACCTCTTCCACCTTTGAATCAACTTCATCAACATAAATATCCTCGTAGTCGCTATGTTCGTCGTCAGCTGTTGCACAAAATGCTCCGGTTTAGTATTAAAAAAATCAAATCCAAATATTAAATAACTTACTGGGTGGTTCGTTTGTC
>KB308652.1:58405-164173 GCA_000328365.1 Capitella teleta | reverse complement strand
CACGTTAGAATTGAACAAAATTTTCCCCTTGATGCTCATTATTTCAGGGCCCTCCTTAGTAATCAGGCCTATGAAGACGTCGAGCATCAATTATGCAATTTTTACCCATGAATTCATTTATATAATATACAAGGACAATAGAATTGTACATAATTACATGATTATATATGGCTTATATGCTGCATCATCTACATCTGCATTAGGGTGTTACATGTGCAATTTTATGCATGTACTGATGCCCATTTTTTTATATACAGTGTACATACTTGAGGGAACAATTTTTTTGTACTATCAGAAATTGACGCCTGAAAGGCCGAAAACTTTTTCATTAATGACAAAATACAGATGATTCTCTCGATCGTTCATTATGAGAAATGAAGCCTGTGAAAAGAAAAATAATCCATCGAGGAGCGCAATTCCTTTGTTACCTGTTTGGCTCAGTGGTAGAGCATTGGACTTTCAATCCAAAGGTATGGGGTTTCGTTTGATCAGCACATGTTCGTGGCGCACTTGGAGCAGAGAATTGGATGGTGCATTAATGAATTAACTGCAGTTTTAGTTCTCTTGCCCAGGCATCATTCAAATTAGCAGCAATCAAAACATTGCAAAAATTGCAGAAATGAATAAATAATCTTAATTTCCTTGGCTCAAACTTATACATGTACTAAAACAACATATATGAGGCTCCACAGCAAAACCTTTGATATGTTCCTTCTTCTTCATGAAGGTATATGTAATAATACTCAGCTCACAATATAAATGCATCAAATATTGTTTTTAATTGAGGCTCTCATAAGGACAATAGATCGATTATTCGAGGGAAATGACTCATTAATCCTTATTATCAATTGTCAGCAACTCGGCTGTCTCGCATCGCACTTAAATGATCTTGATATCATTGTAAAGGTTGCCCTCTCTGATTTTTAAAAATATTAACTTTGACTGAATTATTTCACCATCCAGTCAATCACGAAGCATGAAACATTACCATTAACCAGGGTCAAAGTTGCCCATGTAACTCATTGCAATGCTTTTATTGATTGATTTTCTCTGAATATATATTTTTGGGTTATCTGATTTCAAATCGCCATATCTCAGCGACCGGTCAACTTATTTCTTTAAAACAACCACCTAAATGTCCAGTTTTTCATGTGGAGCCTCACATATGCAATCATGAGGGGCTTCAGTTCCCCTCTGTCTTATAGTCTCCCAATTGTCTTAATTTTGGGTTTTATCTGCTCTGCCCTTTGAAGGGAAATATCGAAGTTCTGTAATTAAATGTCCTGTGTCACACCAACACTAACTTAATGTAACCACTTTCTACTAGTTACTAACTAGTTGCTTTGACCTGTAAAGGGGTCAATTTCTCTGTTGGCCTACGGTATGTCTGCGGCTACATTTGATCTGGCTGAGGTTACTTTTTAACCTCAGACATGATGTCTGGCATGCACACGACAGAAATGATCCCCTTTACAGTATCATTGCTATGCTTCTCTTTTTGGTGGCTTTCCTGTGATCATAACGTCCCTGGGTGCGTTATGATTCATTCGTTATTGATTACCCAATCCTGGAGTGGGCCGTTGCATGTCCTCATGTCATTCTTCAGTGAAATGTCTGAAGTTGGCATTCTGTGTCCTTCAAAGAAATTTATGTCTCCATCGGGTACCGCTTTTGTTCTTGCAGAATTCTGCTTTCAATTGAAATTATTGCCTCTGATTCAATTCATATATAGTGATTGATAATTTGTTAGTTGCATGGCATATGATTAACACTTTATTAATTTTCACCAATGATTCATGATAGCTAAATAGATTAGGCCTACAGTTGTTGATGTTTAGTACAGTACTTACTTAGGAATTTTTTGTAACCAATTTATGAATATGAGAATTATAATTAATGTGTGACACATGCTGGTCTGAAATTCATGATTTATGTACTGCAAGATCTGACAAGTACCTGCTGACATTTAGACGTTGAACACTTTCAATTTGAGCCAAAATTGTAGAATCTGCATTAAATGGGAATTTTGGGCCAAGCTGATGCAATTATATTTGAGTAGCTGCTCAAGTCTCAATGCTAATACTAATTTATTCTATAAAGTGATCATACAATTCGATGATAGAATTCTCTAACACGCTTAACAGACTTTTCCTGATTATAAAACCTCCATAGGTGATATCTTAACGAGCTATGATCATGGTGCATTACCAACGGAACAACCACTTAGGCGATGACAATACCATCTTCGACCAATCAGGTACCACAATTCGACACTATTCAAAGTGTCATGCTGTTTTGAACATGAGGGTTTTCAGGCCACAAAGTACTAATTCGACGAGTTGTCTAACCAGGGATCTATAGTGTTTTAGTATAAGTTTGAGCCAAGGAAATTCAGATTATTTATTCATTTCTGCAATTTTTGCAATGTTTTGATTGCTGCTAATTTGAATGATGCCTGGGCAAGAGAACTAAAACCGTAGTTAATTCATTAATGCATCATCCAATTCTCTGCTCCAAGTGCGCCACGAACATGTGCTCCCATCGACCAAACAAAACCTCATACCTTTGGATTGAAAGTCCAATGCTCTACCACTGAGCCAAACAGGTAACTAAGGAATGGCACAGCTTGGACAGCTACCCAAATATAATTGCATCAGCTTGGCCCAAAATTTCTTTGAATCCTTAAGCATTCATGTAATACATAGTGCCATATTCTACAATAGTACAATGAAAAACATCATTAAATTTCAGTTACTGGTTCTTTCTCACTTTGCATGATTAATAATAAGAATATGAATAAGTTTATAGAAATAGGTACATGTGTGAAAATAACACTAAAAACCCACCAAGCTCATTAATTGAAGAATTTTTTTTTTTTAATAGGTTTATAACCTTGATCATCAAGAGTAGCATTTGATTAGTGACAAGACCTCAGCCCACCTGAGCATCTTCTCACTCTTCTCTCTCAGGATTTACAATCACAAGTACTTCTGGGGTCAGCTTCTGTTGACCTCCTTGACTATTTATCAGGATGAGCGCTCGCCCATCCTTTGGGCCTCACGAAGTCCTAATTATAGATTGCATATGACTTATTCTGGCGAATAGCAAAATATGGCAAAACCTGGGATCGTTAGAACTCTTTTTTTTTTTTACTCTCATCGCATGGAGTATATTTAAAGGGAAAACCACTTCACTTCCAAATTCTACGAAGAACAAGAGATCATTTTTTGTTCACACTCCAATCCTTAAGCATACTAGTCTAAAATTAGTGTTTACCGACTTGACTTTATTATCTCTTCTGCGATGTGCCTAATCTCAGTGGTAATGATAGCTCTGTACCAAGAACATTAAGTTGAAATTAAGAGCGCTACTTCAGGCTGTGTCTCATTAAGAATGATTTCTATTCATGTGCTTCACCGTTGGTGCTCCCTCAATCATCGTGCTGTCAATCAGTATTGATCTGAGAGATGATGCATTGGCCTCTTGGGTTAAGCATCAGATGAGCAACCCAGCGACTCGTCTTGCTCATTGTTCGCTGAACTCTCATGGAGGGATGAGTGGCTGTGATGACCGCTCTTGTGTCCAGGCAGCTTCCCGGGAACCGTTGGCCACATCTTTTGGTTCCCAATGGTGAGTGACACAAAAGGGGTCATTGATCTGAACGTTTTTTTTGGGAGGCACTCATAAATAATTGTTCTTTTGTTCTTTTCATTCCGATAGAGGGATCTTTATTGATTTGTTTTCTTTTTTCTTCGTCTGAGGACAAACCCTCACGTGCCTGGATATTTTTTTGAAGTCCTTGAAGAATTTTTTTTTTCTGAAACAGCTGAATAATTCATCTCTCTATATCATTGTAATTTCCCCGTAAAATATAAAATCTTTTCATTATTCATTTTATGCTCAGTCAATCATCATTTGCAAAGGAAAAAAGCCAGCTCATTATTCTTGCAGTATCAGTCCCAACATTCAGTAACATTCAATTTCAGAGAATGGTTTCAGTTAATTTAGGAATGCAACCCGAGAGAGAAAGAGAAAGCGTGGCATGAAATTTGTTCCCCCCACGGATCGCGTTCACAGATAAATATTTGTGTTGTTACTAGGCGATGTCTAATGAAGCTCTTGATTTACCTTCCAGCAGTGCTAGCCAACACCTGCCCCTGTATTAGGTTTACTCACCTGTTACGCTCGCGTCCTCTTTTTCATGTCCAACAATACGACGTTGATGTGTTGAGGACGTGTTTGCTGAGCCCTTCTTCTATGATTGTTTCATTGGCGTATTTTGAGTTATCGTCTGTTTGCTAACTTTTGAGCTTTGCCTCATAGGGTCATTATTTATTTGAACTTGACACTTGGCTTGACTCTTCTATTAACCAACTCTGTTTCTTGAATAGTATTTCCCGTATTATGTAATATTATATACTCAATCACCTCAAAGTTTGATGCAGAATATTACCGTAGATTTCTTCATTGCCCGTTCATTGATACCTAATTCATCACGTGCTTGATTAGATTACACAGAAATCACCAAATGTTGAAGTTGATCAAAATTGAGAAATAATATGATTTTGGCTCTTTTGTTCATCGTAGATTTATTTATAAATATGAGATATTCAGTATACTACTTAATAATAGACATCAGACTTATTGATCATTATGAAATGGGATTTGTTTGCATTCATTATGTCACGCGTGGGGATTTTCCCTGCCTTGCCTGTCTCTGGGATTCCTATTGTTCATCGCACATTCACAGCAAAAAGGAGTCTTCCTCTTCATAGCTAATTCCGCATTGATTTCTTCTCCTTAAAACTCTTCTCTTCCTCGTGTTCTTTTTACAAATGTTTTAGTCCGCTTCTTTTTAGGTGACGTCCGTTTCCTCTTCCCGTTTAGATAATCTAAAATTATTGAAACGCTTTTGCCCAATTCATAGATGAATTTGTCTGCAGTGATGATGTCCTATTTAGCTTATTAGAAGGTGGCTAAATTATATAAGGATTTGTATTATGGGCTCTCAACTTGCGTATCCTATTACTAGTACTGTGTACTGTACATAAATCTGTGCATTTAAATTTGAAATTTCAATATATTACTCAACCATGCCTGTAAATTAATTAATTAAAATCTGTTTTAACCCGTGTATATACCGGTATTGACCACATAATATTGATCTTGCTTTCAAATACATTTATTTAGATGTTGTTTTCATTCCATTGGATGCCTGGTTGTTTATAAAGTGGTGCAAAATACTGATTATGTGAAATTTGCACTCTGTTTTGTATTTACTGTAATTTGTTATAGTTCAAATTCATGCATACTGTCAAACAAGGAATGATAAGCAGATGTTGGCTGAGGCTGGTTTATTCAAGTGCTCCAAAAACAAGAACGAATGGGCTTATAAATGTAATGAGATGAGGTGAAGCACCTAGTCCAAAATAGTAATGAGTTGATGAAAAATGCAATGGAGAAATAAAAATAGAAATGAATGATGAATGGATCGAGTTCATCAACACATACTAAATATATTAGTACTAGTATATTATTAATACTAGTACTTGAGTTTATAGATGATCTCATAATTCAATTGTAGATCACTGTTGCTATTATTTTTGTGGAATCGATCACTATTCTGTTTGGGTCTTCTTTTTTAAACATTCAAAGAGATGAAGTTTATTAAATGGTTTATTTCCCTCAAATAACGAAATTCTCTGAGCTAACTTAATCATAAAGCAACAACCCTCACCCTCCGAGTTTGCAGATTCCTCCCCCACCCCCCTACCTCCCATGATTATTCTCTTTAGTTCTCCACTCCTCATATTATGATTTACTTTTCTCTAGACTTATATACCTGCTCATCTGTATGATTGAATAAATATGTATTTTGTTGCAGGTAAGGAATGCAGCACCCTGGACTTCCGGGGGCAGGGCATCCAGACCATCGAAGTGCTTCCCCACGTTGACCCTCTCTCGATCATCTACGACCGAAACGCCATCTCCTCCCTCGCTCCTCTCTTGCATTATGTAAACCTTCAGCAGGTATGCTCCCTTTTAATGCGTCTCTCTTCATTGACGTCATCGTCATATCTGACGTGATATTATATGCAATATTTATTTTCTTGTTTAGTTGTCCGCTTCCGAGAACAAAATAAAAGACCTCTCTGACTTTCCATGTCTTCGCCATCTCACGGTGCTCAACTTAGCAAATAATGCCATCTCACACATCCAAGGTTAGTGGAGTTTGTTTCTGTATCATCTTTTAGTTTAACTTGATAAAGCAGAACTGAATCATAATTTAATTGGCGCCGGCGCTGAGCAATTGGGACAGACGCTGCAATCTGGAGCCAATTAGACCAAAAATAACTTTTGAATCTCTGTAATGAGTTTTTTAGAATTGCCTCATCATCATCATGTGCTGCCTGTTTGTCATAAGAAATATGAATTATATGATTACCCCGGTAACAATAATTTTTCAAACTGGTATCATGATTGCTACCATCCGAAGCGCTTAGTAGTTATTGATCTGATTCTGAGTGATATGTGTCATAAAGTGTCTTCATGCTCAATGATTCGTGGCATCCATTCAATAGACCATCTTCTTATTTTTTCTTCATTATATTGGTGGGGAAATTGGGTGGATTGATTCCATGGGGATATCAATGGCCTCCTATAATCTATTTGCGTTCTTGCTGAGCTATAAGATAAGATTATCCTGCTGATCTCTACAGAAGGTCATTGTCTGATTTATTGCTGTGTGAGGTTAATCAAGTGCAGTGAATCTTATACTTGGATAAATCTGAATTAGTCTCTCAATAATCACAATGTTACACAATATTCTCTTGTTATAAAAATCTGTTTTGATTGCAGGTCTTGACAGTTTGTATCAACTTTCATGGCTCAATTTGTCAGAAAATGAAATCAAGGTGAATACATCAGTTGAAATGAGATTTCAGATTGAAAGCTGTTATTAATTTTAGGTCATCGATGGCCTGAAAAACCACAGTGCCTTGGAACACTTGGATCTTTCAGACAATGCGATCTCTTCACTGGGAAATCTTTCACATTTGCTTCACTTAAAAGTATGGAATTTGCCCAGCTCAAACCGAAACTAAAATTTATGATCATTCAAACAGATATTACTTCTTCACGGCAACTGCATCAGCAGTCTGCGATCTTCATCTGCACATCTTCCCGCTTCACTTGTCATTCTATCTCTTGCTCAAAACAACATTGGCGATCTGAATGAGGTGAGCCCATAAATTATTGTTCTTCTAATCAGTCTTAAAGTGCCACTTTCTATTGCAAATGTTAATTAAGTTTGATGACTTTGATCCTATTTGATTGATAATAATCAAGGAGAATCTCACTTATTGTTGATTGCACACTTATCTATCTTGTTTGTAATTTTTCTCTCTTATTGCCAATACCTCAAAGAGCACTTAAGACCACATATTAATCAATTTGAACAATTAAAGGATGTCCCCTTAACTGCACTTGCTATATTACTTTACATGCACTTGACACAAATTATCTTGTCCATTGCCGTGGTAACTAAAGCAACTGTGATCAACACATCATTATTGATTATTTTGGAGTTGTCCGATCACTCTATCTCTTCTTATTTTGATCTCATGTTGCGTCCTGGTCACATCAGTCGTTCACATATTGTTACTTATGATTGAGTAAACTTTGTCCTGCTGAATTCAGCTGGAGTTCAATACGGTTCACAGTGATTATTTTGGATCAGCATGGGTCAACACAATCGATTCTTTAATCAAAGTTATACATCCTAAGGCATACTGAATTACCAAAATATCCATTGGATAACTGACATATGTCTCTTATGAAAACTTCTCCTTGCTTTGATTTTTAAAAACTCTATAGGATAGATTTTTTCACATATTTTTTGCAAAAACATCCAATGTCAGGGATATTTTTGGCATATTTTGACTATGAAAAAGCTAATAATTAGAGATGCATGGATAGCGACTTGTTTTGGATACCGTAATCGGATATCCAACAATTAGTATTCGATATATTCGGATAGTGATTAAAAGAGGCTTTTCTTCAATTAAAAACTCATTTTCTTGTCTATTATGCAGTCTAAGCTTCCATAATACTCATGTTAATCCATATGAGCATTGAATTGCCCAATTAAACGTGCCAAATACCTTGTGCTTAAGTTCATTAAGTGTTAGCATCCTGGTTATCCTGTGGAAATTTTATATCAGAATCAGGCCTTGATCTTATTTCTTATATTGACAAAAAAAAAGGCTTGTCCTTACAATTAATTATGAAGATATGAAAAGTCCAAATTTCCCAATTCTTTACATGAGTTGTTCAATTTAGGAACTAATTATTTTTGTTACCTACGTACTTGAAGCTGTGGCACTAAATGACCCATTTTTATTTCAATTTCAGGTTTCATACCTGGCCTGTCTCCCGAACCTCCAGCAGTTGTCTGTGATGAATAATCCGAGCGTCATCATGACAGCGTCTCATACGTATCCCCTTTAGAGAAAACATCTCCGAAGGCACAGCTCTATCATTCAATGCAGAAATGCTCACTTTAATGACAGGTTCCTCAATCATATGTAAAGAAACTTGATATGCCTATAAGATTGCCTTTGTATTGAATTATTAATCTTGTCATCATTCATTGATTGCTATAGAAAAAGTGACAGCCTTTGCCATCTGAGGTGCTTTGTGGTAACATGAGGTGCCTTGTGATAATAACATTGGGGATCTTCTGTTACCTTCAGCTTAACACTACAATTTAGAGATGACAATATTTAACTAGTTGTGTTATCAATCAATAATGTAAGAAATCATAGTTTTATTCTTTTTCGATTCTCCTTAATCTTAAGCAGTGGTTTTGATTATCGGCCCTTTGTTGTCAATTGGTGCTATTCCCTACAAGTGCTGGATGGCTACGTGGTCACAGAAAAGGAAAGGTAACATCGTTAATCTCCGCTGCCCTACCTGTAACGACCATTTTATTCAGCCTGAAGGCAGAGTGGCTCTTCAGCCAGGGGAAGGGTCGTCTTTTCCGGCCGGGACAACACCTACAGTTGGTGCAGTACCTGGCATCCACATGTCCCCTTACCACCAGTCGTGAGGTTTGTAAACCTCTTTGTTTTGACTGACACGACAGAACGTACATGTCACTAAAAATAAGCGGCTCTGCGTGGGGTGGCTTTGTGCCTCGTAGGGGCCTCCACACACTCAATTACGTGTGACTCATTTACGACCACTTGCAGGTTTTTTTTTTTTTTTTTTCCTTTTGAAGGATTCAGAGCGAATCAATATCCTGACCCTTTGAGGTCTTTCAAACAACGAGAATTGATTTCTTGATGATTAACTTTGACATGAATTGCTTACAAGCTGCCAATTCCTCATCGCAGATTTGCTACTTGAATTATGTAAAGGGTCTAATGATTCAATTAATCAGTTGTCCCTCTGTGACCACCACTCATTGTTGCAAATCCTATTATAAATCTCTTTTAGTTGGAGCGTGCTGAGGACGTCCGTTTGAGTCGTATCCTGCGGCACCAGCGTGTGCACCAGCAGCACCTTCAAGAGGGGCAGTCTTCGTCTTCTCGCCCACAGCGTCAACTCCCTGACAACCCGAGTGCCAAAAGCCCTTCTCCTAGGCCAGGTGAGAATTATTGTGCAATCTATTCAATGCTCAGTCAGTGACCCCACGAATCATAAAGTTTTCATCTCTTTATGTGAATATTGATTATCAATCGGCAGCAAGAAAATGAACTTTACCTGACCCTTGTGTGCTTATGAAATGTCTACGACTCTTTCTCTCGCCTTTCCAAGTCTATTTTTTTCTACCTACAGTTGTCAGCCTTTGTGAGCTGCGTGAGTAATTTTTCAATAAAGTGTACCATCCACAGCCACTGTGGTAATTTTGTTTGGTTGGTGCTCTAGATCGCAGCAAACAGCCATGCCTAATGGAGCATACGCAGCAATGGGCGTTGCTTTTATTGTACCCGTCTAACAATCAATATGAATGTTGACAAATGCTGTCTCTCTTTGCCAATACTTGGGTTGCTAATCATGGATTTCCTCCAGTTTCCTCTCCAATGTTTTGTTTGCCTGATGTTCATTCCAGAACAAAATTCTGTTATCCCTATTGGGCATACTTCCCTGAGTGTCCTACGTATCTCCATTTGTAGCGTATGTGTAACAGTCGTACCACATGCCTACAAGACAACTTGATTAATGACTGTTACTGCCTTTTCTAAGAGGTCTTAAAAATTCTGTACAAATCTTTTGCACTTCTTTGCACCGAAAAGGGCATTCCCCCACAGGGGTGCTAGCAATGCATCATGCAAATAAGAATGGATTGGATAAACATCACTGAATTGATCTCAATGCCATCTACCGTTTGCCCTTTCTGCACTAGCCATGGACCAATTCCTAGCTTCGTTTGCTAAATTTGATATCAGTCCCTTGCTGCGTAATGCTCTTGGTTTTGTTTCTGTATAGATCTTCTTGTGGCGAACGCGGTTTAACATTGAGTCCATTGATCACAGCGCTTCTTTTTAAAAGTATTGGAAGAGCATGGAGACTGTTTCCTTTGTTGAAGTATGAGCCTCTCTCATGCATTGCTGAGTAGCTTCAGTATTTCTTTTGGCATTACTTTCCCATAAAATGATTTGTCATTCCTCTCAGAAGAATCTTAAGTTCTTGACATCTATATTTTTGACCTCAATTCTGACCAAAAATCACCACTGACATTATTGGGGGTCTACTCTTTAAGCCGAATGCTCACAAGGGGTACGGTTAGGGACTTATGCTTATATACATTGCATGTCATAGGGAATTTCGACTTGAAATCATTCTGACTTTTGAGCATTTGGCCTATTTTTCCCATCCCGACAATATATACCGAATACCAATTCAGCATTCTCCCGTTAATATAATATTGTAAACTGAGCTAAGGTTCATATTGTTACTATGAGTATATCTTCTCAGAATTGGGTTGACTTTGGTCAGATCATGTCCAGCAGCAATGAGCGTGTTTCCTTAGCGTAATCAAACATACTTTCACTGCGTTTGTTTTGGCAAGTGTGTGGATGGCATCGTATTTCATTGCATCACGTGAAAGCCTTTAAATGACGTTTACAGACACAAAGTAGGCTAATGGTATAGATAATAGAACAAACTAATTGTATTAATTACAGATCGATTGCCATCAGCAGCATTGTGGGAAAGTGCCTTGATAATGTTATTTTAGTGAAGCATGCAGATGTTCTAAGCTCGTGTGATCTTCAGTTTGGGTTTAAACGCACTCACAGTACGACGCAATGCACTTTCGTTTTGAATGAAGTGGTCGATTTCTATATGCGAGGTGGCTCATCTGTCTATGTTACTTTGTTAGATGCGACGAAAGCGTTTGACAGGGTTCACTACACGAAGTTGTTTCGTCTTCTTAAGTGGATCGGAGCATGTGTAATGCAACCGCTAAACTATTACTTTGTATGTCAGTCGCTTGTTGTCCGATGGCAGAGTGTAACGTCAGATTCGTTTCCTGTAACAAACGGTGTAAAGCAAGGAGGCGTGCTTTCACCCATGCTCTTTTGCGTATATATCGAAACCCTCCTCGAGCGATTGCGGCGATCGGGCATCGGCTGTTACATTGGTTCCACCTTCGCTGGTGCGATCGGATATGCTGATGACGTAGCTCCTATGGCGCCAAGTCTTAGTACAGCACAGAAAATGCTCAATGTCTGTGAAGATTTCTCCAGAGAATTCTTCGTCCAGTTTAACTCGTCTAAGAGTAAAGCTATTGTATTCAATGCTCCTCCCAATGCCGTCCGCTCAATGCGAAAACTGACCCTGAATGGCTCTCCAATTGATTATGTCGCTGATGCATTGCATTTAGGTCACGAGGTTGGCGATAAAAGTGCCTCTCTGAACATGAAAAACGCCTGCAGAGATTTGGTTGTTCGTGTGAATATGTTATGCTCCAACTTCAATTTCGTTCATCTTGACACAATACATTATACTGCTGCTCTTTAACTCGTACTGTACAAGTTATTACGGTTGCTCTTTCTGGGATTTCTCCCCTAGGACTATCAATGGCTTCGTCGTTTGTTGGCGTAAATGTGTACGACGCTTAATTGTTGGACCTACCCTATCGGACCCGTTCCAAGTTTCTTCATCTGATAGTGCTGAAACCAGAACCAAGGCACCAATTTTTTTTTCGCTTCCAATCTTTTTATGTCGGATGTACCACAAGTACGAACCACATAGTCAGCTTGTGCACACGCCTGCTCCTCTTTAGCTCGTCTAATGTTGCTTGCAACTTAAGGCAACTCATGTCGTTTGTTTAACTGGTCATAATTAATATTTACAATCTGGTCGATAATCATTCGATACGAAAAAAATTGTCTGAATTTTGTGAGGCGACCACAGATCAGGAGAGTCTCTGCTGCCAGCTCAGTTATTGAATTAATGAAAATTAGAGAAGGCAGCTTGATATCGCCAATAAAGCCGACAGAAGCTACCGATCTTCTCAAACACATGTGCTGTAACAATGACTATTTGTGACTTTTTTTTCCCTTCCCCCCTTTCCCTTTTGTCTCACGTGACGGTTTCACTTTCGTGACGGTTTCTTCCTTTCACACTTCATTTTCATTTTTTTCTCCATTAAAATTATTGTAAATCAAGAATTTACGCAATAAATGGTGTATATATATATCTGTGTGTACCATTAGCATTTCGCATTTACAGCCCTTGAGTGCCTCTACGAAGTAATATTGATTAAAAAAGCTCCACGTCATTTGTTAATGTAACTGATTTCTTCCCGGGCTGTTTTTAGGGTCTGTGCGAGTTTGCTTAGTGCTTCTTTGATCACCCGCAGTTCATATAGTTCCCATGGTAACCAAAAGCAGACCAATTTCCTGAATTTTTTATCTTCCTGAGCTCCTGTTATTTTGACCCTGAGACGACACCTGTTTATTCAACGCTACCTCATTAGTGGCATGAAAGAAAAGAAACCTTACCCTTTTTTTCCTGCATATAGGAAATCGTCCTTGTTTGAACTTGGCCGAGCATCATCCGCGAATGCATATTTAGCCGTTTTAGTGGCATCGTTTCCTTGCCGTAGGCTTAGCCAATCACCATAGACACGAGGCCAGTGATTCTCAGGGAACTATCATTGCCGGATGATTAGGTGGTACATAATTATGTACTCTGTTAAGCCTAAGGCTTGTAATATCGTAATGAGCTTACTATATACATGCATTCTCATAAATTAGCATCAGGCTGTATAATATGGATTGGTGATTGCTAAATTTATCACGATTCATTCTACTGACGTCATGATGTCATCATTCGCAAACCCTGGGAATTTTAGAGAATCCCCAATCATAAGTTTGATTAATTTTAAAGACATCAATGAACTAGTGATCAAGATTACCGTCTCATCCTTTTAGAGTTTATCCTTTTCCTATTTCCTAATCTGAACCAGTTCTGTGACAAGGAGATTATTTTCCCATGTTTTCTTGCCTCGTAAGGGGATTTCATTAATTTCAGTCGAGTAAATGAACCGTAAATATAATTATTATATTGAATTATAGAAATTAACCGGGATATAGGAAGGATACGCGGTGTGTTGCTTTTTACGGTAACATGTGTCTTCATACTGTGTACGGTGTATTTCGATTACAGTATCTTTGCCAATATTCGTTTCATTGTGAATCAGTGATTGGGATTTCCTCGTCATTTACAATGTTTCGCAATATAGAAGTCACGTTCGTGGTTCCGAAATCAACCGAGGTGAAGAAGAACGCGGTCAATATACCAGAGGTTCCGAATGTTTTTTTGTTTGAATTGTCTCCCCCTTCGCGGTATGAATCATGCCACGACAGCAGGCAGATTGCCATGCCCCGATTCTCCGCACTTATTGGACGCTACCCAAGATCAATAAACTAAAAGGCTTATTGGCGACAGAATGGTGAAATCATGATAACAACCTCTTTGCTTACTTCCTTTGTGATTGCTGTCAGTTTCATGCAGTTGTGATTGTTAAACATTGTTCATTTGCTCTCGTTCGGAATTGTTTTGACTGGCGCATTTTCTTTGTTTTGTTTGTCAACGGATTATTTTTATTTATTATTGGATTCTGTGAGTATTCTTGGATTTTTATATTTTTATTTTATATATATTTTTTTTATGGTGGGGGGACACAAAGAGAGGGCCGCATATGCATGGGTTCTTACTTCTTTTGCTTCCACATCAAAGAGGAATCTTGAGCTAAGAACCCGTTCTCCTTTTCCTGAAACCCCCTTCGTCCTCTTTATTGTCCCTTGATGTTCTCGTCTGCAGTTATTACTGCTGAAACAGACAACTCGCATGACTCATGATTGTCTTTTTGTCTCTTTGGTTGTCACCTGAGATGAATGTTAAATGCCTCCTTGGCAGGTTTCCTTCCTCGCCTCGTGGCATCGCCTCAATTCACTTCCCTCAGTTGACTCTTACACAGAACAGTAGAACTTAATATTATTAACGTCATTCTCTTATTAATACTATTGATTACATGTGTACTGTGTATCACTGGTGTACATGTATAAACGGATGTCACCGTGGCTTTCCTGTTTGTTACGTAATCTCCGCCTCTCACCTTTCTTTATTTCTCGTGTGTCTAATTAAGCTTTAAGAGGGAGGGGGGGGGATTATAATTGAAATTCCGTTGGACAAACGTATATTATTATGCCTATTATTATTTTGTGTGCATTTGGTTATTTTCTACAATCTTGGCATATTGTTAAAGGATCTGTTTTCTTTGAATTATAGTTTTTGCCTAATTTCAAGGTATGGCTTTGCATGATGGTCTTGACACCCGTTTGTACGGAGTTTTTAACTTTGTTGTGGCTATTTATATATTATTGCCGATTATGCAATACTCACCTCATCGAATGAAAAGCGATTTGTGACTGCAATTTCCTTCAATGCCGATGTTGTCCTTGGCGACAGATCAACATTGCTACATAATAATTACTGGGAAGTTTGGTTCCTTGGTCTGCATGCTGGTACTAGTATCATTCAAGTGTCGATTCCGCGGCTGGGTTACGTGAGAGCAGGTAATAATAGTGCATGATCCGCGTTGTTGAACCCGTGAGTTCACAGCGTGGAGTTTAGACCCTGCGAGTATTGAGCGTACCTGGGCGGCGTGTCACCGCAGAATGTACACTGCGTAGCTGCTGCATTATAGCAGGCAGCTTCAGTGGCTACCTGCGCAGATCAATGCAGACCCCCTCAGCTGAATGCTCCGCTTGGGAGGAGGAGGAGGAGGAGAAGGATACTGTTGGGCTTTGTTGACGCGGATTAGTTAGACCTGGCAGTCGCCCAGGTTGACATCAGCAGTAGATTCACCCAGACAGATGATGTCATCTTGACTACCGCTATTTGTACTGCAGCCATGTGGCTGAGTGCTGGACGCAGCAGTCACCCTGCTGCTGCTCCTCTTCCGGATACTCCCTTATGCAACCCCAGACGCTCCTCAACTCGTGTTCATCTCATCCCCTTTGTGATCGCAGGTTCCCGCTCCGTGAGCCCCGGCGAGGTGCTCGCCCGGCCGAACACGGCGCCCAGCCCTCACGACCGCCCAACCAGAACGAGCTGCAACTCTGCGGTGTCCTCTTCGCACCCTTCGGCTACGTCGTCCCCGAAGCAGGCGACAGTCATCAATGCGGACGACATGGAACTCGTCGACGTGCACAGCAGCACAGGTAGGTCGAATTGAGTCACCATTCATTGTTGTGATTGTGAAAGCAACCGGAATGTAAACACGTCGCTGTTTATTTGGCCTCGGTTTCATTGACTGCATGCTGTCGTCAATTATGAATGACAATTAATGTATTGCTTCTGGCTTGAAATTACGATGTATCATTACAAGTTTCATAACGCTGCTCCTTAGAAAAATCTTTACCAGACTTTGAAGATAACAAGCTCATTTTGATCGAATTGAGCTACAATCCCGTCTGAGACGTTCTCCAATCGATGCTACCTCATTTTTTCCCCGCCTCTTCTCACTTTCATCGATGCTCGTTCAAACATGCTTTTAATATCTCCTTTTCATATGTAATAATAGCGTGACATTTCTTCATGGCTTAATCTGAGTCACTCTGTGATTGTGTCGTATTGGAATTCTAGGAAGACATTCTTTGATGTCGTCAAAACACGCGGCCCACGCATTATAATCGGTCACTAATGGCTCCGTCGCAAATTCATTCTCCCCGTTTGGTTGTTGAGGCTTGAGTTTATAGGAAGATTAACTTCTATGCTGGTGGCCATATAATTATACTCGTCAGTGAGAGATATATACTTCACTCATTCCTCTGTTGATAGAATGCTTAGTTATGGTGAGTACTAGAGTACCAATAAAATCTGAACTTTTTTATATTGGTCTTGATTTGCATGCTGTCTGAAATTATTGAATGTTCGCCGTTTTTTTTCTTTCTTTTGAATAATCGTTAAGCAATAGTCTCCCAGGCACTTCTGTTGTTTACTTTCGTTCTTGACTTTCAAAGGAGAACTACATGTACTCGAACATGCGCGTGCGATTAGCTAAGGCCTGGTAATCACTACCACTCGCCAAGTTATTTCAAAATCAGGACACAAACGCTTGGCTTTAAGAACCTGTCTTGGCTGGTTCCGTAAAATTTCACTTTCAACAAAGAAGCAGGCGAGCAATGGCGTTGGAGGGTTTACCTTTGACGAATCAAAGAAAAGTCACGGCAAGGAATTTCTCTCGCCAGTACAGGCTTCAATCTACTTTTAATAGTTTGTGAGTTCATTCTACATAGCCAGGAATCATGTTTGGTTTTACTTCAGAATCCAGTCAGCTGTTGGACGCCGAGACACGCTACCTTCCGTTACATTCAGAGCTGAGCATGAGCCCCTTCCGGCCCCTGAACATGAATGCATATGCTCAGCAAGGAGTCACCGCTTCTGTTGACGCCACATCAGTACAAGTCCCTACTGCCCCTGGATATCGACCCTCAACTGCTCCCGTGCGAAACCGGCTTGCGGCTAACTTCAGCCAACCAGAGGCACCTCCAGAATCTTTGCCGATAAAACCGACCCCTTCGGATTCCCAGCCCCAGGCTCATACTCGCAAGAGGCCTGAATCCCCTGTGACACGCCCTTTAGATTTCCTGGAATATGACGACAGTGAAACTGAAGTTTCGGATGCTACACTAGAATTAAAACTCCTCAAGGCGCTTCTAGCCAATCGCAAAACCAAAAAAGTCACCCAGAAACCTCAGACTCCTCAGAAATCCACAGACAGCATGGCGGCTGCGTGCTGCTCGTCTTCATCGCCTTACAGGAGCCAGTATCTGCCTGATCGATACACCAGTCCCATCAGGCAGTCTCTGCATAAGAGCCCGGAGAAGAGTGATGAAGTGCCTTCTTCAAATGTGGAGAGAGTCTTAGCTGCCAACTTACCTCAAGGTGCTTCATCTGTGAATCAATCTCTCTCCTTAATTCAAAATTGTATTTCTTTGACAGAGCCTAACATGGCTGCTGTTAAGATCCAGGCAGCCTGGAGGGGTTTCCACGCTCGTCATCATGACCCTACAGTTCAGAAGGTGCGTCAAGAGATCCGGTCAAGGAGGGCAGAAGATCACATCCGTTACCTCAACCAACAATTAGAAACGTACGTTGCTCCTTCTCTCCTGATTTGTGTCATTCACAGTTGTGACATCATTTTCAGGCAGCGTAATCTCTATGAACAAGAGAAACAACTTCGTTCACTTCAGCTCGACGCCTTGAAGCAGCTCTGGAAAGAGGTCTGTTGTAGCTGTCTGTATCAATTCCTTCATAACTCTTCCTCCTCCTTTCAGGTTCAATCTCTTCAGCAGTGGAAGAGCCAGGTCCTCTCAGCCTCTGAGCATTCCACGTCAGCCCACGGCGGCCAAAATCAGGTATCTGACTCACATGCAAGCAGTTTGCTCAACACTACACAGCAGCTAATCGAAACCTTAGACCTGTAAGTTCTGTTCACTCTTCATGCTTCAATCTCACTGCTGCTTTTTTCCAGTGATCGGGACAGTGCAATTCTTGAGCCTCATTCGCAGTCTTTATCAGCTAAATTTCCTGCCTCCAGTGCCGAGTGTGGTGCATCTCTGAAGGAAGCTGAGTTGGAAACCGCTTGCAAAAGTCTTCAGCAGCAGGTGAGTCCGTGCAGCGTATCCCAGAGCAACCTTGCTCACTTCTTTCCGAAGGTGGGCGAACTCAAGGAGGCCCTTACCTCTATGTCAAGCTTCATGTTCCAAGGGGGCGTTATTCATGCCGATAAAGATGAGAAATCAGGTGAGAACGCTATACTGAGTGAGAGAGGTCATCCGCAAATAAACATATTTTGTTCTCAGCCAGTGGAGATATTCGGCTCAATGTTGAATTTGACCCGGAATCTGTCAATGAATCGACCACAGGTGTGTATTATTGATATCATGTGACCATTTCGGATTATTATTTTCTTCAGGGAGCATGTGTTCTTCAGGGGGCATCAGTCTGTGTGTGCCCCACGAAGGAGCCCCAACAGCCCCTGGTAACCTCAGGTGGTCTCAGCATGGACCCACGTCTGTCGTTCTCTACTGGATGCCATCCTTTGTTCTGGATGCGTTGGGCCAGCCGTCCTGTAGCCCTGTCATAGGATACCGTATGTACGTCAATGGCAACCCTAAGGGTATGGTGTCCGGTACTCAAACAAGAGCCATGCTGGAAGGCTTACAAGTTGATACTCTATATAAGTAAGTCTCAGTTTTTATGATAAATTGTTTTGTAATTTGGGCTGGTATCTCAGAGTGTGGGTCAGAGGGGTGTCTGCTCTGGGCGATTCACATACGTCGGAAACTGTGGAGTTCAGGCTGAAGAAAGCGCAAGATTCTTTTAAAAGTTCATCATTGAAAAAACGAGATGAAGGAGAAGATCCTCCCGATGACAATCATGATGATGATGATGATGATGGCGGTAAGATCAGCCACACTAACAAGATCTCGTCTTATCACTTAATCTTCTGCAGGTCATGATAGCCCCAAGGGTGGTGAGCGATCCCAGCCATCTGCCAGCCAATACTCCACTGCACCCTCGCAACAAGTGTCATCGGATAAACTTGCTATGCCAAATGACAGAGGTGTCGTCGTCACAACGCCAAAATCTGGATCAAAATCTGACCCTCACTGTGATTTTGTGAAGGAGCGCTCGCCTAGTGATGACAGTGGATATTGGACGTCCCCTAGCACGACCATCTTGCAGCAGCAGATGTCGGCTAAGACGCTGCCATCGCAGAAGGAGGAAAGCGTCGTTGCTAACGTTCTTGAGGAAGTCCCAAGGGAGCTGGGCACTAGACAGCAGTCGAAACGCGTCACCGCTCTGCTGGAACGCTTGGAGCAGAAGATGAAGGTACCTACAGCGAAAGCCAGAGAGGAGAGTTTGTTAGGGAAGTCAACCGCTGTGGACAGTAAGAGCGGAAGGAGGAAGGTTGTGGCTTCGGATATTCCAATGAAAGCTTTCAGAGACAGTTCAATTGTTAATGTGGATGTTACCAATAAAGACAGATCTCATATACCTGTGTTTATGAAGAAATCAGATCGCCCGACCAGTGCTCCATGCCGGAGCAGCTTGTCTGATAGTGAAGCACTCTCCAGTGGCAAACAGGATTTGAGCGACACCAAAGGATCGAGTTCTGGTAGTGAGTCCGGAACACTGAAGGATTCCAAACACGTTGATATCGCGCTCAGTCAATCACCCACTCCAAGTAAAGATGAAGCTGAGCTTCACGAAGAGCTCGCGACTGATGGACCCCAACCTTTTATGCTAACGCCTAAGCCACCAGAGGGAGGCATGAGTCCTCGCAAAGGTCTCGTTCGGAGAAATTCACTCCGAAGACGGCATAGTTCTGGTCGAGATGGTTCAGAAACGGCCAAGACTGTGTGTGAAAGTGGAGATTCTGGTGCTGAGTGTAAAACAGAGGAGGACGTGAAGCAAAAGGCTGAGTCACCAGCCGTGGAATATGATCCCTTCTATGATGGTGTGCCTGGTGGAGGTGAGACTGAGGTGTTCCAGAAAGCAGAAGAAGTGAAAACAGAAGAAGTGGAGGAGAGATCTCGAGCAAGGGAGCCGAAAAAGAAGTCAACTGAAAGGAGGGCGTCCTCAGTTGGAGCTATCATGAATCGTGCCAGCTCTGGCGGCAGTCCTGTCAGAACGCACGGAGTATCGGATAAACCGCTCCTCCCCACAAAGCCAGCTTCTGGGATCGTGGCGGAGAAGCCTCCAATTGGTCGATCGTCTCGTGAGCCTTCAGCTGAACGAAGGAGGGAGTCATCAAATGAACGCAGGCAGTTTGGTCGCAGGAGAACTAAGTCTGAACAAGGGACGCCTAGTGACACTGAAGATGTCAGCATTCCTGGATTTTATGGTGAGCGTCGTAAATTGTCCAGCAGTAGCGGAGGAGAGTCAAGAAACCCGGGATCTGATTCTGATCGTGAATCCAGTGGTGAAGCTGCTTATGCCGTTGTCCGGAAACTTGCCAAGGAGGACGGGAGAGCGAGAGACATGAAAAAGAAACCGTTCTCTCACAAAAGGTGAGCTGCTTCTTCCCCTTTGCTTTGTTCCTTTATTGATTTTTTCTTCACAGCCGAGCGGGTTCCTCTGATTTGTCAGCCATCCCAGTGCTGCCGGATCGTCCTGAATCTCCTGCCCCCCGTGCGGACAAACGCCCCACTCCCAACACACCCACGCAAGCTCCAAGCTCCCCTCGCGTGAGAAGGAGCTCCAGCTTCAGCAAAGCATTACCTGATGTAAGTTGTCCCCAGCAATTCAAAGGCATTCTCTAACAAATGTATTACAGGCTGATGCCCCGGCAGAAAACGTTCTGCTCAGGCAATGCATTTCCCTGGTGAGACATCCACACTAGATTTTTCTCCTCTCATGGGATAATTTTTCTCTGTAGGAAACTCTGAAAGCTGTTAAATCACAGGAAATGAAGCGAGAAGCGAAAGCCAGGCATGCCAGCGCAGGTAGTCGCCACTCTCCCGCTGACAATGCAGCTGCCAGTAACCCCACCAAGCCGACCATTCAAAGCCATCGCAGAACTGCGTCCAGTGGCCAAGCGCATGAAATGATACCAGCAGCAGGTTGCTCTCCCAAAAGGGAAACCGAAAAATCACCTCAGAGCAAAGGAGGTCTTCAACGCAGAGTGAGTCTGAAAGATGACAAACTGCGTGCCGCAATTGAACGCATCCGTGACAGCGGGTCATCACCCTCACCCCAAGCCACTGCCTCCGAGCCTCCCCCTGACCCTCCGAAATCGTACAGCCCCAAACTAACGTCACAGTCATCAACAGACGCCAAGCCAAGGAAGCTTGGCAACAAAGCAGCGGATCTGTTTGCCAAACTACAGTTGCGACTTTCAACTGGCACCAAACTGTCTCAGTGAACTCTCTCGAATCATTGATTTGTGATATTCTCTCTCTCTCTCTTTCTCTCTCTCGAGTATTTTTCTTCAACTTGCATGAGCTGTGAATTAGAAAGGGCAGCCAATCAATGTAGTGTCAGTATTATTATTGTGGAAGCCTCTTGATATCGTCACAAGTCTCAGTCGACAGATGGAATTCATTCCTTATTTCAAGATTGTATTTTGATATTAATATGCGTGGGCTTCAATGAATGGATCTGTAGGGCCCCTAATGTCGTTGGCTATGCAAGTTTTGTGCTTTTTATTTTCCCTGCAAAGACCGCTGGCTTGTTGGTAAGCCAAAACGCTGTCTGTCGTGCACAGTTTCTGAGTTTATTGTTCCATATTTTGATTAAATAGTTGTGTTTTTCAGTTGAATGAATGTTTTGAGGAATTTCGAAATAAAAATTTCCTTATCCTGAACAGTTCTGTATACATGTATATTGTTTTCTATTTTGTCTCCCAAATATTTTGATTGGTATAAGCTTAAAATTGTACCATTAATCAAAGGGTTGCCTAATAAATAATGATACATTTATTATAATTATTGCCTCTTCGACATTTTTTTAAACAAAAAATTGCAAATGCTTTCGTGAATTCTTTTTATGTACATGATTCACTCACCTGATTACACAAAACCTCTGATGAAAAAGAAAAAGTACATAAACAGTCAGACCCCGTTAATCCGCCCTTTTCATAATCCGCCCTAAAGTCTCAGGGACGAATCGTTTGTAATGTTAATTTTGTCGTGTAATCCGTCCTTTTCGTTAATCCCACTCCGACCACGATTCTAGGGAACGAATCTACATTTTACCATTGTAAATAACACATGTAATCCGCCTCCCAAATAGCGTGTCGAAAACAAACATCAGCCAAGACATCAATTGTCGGCGATTTCTTTGAAGTCGGGTCAGTTTAACAACAAATGGCGCCTCTCCGTTCGTTTAACGCTTAACAAGTTAACTAAAAGCGAATCAATCGTAGGCGAAAATTATGTTAAGTCTTTAATTTAATTGGTCGTTGGGTTAAGCGATGTTCAGGAGCGGAACGAACGAGATGACGAAGTTGTGAGTGGAGATCAATCGAGTGGAGATGCGAGTGGATCTGAGCCTGCAGTGGAAGTCTTGGCAGGGGAAGCGAGGCAGCATGTGCGCTCATTAATGCTATATTTCGAGAGATTCGAGGAGTCGGAGGCAGCGAAGCAAGAAAATAGAGATAAACTACACAGATTGGGCGTGGTGGAACGGCTTATCACAAGCAGACAACCATCACTGATTTTTACAAAAAATATAAAAATCTTTTATTGACCTCATGTGATCGTTTATGAGATCCTTTTTACCTCCAGCTTCAAACCTAATGGTATATGCCACTACGTTAATGCATTACATGAGTTTTTGGGGTTTTAGAATGACACACAATTTTCATCAATTTGTGGTCTGAAATGTAATCCGCCCTTTTCGTTAATCCGTCAGTTTCCTTGGGAACGGAAGAGGGCGGATTAACGATGTCTGACTGTATATGGCATTGTACTAGTACTATAATAGTTTACCCGCTGAAATAAATTAAAAATGATAACAGTTCTAATTAATATCTATGTAAGATAAATTCATTGAGCCATATGATGGTATTCACTCACAGCAGGTAATTTTGCATTTCATCTCTGATTGTCTAAAATATATTATGCACTGAAATTCGTAAAATTGTGACATTTACTTAAGATAATCTACTCGTTAATTATTTATAGCCATGAAACAACAGGATTCAATTTTACAATCAAAATAAATCTCAAACCAAGTACAGTGGCCAAATTTAGATAACACGAGACAACATATATCATATATTACGCTGTTTTTAGTGCTTGCGTTCTCGACAATGTATTGACAAAAGCTTACATTAATCCTAAAGGGAATTTTTAACACATGACCTCTGTAAAAGAAAAATAAATTTACATTAAAAAAAAAAAGAATGCTACACAACAGTGAGCAATTAATTTTTATTTGAATATATTTACAATTAAATTGGGCGACATTTCTGAAGAAATTTCAAATTCAAAACCAATGACATCACTCCCACTGATCACACAACTGAAGTATTTCATGGTATGAAATTCTGAGTGAAAATGACTGAAATGGTTAAAAAAAGTTGAAATAAAACTTTTGCTTTGTGGGCTGAAAATCAAGGAAATTGTTCGCAACAATTTATGCTGTCACATATAGAACACTGACCACCATAAATCTCACATTTTATCTACACAAAAATTCCAGAAAATATTATAAACAAGTTGTTTAAAATTAGTCAGTCTAATTAAAATGAAATAAAATAATGTACAAGGAATCTTCATATATTCTGTTCCTTCTGCAGGGTATGTCTGAAGGCAAGTTAAGGAACATTTAATACGAATGAGCCTGTTTCTCAAATAAAAATAGTTGAATAAATGCAATTTATAATTGAAATAAATTTTAGATTTTACAATTAATTTTGCATGCTGTAAAAAAGCTAAATTTCACAACCAAGATAAACTAAAAAGTTTCACGCAAGCATATGTGTGCACATCGAGAGCAAAGATAAATGAATTAAATGTTCAGTGGTATTTCCAAAATACTGTAAAACACTAAATTATCACTAAAGATCATTGTTTGCAGTTTTTGCTGTCACGTCAATGCTTTGTAAACAAATGTGAATTCTTGGAAAAGTACAATTTCTAAGCGTTACAAAATGAATTAGGAAGGAGCGTCTACAATTGGGTTTGAAATCTATGCGGCATCACTTTTTCCTCTGCTTAATGCCTCAAGTAAGATGACGAAAAAAAGGGATAAAAAGGGACCCTCCAATTACATTACTGAGGGCATGATTTGTTGATTCATCGAGTGATTTTAACTTATGATTTTTTTTTTTGACTCCAAAAATTAGATTCCAAATATAATAAAGTGTTCTACAGGAGCATAAATGGCCAACAAAATTTGCAGGCCTCACCGTTTATGCACTAGGTATTGTTCGGCATACCTTAGGTCAGTCTTTACGATTTAAAATGGCCAGGTGAGCAACTTTTAGCTCTCCTAAAATGCTATAGGCGAGCAATTTGCTCAGCTAAACACAATTAATCAAAATTAATAACTATTACTAAGTTACCAGTTAGGCCCTTTTTATGTTTGCTACTTTTCTTTGCATTGTATCTCAAATTAGTCATGAATGAAATGTAGATTCAAATTACACTGATTTTTTTAGAGAATTTTATGGATATGGAGGTGTTGACATTTGCCTGATCTGGTTGATGACCAGATTCAGATTTAGGATAGGTCAGTTTCTCTAACTCCAGAGCTACTGTATGGGTCATACGACTCATACCAGTAATGTGACGTGAAAGAGCATGCTTCTTGGTGCCACTTCCAATACCTCAACTTTTTTTACAATCGCTAATGCTGGCTGCATTAACTTTTAGCTCCGTCGCAAAGCGAAACTGAAACCATTGCTATGTTACTTCGAGTTCGCATAATTTATTTTCCCTGGGCGACGATCGGACTCGGCCTCTCATGCATAAAACATTAGCTTCCATATAAGGGGATCGGTAATCTTGATTCGAGGCCAACCGCCTCCGAAGACAAACGCGGGAAAAACAAAGTCTCTTACTCGACATGCGACCTCTCGCGAACGTAAACAAGATAATATTTTAGCCGAGCAACTTTTCGCTCGCGTGAATCATTTTTGCGCGAGCAATGGCGAGCGGAGAGCAATTGGTCGCGTGAAAACGAATAGACTGCCTTAGGTATGTAAAAGGTATGAGAAAAATGTGCACTTAAAATCTTGATAGAGCCCGAGTGGTAAATAATAAAATTATACCCTTTTGATAAACTGCTGTTGCTGACATTGTTTATCCATTTGCTTGAATTCTCTTTGAATTTCCTAGCACAAGAAATTAAAAAAGAATTCATCCCCAAGAAAAACAATACGGTAAAATGAAAATTCTGCACAAAAAGGATACATAGACGAACATAGTTCTTGTAACTGAAAAAATAAAATTTTGAAATATAATAAGAATATTGAAAGAATGCAACGAAACAAAATACTGACATTATCCATGAGTTTATGCAATCCCTTGTTTGCTGATGTTCTGTCCTCAACTGAATCCACTCTGCAGTAAGCAACATTGTGACATCAATACCGAGGTAACTAATCATACAAACCCATGTTGCATTTCAGGTAGCGTGTCCAACTCAAAGTGCATGCGAGCCAATCGTTCCTGCTGCTCCCTGACTTGGTCCATCTTCTCAAAAGTTCCGCTCGTCCCTGTTAAAAATGTTATTTTCTTTAATGCAAAGGACGCATTTGTTTACCAAACGCTTGGAGTTTCCCAGTGTGGAAGTCATTCAGCAGTTGTAGAAGCCCTTCTTCCACTTGTCGTACATCATCGACATCTGTGAGGAAGGTGTGTTCTGGGCATGGCCTGCTGCTAGCACTGGCGTCATGCTTAGATCCACCACTCACGCCTGCAATGTGAAAGGAGTTCAAAGGACCCAAAAGTTTATGGCTTGTGGGTGCGGGAATTATTATGATCAAAATTTAAAGAGGACCTCTGGTTGTTTGGAACTGGTAACAGATGATAGAGGATACATCCCAAAAGACAAATACGCCTTTTGACTGACATATTTTTAGACAATACGCTTGCTGTGGGCTAATTCCTAGATACATCAAATTTGAGAGGATTAAAATCTCGCTTTCTTCTCGTGTTCGATTTCATACCGTCGTGACGGCATAAAAGTAATTCTCCTATTGTTAACAAACGGAGCCGTCGAGTGAGTAGATCTTTCAGCAGTTCTCATAAAAGAAATCTCGCACTCATCTTGTTTCAAGCTATTCTGCCTGAGCAGAAAATTCGTATTTTAATTTGTCTTGATGTCATTCACAGTTGACCAAATTTTTCAAAAACGGGTCTCTCGTCACTCAGTAAAGCCCACAGAACCGATCTAAAAAGGTTCCGAAATGAACAGAGGTCCTCTTTAATATTTGTGGAGCCATGAAAACACAGTACCTCTATTTTGAGGCGTCTTCATTTTGCTCTGATTCAACGGTTTCAGTGAAGTTGGATGGTTGGAAGGAGTCTTTGCTTTGAAGTTGGATGCAGGGAACACGGCTTCATTCTGCGCCATGGTGACAGTCACTCCTGTAGAGAAAGCAAATCAATGATAGAGAGAAAGTGAGATAGAGTCAGCAAAACAACCATCACTCAGTTCGGCTGCAAAAGCCTTCCAACCTGACATAAAGGAATCAACACGGCGACAATGCCTGCATTTGATTAATTTGTTTATTTAACTTCTTAACCATTGAATAAGCGGAAGGGTGCCATTTATTGTTTAATTGACCTGACTTGAAAGAAATCGCCAACAATTGATGTGTCGTGTCTTATGTTTGTTTACACTACGATATTTTGAAGGGAGGATTGCATATGTAATTTATAATGATATACAGTAAAACCTCGATGTGTCGAAGATTGTGGGGTTAGCTCAAATGCTTCGACTTAGGGATACTTCGACGGACAAATCAAGGCCGTTATGATATAACCGTTTTGATTTCAAACCGTGTTTTGAGGTTATGATTGACGATATGCATTATGCACTTATAAACTATGAGAGGCTATGATTTTATGAATGATATTTTTAATTAACAAATATAAATCAAAAAGTAATGTCAAAAGTTGAAGAATCTTGGATTGCGGGAAAAAAAAAAAAATTCCCGGTAGGTTGTTGTAGCTTTCAAGTTCTCAAGTTTCTTCTCGTCGAGCTTGCGTTTTGTAGCATCGCTCATAGCGATGCTGCATGATGAACTAATGATGCTAAAGACTGGTGGTCGTTAGGTTTATATTGTTTTTCGTTGAGCACAAACACTCCAAACAAACATCTATTGTCGCGTGCTTTGATATTAAAGCAGCCATGAAGTTCATAATAGATCTAAGGCTGGATGCACAGCTAAAAACAGTGTATTATTCTCTCGAGTGTTCCGTAATCTAAATATTTCTTAATCCTGTTCAAATTATGAATATAAAAATAAGACACTCTGCACACATTCGTAATAAAAGCTTCCATAGAGACAGTGGAGTCTACAATAGCTCCTCAATGGCAGCGGAGCAGTTGTGTATACGCTACGCTACGGCTTGGGGAGCTTAGTGAGTTAGTCCACAAGAGCACTGAGGTTGCGCGAAATCTCTATTATCGCCCACAGGAAGATGCAGTTTTCCTCTATAATTCGACATATGAGTCATTATTTATACGATATAATCTGCATATTATAAACTATAGCTTAAATATTATTGAAATTGGGAACAGAAAAACTCTTTCGTGAGGTACATTACAAAAACAACCAATAACTAACGCTCAGGAATGGATTATTTTTCGCAGCCACGTTATGAATTTCTGGGCGTTATGACTTATGAACAACCGGGTCCGGGTGCGGTGTCTAAAACCGTAAAACCAGCACACTTCGCAAACCACGCAAACCCGCGTGTTCAAGTATAAAAGAAAAAAAAAAAACTTAGCGTCACCATTGACAAAACACTCGACTTTTCAGGCCACATTAAAAATGCAGCTAAACCCTATATACAGCTAAAATGTGCCCCACCCTTAATTAAATCTTCCCCTTTAGGACACCCAATATATAATTATATTAATATATTTTATTATATTATATTATACTAATATAAACTTTACAGATTTACCTTCTATATATGGTGCAGTTCGTTAGGCTGGTGATAATTCTACAAGTGTAACTGATCTGATTATATGTAGTGCATTTATGCAAACGGATATTTCAGGCACACTTGTGGGCTTAGGCTGGTGACAACCTTTCTGGTCACAACGCTCTCACTTTTAGAGCTTGCCTTTCTGTCTGCCGGAGTGGCAACCCTCAATCAGGTCGTGTCATGAATTACGAATCGCATACTGTTTGGCGCAAGGCGTCTATTGATGACTTGCTCAACTACCGTTGTTGCTTGGACCTTGCTCTGCAATCTACTGGACTGCCTTTCAGCTGTACCTCTTGTATTAGTGATGTATATACTATGAACTAATTTCCCAGTATTATGATTCTATAGCTAGCTCATGCTTCTATCTCGACAGCTAAAGTGTGTACACCGCAGTCTTCAAGACTTTGGAAAAGACCGATAGCCGGATTGTCAAAAGAGGTAAAGCCATACAAGGAGAGATCGATTTTCTGGCACAGGTTATGGAAATCCAACGGTTGTCCCCGATAGGAAGAGGTCTATAAAATTACGAAGAAGGCCCGAGCTCAATATAAACGTATCTCCCGCCGAGTTGTAAGATCCCAGGAGAGTATTCGTATGGGACGTATGGCAGACGGCGTTTTAACAGGTACCTGTACCAACATCCCAGATAAGTGATGCTCCTGGTTCTATCTACTGAGTCAGGTTCTGTTGCAGGATGTCAATGTTTTCTCAGTTGCCATGCCAAAGTACCTTTCTTTGAATTGTCATTGACAGAATCAATAATAATATTTATTTTAGAAATAAAAACTTTGTATGGGTGCGTCCGGAATTCGAACCCAGAACTTAATTCTCGCACCCAAAGCGAGAATCATGCGCCTATATAGACCAACACGCCATTCATGTAGAGAGCTTTTTAAAATTTAATTGTAATTTCATTATCAGTTTTGCCAATCCTAGCTCTGACAGCTGTTAACTGAAACCGAAATTAATGTTTGGCAATTTCAAATGTCGAATTCACGGTGCTATTTCACCGTAGGAAGTAATTGATCGAAACAGGTTTGTGCATACTCACAAGGAATGTGCAGAGACTAACAGACAATCTCCCCTATAGCTAGCTAACTATTGTTATCTACAAAAGTGGACCAATGGCGGTATTGGCCCGCGGCTTGATGCAATACTGGACGCGCGCTATCTGCTGTAGAGAAGTTGTCGGAAGTAGCGTGATCATCCACAGAAAATACAAATTTTCTGCGATATTAAGCGGAGATGGATCTCTTTGAAAGATTTTCAGCATAAAGTAGATCTTTTTCTGCGTTCATTGATCAATTATTAGTTCCTCTTAAAAACGAAGGATATGTATTGTGTTCGTACAGTTCGTTTCTTCTCATGGAAAGCGATAGCGCACCGTCTGTCTCAGCGCTGTCAGTTGGAGTGAACTATAAACTCACAAGCTAATTAAGTCGCTGGCCTTGCGTTTTATTGTTTAACTCATCCCTTATTGGCTCCATTGTTGAATTGAAATACGAATTTGATTTAACGCGCTGATTTACCATAGAGGAAGAATAATGAGAGAGGACATGTGGGTAAACGCCAGTCTTTCGCCTTGCGAGCGCATTTTGCGATTTAGGAACGGTCAGCTCAAGCGCCAGTCTTCGTTTAACATGGGTTTTTTCTATATCCGGCCGAAAAATGACTGTTAACTTTTTACTGCAGAGAGCGAGAGCTTTGAAATTTACTAGGTATAGAGACGCAACCATCACAAATACATAGTGAAAATCCCGGATAATTACAAAGTTATTCGCCTTTTTAAAAACATTATCAGAAACGTTTCCGTTTTTTCAAGCGGAGCGATTGCGTCTCCACTCCGAGCCCACGGAATGTTTGTTGCTTAAAGATAAAGTCTGGGATCTCTATCTGATTTCCTTAAATCTGCCTCACATACATCCTGGATGCTCAGAACGTTTTCATTCAGTAATATTTTGGGTGATTTATTGACCAAAATAAAGAATTACGCAACGCGGAGCCGAGGAATGCCGAGCACACGTCGGAAATTACCGAGTGCTTTCTAGAGAGTGTGACGTCACAATCACGAGTCCCATGCTTTGCGCTATGGCGACAGTGCATGGATGACAATACCAGCAGCCTGAATTTAATGCATGTACTGCTCAAAAGACTTCTGTAACCTTTTTAGAACAAAGCAATAAACATGACAAATGGTAGACGATTAAAAAAGACCCAAATTATATAATCAACACAGTTATAACCTATAGTAAAGAGGCCAATAGTCTATATACTTGTATAAGTAGGCCTATGTACATGTATAAACATTCTGACAAGTTCTGTAGCCGACGGCAATTCAGAACGGATACGGTATAGGTGTACAATTATTCAGAGCCAGGATGCATGCAGGTAGGGATGACTCGATCCATCATCAATAAATTTTTATAAGGGAGTATTGAAATATCGACTATCGAATACTGTGGTGACGCGTGCGTTTGCGCGAAATCGACAATGCTGCCACGCTCCAGTGCACCCCTAGGGGCCTAGGCTATATTCGCATGTTGAGGTGTATAAATCGCTCTTTCGTCCCTTGTCTTCGCCGCGTTATTATTAATGTTAGAGTTTTATACTAGAGCTGCTCATCACTTGATGACATGCCAGACTCAGTGTCTTTTTGTGAGTGTGATTGTTTGTTTGTTTGTTAATTGGTTTTGATTTTATTATTATTATTTTTTTCTTCTTCTCGTTCTTTCTTATATGAATATTTTGTACTTGCATATCACTTGTGCATATATCTCATGAAATAAAACATTATTAAGGTTAATTCATTCATGCTGTCAATACGCTCATTTGATGGAAACTGCATGCCATCTATACCTATCTCAATATGTAGCGCCGATTATAAAATATGCATAACAGTATACACTCTGATCAAAATAGAGTTTAACAGACTATAGACGACAGACTTCGCATACTTTGTCTTTGTGTGGATATATACTAGCACTGTATGTATGTTGAGAACTTGAGACGTTCAAATACATGTAGTGATAGTCTTGCATGTCGTTGGTCTTGCATAGTAGGCTCTGTCATCAATTACTGGTATTATAAATATTAAAGTTTTTGCACTCCTATTAAAGCACAATTTGACTGGTAACACATTGTAAAGGATGAGGTCCCCAACAAAGTTAAGAACATAAAATACTATGTATCTAATATTTCAATATTTTGCAGATATATTATTTCATATATGCATGCTTCGATTCTTTAATTATAGGTATAGAAAATAGATTAGCCAGTTAAAGTTGAGAATATTTAAATTTGTAAATGCACCCAGTCACATCCTCTCTCACTTTAGGTTTAACGGCGACCACGTGGCGGATTTCTCAAGAGTCCACTCTTTAGACGGAGACTCCAAGTCCAGGGCCTACGTGACGGAAAACACGAGAACTGACCCACCCAGGGGAGGAACAAACTTATAGAAAGAACGAGGAAGCAGCGTGGCATTCGGTCGGATAGTCATAAGCAAGACATATCTCTCGGAGAAGTCCAGGAAACATCGGACGAAGAAACAACCCTAGAACAAGCAAGCAAGCAAGCAAGCAAGAAAATACAAGAACAAGTAGACGACGGATCCAGGGAGCGATCGAGTGGGAGAGATAGGTATTGTGTCTTTGCCGAAGTGACTATCGTGTGCAATCAATATTGTTCATTATTTTTATCATGTAGGTAAATTTCCAATTTCTAGTTAGAGTTATAGTGTAATAGGATAGTTAATTTCTATTTGAATGCATGCTTGCATTTGGGTTTTATGTTTTAATTAATCAACAGTTTTTTTAAAGGTATAATACAACCTATAAAGTACAAATTTATCCCTCTGCTCGAATATTCTTTTCAAATGTTTTTATCATAGCGAATTTAATTAGATCCGGACAATGTTGGCGGACCGGTCAGTATAGACCCACAACGTTTACAACATGCTGATGCTTCATACCTTAATTAACCTCAGGTGAATTTCTTAAAACTATGGACTCCCTAAACACCATAATATTAGCTTTCAAACAAATTAACTCGACTACATTTCCCATGTAACTAACACTATTTTCCATGTAACACTAACCGATAAATCCTGTTTATAGCTGCTGTACAAGGAAGGTCCCAGAAGTAATGAGCCTCATGCATTTCGCGTTGTAATTGAAGCTTGATTGTTATGTATTATTCAGCATAGGCACCCCCAAGAAGATTGAATTCCTTCCACGGATTTTTCAACGCTTCAATGCTTTGCCAGAAGAACTCTTCGTTTTGCCCCGAAAACACGACTCAGCCGCCCATATATCAGTTTATTGTTGCTTGCAAAATGATGTGCTTTGGTAGCAGTTTTCAGATTTCCAAATGGTTGGTAATCGCATGGGGTCAGGTCTGGAAAGTAAAGTGGATGAGAAAAAAATTCGAAGCCGCACTTCCTGCAACTGGTTACTGCAATGTGACTTTTGTACGAAGGCGAATTGTTCTGCTGAAGGCGCTGACCCCTGGCATGCAAGCCAGGGCGTTTTTCCTTGATCGCTGCACAAACCTTTTCTAGTAGCTTGGTATAGTATGTACCTTTGATGGTAGTTCCTTTCTCCAAATAGTCAACGTGAAAAATTGCTTAGGAATCCCAGAAAACTGGCATCATGACTTCTTGGTCATTTTGGAATCTTGACGTTTTGAGAGGGTGGCGATCCATGATTCCGCCACACCCTGGACTCGCGTTTGCTTTCAGATTCATAGTGAAAAATCTATGTTTCGTTGCATATAATTAGTCTTTCATAAAAGTCGCGACATCCCAGTCTTCCGCGGGTCAGAAGTTGGTCGGACGAGTTGACTTCGGCAATCTTTTGGGATTCTGTCAATATCTTCAGAAACAAGAGAGCAGATAACCTTTGCAACAACAACAACAACAGCAATTTCTTTAAAAGCGCATAAGTACTTTTTTTTTCTTCTCTTTTATCTTCTTTTGAAGTTGTATAAAGCTGTATAAAATCTGAAATTATTTTTGAGTGCCACATGATTTCGATCTCGACACCCTTTTCTTTGGTCACACACACTTAATATAAAACTTTATTACCTTCCACAACCAAAGAAATAAGCCTCTATTCTATTCTCTATTCTTCTATTCAACTTAAAAATTTTCAATGCGCTTAAAATGCATGTGTTGAAAACAGGATAAAAGAAAGGTGAGTCGAGTTTTCCTTTAAAACCGTTTCAAGAGGAAATAGAACGTAGAATGATGCGGGTAGGTCTGTACGAGACGTTACCAAACTAGTAAAGAGAGCTGAATCGCAATGATAATTCTACAGGAAACTTATATTGGTTGCTAGGCAACATGTGGCAAAGCAGGTGAAATTCGGAAAACTTTTTCCTCTCGAGGCTCATTACTTCTAGGCCCTCCCTCGTATGAACATCAATGTCGACTGTAATACTATGGCGATTATAAAGTGTAAACAAGAGACGGTTGATCAGACTGATGATTTATTGTGAAAACACAAGAATTTATTTATCCATATTATAAGCTGTTCACAAGACTCGACATGAGCGATCGAAAGATGAAATTAGAATCGTGAAATGAGTGGAACGCCACAGCGTATTTGTTATTAAAAAAGTAGCTGAAAAACGGACCAACGTAATCAAGTTTACAGAGTTTAGTATAACTTATTGGCTATTGTAACACTCAGTACAACATTTGAAGAATTCTATGAACGTACTAGTATGATACAATGTGATGTATATTAATGACGCGTTACAGATAATATTTTATTTACAGGTATAGGTTTATGCACACAGCAATTATCAATATAGCATAATGATCAGAGGAGTTTTAATGATTATGGTCATTTCCAATAATTCTGTGAACAAAACTATGGCGATGTAGTAGCTGTTTCACTGGTGTAGCATCACTAGCATCGAAATTATGTAATTTCTTAAAATATCGATCGGTACAATGGCGACGTCAGCGACTACAAAATCCACATAATTAATATATCAACCAGAGGTCATCTTAACTGAATACATAGGTTATGCACTATGCAATATATGCTTATCAAGGAATACCCCCCACCCCACAAAAAAAAGAAAAAAAAAACCCCAACAACCACACCCTCTTTCTCATCTTTCTCTCTCTCCCTCCCTCTCTCACAAAGGAACACTCCCCCCAAAAAAACAAAAAAAAAACCCCAAAACATAAAAAGCAACCCCCCCCCCCGCCAAAAAAACAAAACAAAAAAAAAACAAAAAAAAAAAAACACACAAACAAATGTGAGCTCTCTATTTATATTAAGCCTACATCAAGACGCATCTTTTAAGTTTGAATTTACATTTTTTTCTTTGATCCAGATTTTGGGTTTCGCCAAAGGTAGACTGCTGTACATTGGAGGCATCTCCCATTCTTGGGCTGAATTGACTTGTGATTTTATGCATGATGCTGGTGCCAGCCCTTTGCAATCTGGTGAACCATAGCTCCCGGCGATTAAGCTACTTGCATGGTGTGGCAATGATTTTTCTTTATACTGAATCAAATGCGTAGGGTACGCTTGATCATTTTGGAAAATGACGTAAGTAGAAGGACAGTAAGGGAAATCAACCACGCTGTCACACAGAAGTTTCCTCTTATACACTAAGGCTGGGGGTCGTCGCATCCCACTTTCACCTTTGGTGAATCTCCCAACCAGCACGAATGCCCTGAACATGTAACGATTTCGGTTTGACTTTGATTCTAAGCATCTATGGAGAAGTAGCTAGGTTCCTTCTCCAAACATAGAGCCATGACGTCCAGCCAATCGACAATCAAAACTCTGCTTGCAGATACCGTACGCCGAATCGAAATCCGTTGTGCCATGGAACAAGGATTCTTCCAGGAATTCCCTGCCGAGTCGAGTCTTCATTTCATCCCTCTTTCTACGGGTAACTTGTTGATTCGACGATGATTCTCAAATCATGAAGCATACTCACTTGACAAAAGAAAACCAGTGGTGCAGATTTTGGACTCTGTATACTCGATCAATTTGGTAGTTGCTTTGTGAAAGAAGCTTTCTTCAACTTCAAGGTATTCTGAAGAATCATGGCACAGAGATACAATATCTGCGGAAAGCTCGTCGCAGGTGTTCATTGCAAACCAAGGAAGCTCTGTGTTCGGAAGGAGGTCACTGTTGAAGGTTTTCTTGGAGGTAATATTAAACAAAATAGGAAATAATAAAAAATAATGAAATATGGAGTCTTTTAGTAACAACTCACTTTAGCGTATTTGCTCTTTAATTCTCGAGTATTGAACGATCTAACTTCGACTTGACTGCGCCATTTTGAAAAGCTATTTTCACGCAGCTGGTCTGTAAGACAGCAGAACCTACTGCAGATTCTTCTCAGAGCTTGATAAAACAATAATTAGATCTCGAGTAATAATGGATGATAACATGAGATGTATTTCATTCTTGAACAATGTAAATTTCCACCAAAATCGATTGAAATTCGCCAATATAGCAAACAAAGTGCTAGAATATAATGATTACCTTTGACCTATCGGATCAACATAGACATATTCTATCATGAACCATTTAACACGAATAACTACGGACATAAATAATAGAGATTGCATATCTGCATATACATGTAGGCAATAATTGGGTTATTCTTAAAGCAGGTCATCATATAACATCCAATCAGCATTTACGTTATAAATCTTGCTCCTTCTCCAAGAATCTCTTTTAAAATTTGATCTTATGCAGGGGATGCATAACGCAAATAGTTTAGTTCTACGCGTTCATTATGCACGGATTGTGAACTTAACAACACAAGGCTGATTGGTTGGCAGACTCACTGAGTGGTATAATCACTGTTTTTAGCATTGCAATTGAATGATTAGTGAAAATCGATGATTACTCACACTCTCAGTCTCAGCTGTAATATTGTGCCAGATTTCTTCATCATTAGATTCATCATTATCACTGGCTGCGTGATGGTGATGATGAAAGACTGATGCGGATAGATCATAATGACAGACAGATGCGCAGTATCAAATGTTCATCTAGTGATAATGATAAATATTATTGCATTGTCATTGAAATTACAGTCCAGCAACTTCAGCATCCGTTCCACTAATCGGTACGAAACCATCGCGTCCTCCCAGCAGACCCCACCGGTTAACCTCCTTATTTCGATTACCATTACCTCGGTTGCACATATTATTGTACGCTGCGGTGGTAGGAAGGAGACTTCTGGTGAGGTTTTCCTGTATTTCGATGTTCTGATCTTATGTCCAAGTGCTTCGATGGCATATTACGGAGATGTGTTTTGATTGTTTTGATTATCGTAAAAATTGAACGTGCCCCAACAGAACCCATTAATATCATTGTAATTATCCAACAAATAATGGAACTCAAATTTCGAAATAATTCCTCTTATCAAGCAGCACAGTTAAATATTCAAGGAGTGATTATTTTTCTAATCGTGACGTATATAATAAGTAATTAATTACACGTACGCGTTCACTTGAATATCTATCTGTAAAATGTCCCGGATTAAAGAATTTCAATCGGTGCAATCTTTCCATACGTCACTAACGATATACAATGAGGTGACGACAATTCTAAGCACATTTAATTTATTACATACATGCTAAGTAACGCATTAATGAGGTTTCCACTTGGGCCTTTGGTGTCCATTGTCTAAATCTTGCTTTTCTGAATACTCCGGCAAGTCAGTGCGTCTGTGGATATAATTTAGTAGGCCTACCCATTTATCGACACCAGGAACACCATGAAATGATTTTGAATTTCTTGACAGCGTTCAATATGCAAATAGTGCAAACCGAATGGGAATTAAGGCACTGACCAGGCACGAATCATTGAATCAATAACCGTTCCACACCACAGGGCATTTTGGCTGATTAGCGGATTCGATTCGAGTCGATTATTATCCTGCAAAACAGCATAGTCAGTGGACGTATATAGACACAAGGCAGAGGTGGAATTCAGCGCTTAATGTAGGCCTCTAGAGATGTGTCCGATGTTGGAATAATTACATTAATAATCTATAGGAAATCCGAATCTACCAAAGGAAATGCGGATTTCCGGATAGTATGCAAACACAAAAAGTTTCTGGGCATCCAAGTCACTATCAAAGCACCCCTGATGTGTTTGACCTCCATTCCAATGTGTCACCGCGACCGTGAACATTTATGATCTCATATGCGTTGTGGCACATTTGACATAAAAAACCCCAACAACAATAAAACACATCTCTTTGATCAAACCAGCTAGAAGCAAATAGACAATGCATACCTTTTAGGTACTAATGGCTTACTTGTGTGACACAAACACAAATACGTTTGCATTTAAATGAAAGGACAACGAGGATGTCTCGGATCACTTGCCATTTCCCGTCCGGTGAAATGCAGCGTGCAGCTACGATGGTCGTTGTGGTTTTCACAATTTGCAGTCTTGCATTTGACCAAAGCTTTCGCCAAGGTCACCTTCATCTGACCAGAAACATCAGACCCAAAGAGTTCTTGGTGTGGAGGAGCTTTATGGCATGGTCGTTGAGTCGATGCTGCTTGGCGATTCTGGAAGACAGTCTGCAATATGCTTCAGTGAGCAAAGCAACAGGTGGCTGGTGGAACTGTTCACTTCTTAATGCTACAAGACTTTGTCCTAACGATATTGTGGAGGATGAAGGAGCTGGCTTGCTAAGTCTAGGTAATCTTTAATATGACGTTAAACTCACGTACGCTTCCCTGCCCACTTCTTCTTTCAGTGCCTTTATTTTGCCCTGAGACATCGACTACCATGCCTCATAATTGCACTAATGACACTTTGGTGTGTGGCGATGGAATTGGATTTCCACGCGAATCGAAGCCCTTCGTCAACGTATCGAAATTACGGTTCTACTCAGATGTCCATGTCGGCTTAATCAAAGGGTAAGTTAGTACACCTCTACAAGAAAGCAACGCCTAACGGTGTGCATCTCTTTAAGAATTTCCGTATACTACAATGGCCAAAGCAACGATTCCATTTTCGGAGAAAGTTTGATCGGTTTCGACATCAGCGATCTTCATCTAGGCCAAAACGAGGTCATCTCAACAATTGGCGCTGGCCTATTCAGGTGTGATGGCATTCAAATATTACTTGGGATCAGCAACTTAACATTGAAGACCAATCTTGGTCAGACTTTTGGACCTCTGCTTCCGTTTGAATATTGTGAGAGGATCTCTGAGTATCACATAAGCGGAATTCGAGTGACCAGCATAACCGGATTATTTGATGCTGGATCCGATATATACATGGAGTCGATCAAATGGAAGTATGAAAAATGTTCACCGCCATAAGATGTTTTCGGGGTTTGATCATTGGAATACATTAAATTTTAAATCCGGTTTCTCGAGCTTTTATTACATATTGTGTAAACGACACTATATAGATTTGGGATGGAGAATTGACGAATTTGAATAACCTCAGCTCAATTGAGCAAAAGAAATATTTCAAATGCAAAGTGTCTCAATGCAATGCATTGAAAATAGGAAATACAAACTTGAAAAATAATCACCAATTATTTTCATTATTTACTACATTGACATTGACCTATCGGCTATTTGTGGTGTGAACAAACAATATGGTCTTTGATATTTTACATCAAACGGTGATTGTATATTCGTGTACTCTGCTCAAAAGTGTAAAAGCAGTTCCAAATTGTATAAAATCATTGTGTAAGTGTTCATTACACTATCGCTCCTGGTACGTTAACACATTGTATATGTTGTGAAAATAAGAATATGATCAGACGTATAACTGCCATGACTCGGTACACCTGACTCGTGTCAATTCTTGTTTTAGATGATGTTACTCCTATTGATTTTGTAATTAATGGAACAAGGGAAAATAAAACGTCAAATTAAAGAATATTTGTAGGCCTACGAATTTGTTCAAATTGTTTCGTAGAAATTAGATCAATAATGAAATCACCTAGAAAGTAGCAGGTGTTCCTTTCCGACTTAATTTTAACTGTCCGATATAAAGCGGTCGTAAACTCTTTAAATTAGAATTTAAATTGATAGATTACACATGCAATTCATTGCAATATATATGATCATTAATTTCGTTTAAGCCAGAGATATTCTACAGCTTCAAGCTTCGATTATTGAAAACCGGAAGTATATTGTCGCTTTGAATCTCGTCGATATCATAACGAACTTCGGTAACATTATACCAACGGGAGCGATCAATCCATGCTATAGAGTATCTCTGGTTTAAGCGGTCGAGGTCATGGCCAGTGCGATTTAATGAGGCTATAATATGCAGTGAGATGCCGCCACGTACCAGACGTATTAGGGCGGTGGCTCAAACAGGTCGTTTAACTGAATATTAACATCCAACTTACCCCCAACTCATTTGTTGTCTATGTGATTGATACGCATTCATAATTACTCTGCGATAACAAAGGCGATCGGCCTGGACGACAGTGTGTGAGTGAATGATCGAACAGTTGAAGTGAGGCCTAACAAATCCTCGTATTTGAGTACCATAAGATTCGGCCATAAGCTGTGTTGTTTCGAAACGCTGTTTCTTTGGCTGTAAAACGATGATGCAAAAAGCTGGTATGCCCGACTTCATGTAATAATTACTTCCGGGTCATAATAGAAAGCTTATTCAACACTCAAATCAATCAAGTCACGCATCATAAACAAGGGCAGTTAAGCCAATCATGCAATCAATCCACGATAGCGAGTACGTTATTTCAGCTTTATGTGACTTTTGCTGTTAGTTGCGGGTAGGGTGAGGATCATTTAGCTTTATTACATCATTGTTGATTAGCAGTAAGAAAATAAAAAAAATAAAGCAAGAACTCATGGACTATCTTTGCATAAATCGTAAGACATTTGTGTCATTCATTATTTGTGTGATCGCGCGTGCACATATAGCACAGCTGCGCACGATTTTATAACATTCAACGCTGACCTTTGATTTGGTGTCACTTCGCCGCGGCAAAGCAAAGTAAGTTTGTTAGTTTAGTTCCGAGTTTCCAATTCCAGGTATCATTCCAAATCTCTGCATATATTTGTTCTGATCGTTTTGTTCACATTCTGGAGAAAATCAACATCTGAATTAATCTGTTCTGCATATAATTGTCTCAGCTAGTTGTCCAATTTGGATAACATAAGTACTAAAGTAGACCATAGATCCCATATAATGTAAATTGCCATCGAACACTTGTCAAATTTTTGGAAATACAGAATAAGTTTGCATAATTATATAAAGCCGTACACTAGTTAGCCTTTTGTGGGAGTAGAGTCTTACTTCGTCGTTATTTCGCGTTATTTTGTGAAGCCAACCTTTGCTATTCTCTCAAGTAAAAAAAAGCCTTACAAGAGCCCCTAGCATATAATTATAAAGGACTAGAATGCCTATTGGGGTCACGAGATCGATCAAAATTAAACCTAGATTTAAATTAAGGGAAGATGTCGTAAAACCCTGAATCCTCATTCCAGTTACAAATGCTTCTCAAAACCAGATATAATGTTTAATTTGTCTCCATCGTTTCGGACACTTATATAATGGGGAAATAAAGAAATTAAAAGGGGAAACAAAGAATATCGACCTTCTCTGTTATCATCTGTAATGGTCAAATATTTTTTAGCTTCAATGTTAAGTCTGTGTAGCTTCAAGATCATGTGACTAAATTAATCTTGTTGATTGGCTCGATCGGGAGATAAGCCACTCTTTAAGGCAATTATGTTGTCATTCGAACACATTTCTTGAGATATTATGTCATAATTATGATAGATAAGACCAACAAATAACATATGCTCGTTTATTGCATGACATTAATTGTGCCTGAAAACTGTAACTCCTTCAGGAGCTAGATCAAAAAGGTTACTAAAAATCCACAGAAAATTAGAAAATTCCTAACAGTTAATAATATAATGTAAGAGCTTGCTTACTCAATCATTTTGAATTGATAATTTCAGCGGACCAAACGGTTGCTTCTTGTTCGCTATGCAGCGAGTGCTCGTTACCCTGGTGTCTGTACTCTGGGTTTCCATCATATATTGCATCGTCGAACCTTTGTGGACCGAATATGTGCATGTACCCATACATTCGACAAACACCATTAATGGCGACTTCGATCGGTTTCAACTCGAAAATTGTACGGAATCGAGAAATGGTCCCATCACTACTGAACCCAATTCAATA
Organism: Capitella teleta; assembly: GCA_000328365.1. NCBI lineage: Eukaryota > Metazoa > Annelida > Polychaeta > Capitellidae > Capitella > Capitella teleta. Next base: position 122,775 of record KB308652.1, on the reverse strand, counting down.
CATTCGTCGACTTTTCTTATCCGAGATGGTCACATTCGGATTTTACTATGGACCAAGCAAAGCTACCCACTTTTGTGGCCTCTTGGGAATTCTACGTTTTCAACTTGCGAGCTACCCGAAGGGAAAACGTGTGAAATCGTAAAAGATAGGAACTTGTACAATGTGAGTGAGGTTATTGTATTTAAAGGAGCGCAGTTGGATCCCGATGACCTGCCTTCTCATCGCTTTCAAGGTCATCGTTGGTTGTTCTTTGAGTTCGAAGCACCGCCGCAGACATGGATTCAACGCAAACCACTACACTTAATCCGATCAATTTTCAATTTGACGTCAACCATCACTTTAGATTCGCATATACCGATAATCGAAGGACATCGGAGTTGTTTCTTAGACGACGAACGCTATGAAAAGCAAAAGAAAGATGGCGTAGACTACGCAGTGGGAAAAGGGTCAAAGGTCGCGTGGTTCGTAAGCAATTGCCAAACGCAATCAAGGCGAGAAGATTACGCCAAAGAACTTTCCAAGTATATCACCGTCGATATCTTTGGAAGATGTGGGAATCGCTCCTGTGGTAAAACAAAAAATGACTGCGACAAAGAAATCCTCCATAAGGAATACAAGTTTTATTTATCTTTTGAAAGTAGCATATGTGAGAGTTACGTCACTGAGAAGCTATGGCGTCTTACGCAACACCCAATCAGCGCCATTCCTATTGTACTGGGAAGCGTTAACTATACGAATATCCTCCCTGATGGAGTTTATCTGAATATCAAAGATTTTAAATCCCCAAAAGATCTGGCAGATCGACTTAAGGCAATCGATCGAGATGATGATAAATTTAATGATTTCATAAGAAGGAAGAACTCGCTAATCTGCAACCCAAAAGACAACGACGTCGATAACAATATAATCTACCAATGTAAGTTGTGCAACTACTTGCACACTCATCACGATGTCTTCACAGAGGTTGAAGATATACTTGAGTTTTATGGTGAGGATTCACGATGTACAAAAGCTGAACAATATTTCAACGGATCATTTAATGAAAAATCTGACAACTGAACTGATTTAATTTTCAAATATCCAATTTTTAATATGTGGATGAATATAATACTTATTTGTAAATAGATATATGTGTAATTGTGTGTGTGATTGGGGTTTTACGGCTCCACCCAAATCAATCGGATGATACGGGCGCCAGAACAGAAGGCTTGGGACCGGGGTTTCCCATACTCTTATCGATAAATCTCAAGGGTTTTTTATCCTGCATACCACCATAGACAGTAGTACACAGCGCCCGGCCTTGATACGCAGTTGGGCAGCACTGCAGAGTCATCGAAGAATCACAATTGTAATTCACAATCATAACGCCCGTGGCCTGATCGGGTCTCGAACCCGGGACCTCGACCCCCTCGGTCGGCATAGGATTGCTGCCAGCCGGTTTAACCCACTGAATTATTCGGTGCCCCCTAAATACATGTATGAAGGTATTAAGTGCGTCATTGCATTAGCTTGCTGAGGTCTCATTTAGTAGGATGAGACACTAAAGCCATTTCTTGATTGATTCAGGTCTGAGATATCCAAGATATTCGGTGTCCAGTGGCGGCCACGTTTGGAAGAGAAAAGTGTCGGCCAACATACTGTATGCATAAGATAAATATTTATATATAATATATATGTGACTCCCTCGCGCCGAAATCTTATATAGTCGACTCTCTAGAAACAAGCCTTGAGAAGTCAGATGGGTTCAAAATGTCGATTTTCATGTTTTGATGGCGAAATAAAGAAAAATATCTCATTTTTCCTCACATGCAAGAATGACGTCAGTCTGTGACCAATAAGTCCTTATATTTAGTGTATAATTAAGCTAATTGTATTGCCAGTTGAATCATTTTGAATCTTTGACAACCCTTTAACGCGAATTTATCATCTTCGATTACGTCTGGGGTTGATCCGTAAACAGGCTGTAACTTAACTACTGCTCCGATTGAGATAATTCTTGCATCAAACTAAATAATATTGATTCATATCAGCTATGATGAGGCATTAAAAACCTATAAGAATGTGACAATACAGCATAATGCGGGTTTCGGCACTCATCTGGGAAGTCACTGTGACAGACAGCTTTTGTGACTTTCAAATTCATTATAGTACAGCAAGAACAGAATATGCTAAAACAAATAACAATGCACATCTCTCTCAATCGTATCACTTCCAACCGATAGCTTGGATCCAGAGGGCCTTCAACAGAAAAAATTAATAGCCGAATTGAAGAGACGGCTGACGGCGGAGACAGGCAAAGCTAAAGAAGCCAATTACTGCAAACAAGCCATCCTCCTCTCAATTGCAAGAGGCAACACAGCATCCGTGTTAGCATGCATGGATAATTTCTTGTGAATTTATCTTATTATTATGAAATTATTTTAAAACTTGTCTCTCGAGAAATAACAATATTTCACTACTAATTTTTTTTCAGCAGTTGGGATGTCTCAAACTGTGTCTGTCCAAACTTTGTCGAAAGCATTTTCTATTATTCGCTACTATCTCAAAACAATCAGGTCATCTGTAATTATTTGACAATCACATAAACGACGTCACCCTTTCCGCACATGCTGCGGATCCGCCTGACGTAACTCCGGCCATACAAGCCACGAACCGCCACCTGTCAGTGAAGGAAGCCATCAGGAGCCACCACCATGCAAGCTCGTCACCACGAGTGATCCCCACTTGTGATCCCCAGTTCCAACACGGATACAAGACCGCTCTGGACGTACGGGGAAACCATCAGAGCGATTTGACTTTTAAATTTCACGTCATAAAATCGCAGCTATAAATTTCAAAATTTTCAACTTGGCCCGATCCACAAGAAGGGGGATGTGACATTATAACTAAACATGTTTTCCCTCCATCAATTTTGGCTTCCCTTCTATTAAATATCCATGAGATCAACTTTTTTGTCTTATTGAATGAGTTAATGACCAGACCAAACTAGCGATATCACCACAGAAATTACGTTGAAATTACTTCTGGGTCAAAGTATAGTAAAATATAACAGCTAATTTTACTGGATTATTGGTGCTTTTGCTCAATTATGTCAATGATGCCCGCAAATCGCCGTCCGAAGCCTCCGAAAATGGAAATATGTTCAAGAAAACACACCGGAAGCGAACACAAAGGCACACATCCCTAGGTAATAGGTGAAGCCACAAGATGTTTATTTCCAAAGTCCGTTTGATGACATTGCGTTTAAATTACAGTTCGAGTTTCTTGCTGATGTCATCCAGACTTTTCTTGGCCATCTGAACCCAAAACTGTGCTTCGGTAACATCATTGGCTGATGACGTCACCGCTGCTGTCGGCTCTGGCATTGGAGCTAATATATACGAGATGGATACATGTATTTTATGACGTAATATTTACCGCGCCATCTATGGCAATCCACCAAGTTGATGACATTGACTGCCTTTCTGAAACTCGAAAACCGGTATTTCACAAAGGGTCCCCAACTCTGAGGCATTGTGTAGCGGTATGTAGGGCCAGTTCCAACTGTGATATCGAGAGCGGGAGCCTTCCTCCAATCGAGCTCAATTGGCAGGTACTCGGAACTCAAATCAACATCGAAATCAAACAGTTGGCGCAATTTTCCTGATGCAGTATCAAATCTTGGAGAATGAAAAATCGTAAAAACATGTACAAGCATTCCAACCTAGCTCAATTTGCTGGTGTTTGGACCGAAAGTCAGCATCATATTTGAACTGTTGTTGAGGAATTACGTATGAGAGGGACCGACTATCTAGATTATGGGGATATGAACCCCTATCTCTCTTACTTGGGCCTATATAAAAATTATCTCTGCAGATATTGGTCGGTCACATTCATTTCTGTCGCACATTCCATAAACATGGCTGTCTTGAACCAATCTTAGCCCACAGCTCGCCGAATCTGTTAGTTCCGTCGGTTTGCTGTCACTCTTAGGCATTCAGAACGGCGTCAATCCGAGGTAGAGCTCGTTTTTATTTTCTTCTGCTCGATGACAGATTTGTTGTGCGGTTGATACCCTAGAGGTATCCGATTTGGCGGTTTGTGACCTTTAGATCAACTCCACGCTCCAGAAGGATTCTGAATATTACCCTTCAGGAAGCCGACAGCCTTCCTATTTTTCAAAGGTCTGATTGCTTTTGTGTAAAGCACTCATTGGAGTATCGTTCCGGTCAATTTCGTCGTCTTTCAAAATCACCTTGTCATGGATGTACTGGAAAGAACGTTTATCAGGATTCACGGATTTGCTTTGTAAGAAAATCGATTTTGGATCGCGAACGGTTTGAAAATGAAGAAAATAGACGTATGCATATTAAACGCCTGGTTCCATGCATAAATCAGTGAATATCTTCCAAATGACTTTTCAGATTAATATATTATGAGTGACACATCCGTTGTGACCCATAGTATTATTGTACAGGAAAATTATTGGCTTATTTGCCAATAATATAAGTCCCATGCAGAAGTTATATGATATGTATATGGCGGATACAATGTTAAATGAAGTCAGGCAAGTGAGAAGCTTGCACCGGCATGCAAAGATATGGGATTTACCCCACTGAAGAAGATCTACAGATTTATTTTCGGCCTTAATGGGGACCAGTCTTATCACTGGGTTAACTGCTAATTTCAGTATTCAATGGTACATTTCAATGCAGTTTAGTTCTGGAAAGCAGGGCGAGAGGAGGAGGAGACGACGCAAGACCGAAACAAAAAGGCGAATGACTGTGCATGCCGGACCTGCTCAAGGGAAGACCCCCTAAATTTAAAATTAATTTCAGTATCTACCCGTCTCGTGTTTAATCAGCATTGCCATTAATTATCAAACTAAACATGATTTATAATAGAAGTAGACCGTTCTTGGCACACACCCAATTATTGGCTATATCAATAGCGTATCTTCGGGAATACTCACATGCTTAAGTGAGTTTGGTCAATGTTCAGGATCAGTATTCCCGGCAGTGCATTTCCACTCCGGTATTCGGATATTGCAATGATATACTTTCCCAGTCCATCTACCAGTAGGTTGACTCTTTGAGATGTTGGGACTTGATGAACAGTAGCATGGTCCTCAGTCGAACGGTAAACAGATATCTCATCTTTTTGCCAGAGACATAGGTTTGCCGTGTGGCAAAAGCCTAGTGTACAGTCGCTACCCTGGTTCTCAGCGAGAACGTGCTCCTGGCAAGGGAAGTAATAAGAGGCTGTCGTATCCCTCCATCCGTGAAAAAAGGTGAGAGAATATTTAGTCGGGGGTGACCAGTTTGATGGCAAAGTAGAAGTGAACTGCTGGTCAGTGTCGCTGATGAATTGGATGGACAAGCCTGTAGGATACCAATCAATGACTATCAGGAGATTTTCACCGCTAGGAAAGCTAGCACATGCTGATTCAACGGTGAGCTGGTTTCCATCGGGATCCGTCCTGTCAATTTCACCAAGTAGCCCGAGAATAATTTTGCAGACAACCCGCTCACCATGACGCCGATCCATTTACGTGTATATTCAAGTCAAACATAACCTCACCATCAGTGGATTTCAGCTCCAGTTTGCATTTCACACACCATGGTACATCCATGACAAAGTTGGCTGAATATGGTTGGAATTGCTCATAAGGGATTTAATATGATATTATGACTCAAATTACGTACTCGCCTCTTGGTCGGGATACAGCATGACTTGGTCGATAGAACGCAGATCGCGTGTGTACGTCATGTCACCATTCACCTCCACAGAAAACTCGCTCCATTGACACTCGGCTTGGTTTGATTCTGAGAATAGTTTCTAATTTGCAAGCGCTTACGTCTAAGGTAGGATAACTCTGTTTACCGTATGGTGTATATATGGAGACATGTGTGGTAGCATTTGCGCTTATCTTCACGTGTTCTATTTTTCTCATATCTTCAGATGGTAGAATCAGAGAGTGTTGCAGATCCTTGCCTACTTCAATCCCTCGTCCGAGGGTCAGTCTGATCTTGGACGAGGCTGCGGTCCAGAATACCCAGAAACCAATTCGACAGGAACCGTAATCAACGACCCTGATCTTTAGCCGATCAAGGTCATACCTGTAGGGTCAACTTTATCCATCACAAATAAACACCATTAATCGCAGATAATCCTAAATGTTCCTAATAGATAATTTTATCGTGAATAATTTTAATTTCATTCATACATACACGTGTAGATGCCCGCCATCGATCTCAAAGAGTGCTTGAGGGACGTTGTCTTCGGACATCAGTTCGATCTTGTATTTTCCACAACTGTCAAACTGGATGCTCGCCTCATTCCGACCTTCCAACGAAACACTGATCTCTTCATTCTGAGGCACGTGGAATGTGTTTGTACACAATCCATCGGTATCACCTGCCAATTTGAGAACCATGAAATGTCCTCGAATACAAGGTTAATAAAAGAATACTCACCATTGTCGCATTTGAAGCCAGATGTTTCAAGGAAGAGGCAAACCTGGATCAGAAGTCCCGATAACAAGAAGTTGTAATTCATTATCCCACTTCTCTTTTCCGAGGTTAGAGTTTTCATGTGTATATATATGCTGAAAAATAGTAACAACACACGTGTCTCACTTGTGTCTTGCTTAATGTTTATTTGAAGCGTTTTTTCAATATCTTTTTAATGTGAATGTCAATTTGAATAACTTTGATTACATTAATTTACTTTGAACTAATCCAATACCGATTAAATGACAGGTAAAATGTGATCAATGAGGAGAAAATGGCAAACGAATGTGATTGATTGAAACAAAACGTCATGTGCAAATTGGGTTATTTGCTCACCGCGTGTTACTGCTATCGTTGCGACTGCATGACTTTGTACGATTTCCTTCACAAAGTCCTGGGGAAAAAACTTTGGTCCATCACCTACGATGATCTCTTCTTGGCCTTTGACGCAGTCAGTCGCCTGGGTTCATTTCGCGTGATCCGGCGATCGACTGCCCGCTGAACCTCCTGGGCCGGGCCTCTGATGATCGCTCGTCCGATTATTGGGCCCAACGTCAATCACGCTTTTTATGCACCCCATCTACTTCTAACATTACCCTGATCGTAATATAACAGCCTCCCTTCGACGCGTCATTCGATGCCGTATTGCCGATAAAGCCGTATCAGCTAGAGGCATTATTATTCTCGTTCGTTTATTGCATTACATGGCTGCATGTACTTGTACTAGTGTATTACTAAAGAGATACAACATTAATGTCACTCTATGTAAACAAGGAAACATGTACTCACGAAACAAGAGCCAATGCCTAAAACCTACCATCAAAGTCGATTCCAGTTACTGAAGAGTCCTATACTTGCCAAACCGTATACCTGTCCTATCGTAATCGACCGTCCAATACCCCTATGCCCGTAATGTATACCACTAGCGCTAGTGAGATCATGAAACCAAGGAATATGACAGCATGGCTGTACTTAAAAAACAAAACAAGAATCAATCAGAGATGCGACAAAAGAAAATTTTTAATTAAGCTATTGATAAACCGTAATCAAGGAAACATAAACGGAATCGCGGCAATATTAGTTCATGATGCTAAACTATAGTATATGCTTCAATTTATGATTTACATCAGAATTGAGCAACCAATGAGCTAGATATGCTTTTCTACCTGACATGACTTTTCATTATCATTTAATGTATGATGAAAACTAATGCAAACCAACAATTATAAAGATTTTTAATACTACAGCATATAGGCTGTGCAGAACCATCGAATGTGCCAGATGGCCTAACCCAATCTGCATGTTGACAGAAGTTGACATATTTATGGCTCTATCAGGGGTCAGCTGGGCTCAGCCCAGTATACGTGGTATGTGCATTGGATTGATTATATTGCACTAAGCTAAACCAATTATCATTGCAGTATACCACCAGACAGTTAAAGAATGTCATAAGTGGCCAAATTTGATAGCAATAATAGTTTAATGATCAAACAAATTCAAAATAATAACCAATTAAATGCTTTATTGACCACAATGATCCTGAAATTCTAGCAACTTCATTTAAAATCAGGATTTCGTTAGAGGTGTATGCGTGGCATATACACTGTTGTGAATTTCAAGTGCACAACTTACATAACCATCGATTTATCGTCATTTGAAAAAGTCATAATTGCTATTATGCAAGATTACGCAAGAACGGTGCATCAAGGAGCAGAAATACTTCCGAGCTTTATTTCACATATCGATGCACTGAATCATTTCATGCCAGTTACAAGTCGCTAGCATTACTAGTCAATGAGTTAGTGGCGATCAAATTTGAAACTTTGAAAAATCACTGCGAACTTGACCTTCAAATTTGACCTTCAAACTTTCAGTGTTAATCGAAATAACGTGCTTCATTAATAAGTGCAACTTACTAATTGATAGACATGGGCGAATTCAAAATATTCAGTGCCAAACATTTTTAGTGTTGCCTAATATGTGTTCCGACCGAAAACGCACAAATATTCTGAATTATCACATTTTCTTTTAAGGCTCGACAGCACACGTTGTATGCAACTCAGAAAAGTTACAAAATTAACAAAATTCTAAATAATCATCAATTTATGCAATTAAATGCTTTAATTACCACAATGACCTTGGCCTTTACGCAACCCCATTTAAACTTATAATTACGTAAAATGTCTATACCAGCAATATACTCTGCAAATTTCAATTTGTAGTTGCAAACTACACAAATATGATATCATCTATCAATGTATACATGTATTGTATTTTGAATGATGAATGAATAATATGTGTATGTCTCGTTCTTCACAATTATAATGTATGGGGAAGCCATACACCACTTAAGAGTGTAAGAGTGCCATGAAGTGACTCCTATTCACTTATTCATCGTTATATAAGAAAGTAGCATTACTTATTTATTACATGTTTTACAATGAGCCGGAAAAAAAACCGCATGTATATTCAGATTCCTTGCATATAATGGTATTTAATGCATTGCAGTGCTATGCCTATTGTAAAGAAAAAGAAAGGTAACGACGTCTGCGATCTTTTTATAATCAGTCATCGACCTTCACATCTCACCAATGAATGATTGTTCTTGAACTTGAATGATCAATAGGAAGAAGGCAGCGATGGGAATAGAATTAATGATAATTCCTCTTAATTCGATGATGAGGTGAATAGGAATACGAAAGAAATTAAAGTCATTGGGTTTGGGCAAATGCACCTCAGGCTCCACACGTCTGCTCGCAGAGACAACGTGCTGATATCAGGCTATATCAGCATGGGTCACCGTGCTGACATTAGAATATATATATCAGCACGAATTTGATATTGTGTACTAACAGTACTGGTCATGCTTGTGTTTGTTGTGTTCCAGGCTGTATCGGCTGCGGTGAAACTGGCTCCAATAACATCCGTGCCTGGAAACCTCTTCAAAATCACAGCGTGGATACCGACAGGCGGACAGGGGAATGGTCTACCGCAGAGTGAAAGCCACTCTTTCAGACGCTATGAATGTCCATGCACTATGACGATGGGAAATGATATAAATGTAACCGTCAATTTCCTCTCAAGACCGCCATAACGTTACCCCTTAGCAAAACCCATTCATGCAGACGCGATTGCATCAGGCGAACCTGGCTAAAATGTTACATTCTTTAGTACATGCATAGGCCTAAATATATATTTCATATTTCTATTGTACATTAGTTCAATTTCTTTGCTTCATCAAAGTACGATAGGCTCCCGATTAATCAATGGTATTTCCTTGTAAATCTAGTGCATTGTGTGTTAAATTTATATACTGTAGCTGCTTTGAAACGCCAAACTATTACATGATCATTTTACAGAGAGCTTGAATACATATGCAGTAGCTAGGCAGGTATTTGAAATTCTATGAAGCTTGAATATAAAATATATACTCCCTGCCAAATAAGACTACATTGGTAGTCTTAATCTTATCTTTGGGGCATTTTGCCTCAGAAAAAAATACAAGATATAATCGCATTTTAAAGGTGCGCGTACGTGTGAGGTGCGTGCTAAGAGTTACAAATCTAAAACTTTACCTGCTTGTATAAAACATCTTTTGTAATTACACAGATGCTTTGAGAGAACCACGATGTGATGAAATTATTCACAAACACGAGGCAAATGACTACACAAGAACTACATCTCATAATCAGATCATCAGAGGGAGTTTAATTTATTAGGCGGCAGGCAGCGTCACTGCTCAAGAAAGGGAGCCTCCGCATGTGCAACAAGTGCCGCACTACCAGCCTTGTCTGCCTTGCAAGCAAAATGCTCCTGAGAATTATCCTCAACCGCCTAAAGCCTCTAGTCGAAGAACTGCTGGCAGAAGAACAAGCCGACTTTAGAGCAAAAAAAGTACTGTGGAGCAGATCTTCAACTGCCGCATCATCATTGAGAAACATCTTCAACAGCAAACAGACTTCCACAATAACTTCATAGATTTCAAGAAAGCCTTTGACCTTGTCTATCACCAAGGATTGTAGGAAGTCAGAAGTGACTTCAACACCAACCAAGGGCTCATCTAGATCATCAAGGCCCTTTACGACGATGCCAAAAGTTCATACTTGCTCAACAATCAAACAGGCACTGAATTCAGAACAGTCTGAATTAGGCAAAGCTGTCTGCAATCACTCATGTTGTTGAATGTCCGGCAAAGCTTAAAAACTAAGCTACAGCTATATAAAAGCCTAGTAACACCCATCCTGTTATACGGGTGCGAAAGCTGAGCGATGAAAGCCGAAGACGAGAAGAGAGTCAGAAGCTTCGAAACGAAGAGCTTCAGGAAACTTCTACAGAGACAGACAAACGAGCGAGCATGTGAAAGACAAGGTGAGGAGATTGACAGGCCCACAGAAACCACTGCTCGCAAATATAAAGAGGAGGAAGCTTGCGTGGTTTGGCCATACCGTCAGACACAACAGCCTCTCAAAGACCATCATACAGGGCACTCTCGAGGGCAAGAGCAGAGGAGGGCTACAGAGGAAAGCATGGAAGGACAATGTTACAGATTGCATGGAGGGCAGCCTGAATGAACAAACAAAAGGCTTGCGTGGTTTGGCCATACCGTCAGACACAACAGCCTCTCAAAGACCATCATACAGGGCACTCTCGAGGGCAAGAGCAGAGGAGGGCTACAGAGGAAAGCATGGAAGGACAATGTTACAGATTGCATGGAGGGCAGCCTGAATGAACAAACAAGAGCCGCCAAGAGCAGAGAGAAGTCGAAGAGGTTGTCCAAGCTTGCGGCCCTTATGTTCCCCGACGACCCCGAGTGAGTGAGTGAGTGAGTGACTGAGTGAGTGAGACAGCCTCATTCAAAAGGCGTTGTCATTGGAACTCATAATGGTTATAGCACGCGTGATCAGTACAAGTTACGACACACATATATATAATAACAATCAATAATCACAAACCCAAAATTATATTAATGATAATCACCAATAATTATAACACTGACTCGATCACGACTCGTTAGCCATAGTCCCACTGAACGGAGGCATTAGTTTGTGTTGTTGTCATGAGATGCCGATGCCTTAACCACATCTCGCAGCTATAACACTAACAATACTTCATGAATCAAATAATCATAAAAAATTAATTTTAGAAGATGATCAGATTTCAATTTTTTCCTTCCATAAAAGATGAGTGCGTGTAAATGAACAAGCTCCAGCCAAATATATAAAGTTATAAACAAACCGAGGAAATGTAATCTCACAAAAGGATGTTGCATGACCCAGAATGATCAGAGAGCATGCTGAGATCACGACATAGCACACTCGATCTATTGAGTTTTGGTGTCAATATTTCTGATACGCATATGTCCATGACCTTTCCATAAGAAGACCTAAGACTGGGACTGTGAATATTATTATTTATAACTGAATCGCATATTTCACACTTATGACTGTCTATTCGTATATCAGACTATATATACAGCACTTAAAGTTCGCGTGTACAATTACCCACTGCATACCCGGTGTGGCTTAGCGCATTGTGATATGAGCGGCTGTCGCACGTGGATGTCTGTGAAACCGGATTACTTACGGCCAACTCAGTGCAGACGTGTGGCGAATACTAACATTACTGGCATCATACTCAGCTGAGACGCCGACAGCAAGTCAAACAGTCGCACACGCGCAAATGAAGAGTACCCTCTTGACCGTCACCCAGCACCGGACATACACTACTACCCGTCCGGTTTCATTTGTTTTGTAACAGGATTTGACCAGCACGGGAGAGCAAGGGTCAACGTGTCTGCAAATCTGTAGATCTGAAGTCAATATTAGCTGGCAAGGAAGCCCTGTATCTAAACAAATCTTCTTTGGATTAGAAAGTGCTGCGTTTGGTAGCATATGGATTAGAGCTAAGATTCTGAGAGGAATCAAGTGCCACGAATCAACATAGCAAATTGTACGGAATGGGGCTTTGTTAATTCTTTAACCAACAATGAAAGGGTACCCTATATATTCATAGTATTATAATTACTGCAAGCTACTTAGATAGTATAAATAACAATGGGTCTTTTTGGTTGGATTATTGTCTTACTGTAGTATTTAGAAGCATAAACGCGGGTTTTATTTTACACCAAGATGATTAGAGAGTACTTACCTGCGGTGACTACTTTGTGGGTAGTTCACGCTTAGGTTGGCAGTCAACTTTCGTTTCCATTCTCAAAACGTGCGTAACCCTATTTTTTAATAATCTGTAAGTAATGGTTACTGCTCATATTTCATATACAATTTCATGTGCGCCGGATGACTCTTACCAATGAGCTTATTTACTGATGTGTAAAACAAGCTCCTTGACCCTTTCAGTTCAAGATCATTACATGGCAAAGTATTTGTGAATATTGACCACTAAATAAAGTTTATACACGTACTAGTGTACATGTATAATACTAAAGTAAATACTATGTGTATATAATATATAATATTTACTTCCTTTTTATCACGTGAGTATTGTTGTTTAGTCTTGCTGGCCTCGATTTTCATAATATCAAACTTTAAAGACGTTCATATCCTGAGGAAGCCAGCTTTACAAATAAGTATCATGTCAAACACTGTAGGCCTATGCAGATATCGAATTTTGACCTCAGAGCTTTATGAATGCATATAATTTATTATAATTAATATTATCATGTATTGTGGATGATTGCACAATTGATTAATTCGATTGCACGAATCCAATTGCACACCGATATCCTTGGTCGTTTTCTATTTGCACACAGAAGTGCATCTAACCGATTTCAAATAAAAACATATAAAATATCAGTTTAAATCTTAACAAGTATCTCCGGTATTGTTAGTGTCACTTGAGATCAATTCTTGTGAATAAATGGAGCGTCATTTGATGATCAATAATGCATTGAATGGGGCTGAAAGTCAACACACGCTTAACCTCCTTGAACTTCGATACCCTATACTCTGGCAGCGCGGCCGCTGTGGCTCTTTCCTTGTAAGAGTCCTATGTAAACAAGAACGTATTCTTCTCAATAATCCAATCGGCGCCGACCGATTGCGACTGTGTCAGATTAACCGGATATTAGTACATGGCAGATTGAGCTTATCGCTTTATCTTCTTGATATAGCCTACTTCGCCTGAAGACCATGCTGTGATCGTAAATGCTAACCAATCCTAATATTGAGAGCATTCTTTTTTCGTCACCGTAGTAACTAAGGAATCGTAGTTCACGGAGTACAATTCTTCTCAGGTGAGCTCTTCTGGAAGTCCTCGGGAATCGATCTCTATATTTGTCAGGGGCAGTAAATGCTAAAGTTAGCTCTCAAGACCATTGATCTATGTCTTGCAATAGTCATGCATCTCGACTACAACTTAAGATCTCTTATCATATGGTGCTTAACATTCAGTTGTCGCCTTAATTAGCCTCATTTCATATCAGATACTTCTTCTGAGCACTTTGCTTCAGTGAACTTGAACGTGGATTACACACCTGAATACCAAAATTTAAACCAAAATAACACGTAAGTACGATTGTTGACATTGACTTCCTGGTACCTTTAAGTCAGGTGTGCATCGCTGTATTTAGTTTACTATACACAGTACATGAATTGTTTTCCAAATTGACAACATTCATAGTGGCCTTAGTGGGGATTGATTTCTACATAATTTGACACTCTATGGATTAGTGTGAATGTGTTAAAGCCACTCCCCTTTAGTATACATGCGCAACAAAACGGGCGTTCGATCTTTTTCCATTAGTAGATTAGTGTTTTATGCACAAAGTACACATGCTGCCTTAAAGGTGCCTTCAAACGATATCACTTTATAAAGAATAACAAGGACATGTCGACATGTGAGACAAATTCAATCTACACGACACCCAGTTTCACTTGCATTTTCCTGAAAGCAAATCTATTCAATGATTGATTGTAACAAAAATTATGGGAATAATGAATTGATCTTGTTCTTTGAGAGACATTCACGGCTCTCACTGTTTGTCTATTTCCTATGCGTTAAAAACGACTTCAAAGTCAAAACGAATTTTCAAGAAAACCCATCCGGAAAGTCATGTAATTTTTTATTCCGATAACACGTCCTCGATGATTTGTGCAATCACGGACAACCAGTCAAGATTAAAGAAAGAATTCTTGGCTTATTTCATCGTGACAGTCATTATATAATTTATTATTATTTATTACACTGTTGTCCTCACTGTACGGTAAATAGCGTGGTTATAATCGACGATCATGATGCACACGGTAGCTAATAATGCAAAGATGTAGACGCCTGACGGTCAAACTACTTTTTTTTCGTAAGTCGTGAAAGTCACAGATTAATGAATATTCATACATCTCCAATCTAGAAAAGGTTTCTTTCAAGTTTGAGCCCATAGAAAGTGAATGCATCTAATACGCTTTTAAAATGATTATATTTTTATCTACTGAACATACCCAGGAATAATACTTTAAAATATGGGTGCAGTTTATTTGGAATTTAAGGATCGACAGTGCTCATGTATCAATGTCAAGGCAATGCTTAAAGTCTAAAAACCCCAAATCAGTGGTTATTTGGAAATGTTTTTACTTTATCGAGAAGCCCTGCATGTCTCGTTCTGGTTATTCTGAAACATCCGGGTAGATGAACAGGTTTGAAGAACCTAATTACAAATTACAAGCATTTCAGACGCTATATGAATGTATACTATTAGACGTTATATTCACGTTGAATAAAGGGTATAATATTGTATATTAAAGATGTGATACTAGTACACCTGTGACAGAGTGAGGAAAGATGCAATTATACAGTAGTTACTAATATGCATGCACCAAAACTGAAGTCTGACAGAATGTTTGAATCAGTCTAATGATAAAATATAAAACGGCCAATTAATTCTGCATCGGCAGCTCAAGTTTGGAAGAATATAGTCCCATTAATTGCTTTTACCTCTGACTAATCATGTTCAGCAGGTAAGCATCGGTATATCTTGTTCAATGTACCTAAGCACTTGGTTCATTCGGAGTATGCATAATACAAAAATTCATAAATTGAAAAACATCTCTCAGTTCCCATAAACAACATTGTACCTACAAAAAGTGAAAAGCATCACGATTTCTATGTTCAAGTATTCATTTCGGAACAAAGCCTCGTGTTTTCTTTTATGTCACTGTTCTCTGTTGGAATCCATACCGTGTACAGTGATATATAATCACCACAATGGGCACATTATTCATGCCAGACTTCATATGTTTTTCACCAATTAATTAGCAAACAAAAACCAGTATCAATCACTGGGTAGTGTCGATGGTTTCAAGTCATAATTGGCTTACTGTGTGTGTATTGGCTTACTGTGTATGCGTGCATTGTTTTTTCTCTCTTTTTTTTCTTCTGAAGGATAATTGCACAGCAATTACTTTTAATGTTTCGTTTCATACCAGTACTAATAGCATACGATGTATATATAAATTCTTGTTTGTTATAAGTTTTTGTTTTTGAAATTGCATTTAGTTGTACATTTTTGTATAATTATGATTATCTGTCTTAATTATGCACAGACTAAGCACTAATTATAAAATCATACACTGATGACTATCAAGCTCGTGAATTGCCGTAAGACAAACAAGTGGAAAGCATGATTAAGGCAAACTAATGGTTTGACCAAAGAATCGCACCGAAGTCCTTGTTTATATTTCCAGGGCTCATCACCGCAGAGTAAATTAAAGGAAGCCATTCTCATCAAGTCCGTTTAGTGACTCCGGTTGCTTGCATATATGCAGAATGAAATACCAACATTCCGGAATTGCAGATACACAATCCATGTTGTGGTATCTAATACGAGCACATCCACTTTAGATTAAATCCGTGGGCTTTGTCTCGACTGCGGAGTCATGTCTGTGCATCTTCTTTCAATTTTGGTTAATTTCCACGTGGGGACGTCGACCATCATTCATTACCAATATACTGTACGTAACTATTACAATGCATATAATTATGAGGATACAATATAAACATATTCTTCAAACTTTTCAACAGTCTGTATTCCAAAGGAGCACAAAAAAGCACAATTAATTGACTAATGCATCAACATTGGCAGTTGGTTGCATCAAGCAACATTACAAAAATGCGTAGTGGGATATGAAAACAGATCTTAAGTTGTAACTTCAAAGGTTGTTATGCGATCATTGTAATGAAATATTAAGCAATGTGATGCCCTGTTATTGCAGGTACAAGAGGCTGTGAGATTTATAGCGGAGAGCAATCGTGGCAAAGGCTTTTAAGCTTGAAGTGATATTACATATATGGAGCAAAGATCAAATGCCTAAAATGCTCGTTGAAAACAGGTGCATCCCGTTTCGATGATTGATCCCAGTCCTCTTCCTCCTCGTCGTCCTCCTGGTCCTCCTCGTCCTCCTTTTCCTCCTCCTCCTCGTCGTCGTCGTCGTCCTCCTCCTTCTCTTTCTCCTCTTTCTCCTCCTCCTCCTCCTCCTCCTCCTCCTCCCCCTCCTCCTTCTCCTCCTCCTCTCTCCTCCTCTCCTCCTCCTCCTTCTCTTCCTCCTCCTCCTCCACCCCCCCTCGCCTCCTCCTCCTCCTCCTCCTCCTCCTCCTCCTCCTCCTCCTCTCTTCTTCCTCCTCCTCCTCCTCCCCCTCCTCCTTCTCCTCCTCCTCCTTTCTTCCTCCTCCTCATCTTCCTCCTCTTCCTTCTCTTTGCTCTTCCTTTCCTCAAATATTTTGCTGCTTCTCTGTCTTCCTCTTGTGTCATCATATCAGTGGAAACATCTACAATTATAAGTGCATAGAGTTCACTCATACAATTATACCTGTGGCGCATATAATGCGGACACGAACGCTTCTCTTTGGATGAACAGGACGATATGAACACCCTGCCCTCTCTTGATCCCAGGTGCCGCTTATGCCGTCCATTGTTCAGACATCGCGTGCAGTGTCGGCTTCACTCGTGGGTCAACCACAAGACCTGTTCATCTCGGCGGACTCAAATACAATGTAAAGTATTTGCTGGAGCTATTTGTAGATGTCATCGGGATTTCAATCAACAAGAGATATAGTGCGACTGCGCGGAAAACGCCTAAAAATGTGATTTTCCGATGAAAAAGTGTGCTATATTTGATTTTCAATATATATATACGATGCATAGCCTTGGGAGTGTCGATCTCAACAGCTAAAATCATATATTAAGCTTCGTTTAATAGGTCAGCGAAAGTATAGACAGTGCTTGACGGGGAGGACCGGTAAAAAGGCGATTTAGACGGATGGCACCGGAGATCGGTCGGCCCATTCATCTCAGATGAGATTGCCTTTGATCATCCCCCACCTGAATCGTAATGACCAAAGAGGCGATGGATGCGCGCATTTCACGCCCGTAACCAACCTATCGCTAAAGCTTTGCTTTTTCGAGGCTGTGTATTGCTACATGTATGCGTTGATAGGGTCGTCCAACACACGTATAGCTCACTCTCCGCCACGCCTTTCTACAAAGAAGAGGCACAGCGTACGTATTGCCTCCTCCACTACCTCCTCTTCCTCCTCTGTCGCCTCCACCGCTTTCCCCTCCTTTTCCCTTACCTGGCTTCTGCAATAGAGCAACTCAATCACGGCCAGCGAGTGAGAGCGGTGCACGTGCGCTGTCATGGAGTTGGCTTTGTCTCCTCGGATATTACTGTGGATTTCATCGCAGCGATGATCCCGCGTTAATCACAGGGACTCAGTCATGGGAGAAGTGTCTTTTTCACCCTCTGCTGCGTGATACGCGTGCGCACAATCCGCCGCGGGGTCATCGGTATTGCGAGGTACGTCATCTCGTCATTTTTTTCGGCGAATGACACAAAGCGTCGATTACGACAAGCCAGAGGCGCCTAGCTACTAACTCTTGCGCTCTGTTTCCTTTTTGTAGAGGATCATGCTCCACTGAGACGACATGAACAATACGGATCCGACCGTAGATTGCCTGGACGAGAGGTACTGGTCGTACTTCCTGGCGTCGTCCCTCATCACGTTCTTCAGCGGCCTCATCCTCATCCTCTCATTCCGGTTGGCTTCACACTTTTGTACCTGCAATGGGGGACCCAAGAGGGGACCAGAGGGGGCCCCGATGGTACGTCCAGGAGACACAGAGGCTTCCGCTAGTGACATCGTCAAGGTAGACATGATGACAAGGCTTAAGTGGCATTGTGAAGAACTCATCTCTGGACAGACCTTAGTGGGCAGAATCATGGCGAGTGGCTGGCTCTCTTTGTGTGTGAATGAACCCATTCATTGTGTTCATTTCAGGTATCTCTGTCGTGTGCGTTGAGCACAGGCTCACTAATTATCTACCTGATCGACGCCTCGCAGTGAGTACAATATATTCATATTTCACCTGATTGGCTTACACCTTTGCAACACACCTTTTCGAATATCTTGTCAGCGTTTATAGCAGGTGTCACAGTAGGGTGTTTTGCATGTACACAATCATGGGGTTACTTACACATCATTATATGTAGCTACCTGCGGATTACTATAGGTCAAAGGATATATTGTTCATATAATTATAAATTGAAGCTGCAGTAAGCAGCGTAATGTTGTCCAATTGTAAGGCAGATATAGGCAAAAATTACACTGTTGTGACAAACAACGGAAGGGGGACAATAACATTAGATTTTTGGTAAATATAAAACTAGAATGTTACATAATAAATGTTACATATGTATTTGCCATTCGCATCTATTCATCCGATTATAGTTTGGGCATTTAATGTCTTGGGAGACGACCGAAGAAATGGTTGCTCTAGATCAAATGTTAGCTAGAAGGCCATTATTGGTATGGCTTGAAAGTTGAGCAATCAAAGCGTTGGTTTTGGAACGGAGAAACGACAATATTTTAACGGTTGAAAATACACGCTGTTTCAGACAGCTTTATTAGACTGAATACAGACCTCCAATAAGATACGTGAAAAGTGAAAACATCAAATGCAAATCCCATCCCCTAGCTTTCCGTCTGTGGCCTCACTGTACAGGTATTGGTTCGTGTCAGGGTTTAGATGCAGAGTTACTTTGCGATTGTTTAAACCAATTGAGCACTCTTGCCGTTTCTATATGTGAATATCGGTGTCATAAAATGAACCCAATAAACGATGCATGTACGTATCGTTGCGATAACAAATGCATTGCGCAAGTGTGCAGTAACTCGTGTCTAAGTATAAATCTTCTGAATGATACTTTATAGAACAAGCAGCGTCAGAAATCCATTCACTTTCATGTCAACCCAAGTCTACGCCCGTGCGCGTAGCATAATAGCATTATCAGTAAGGTAATCTCGAGTTAATTGTTATTATCGACGTGGTGTTTTCTCCATCTACCTTGGGATTGATTAATGCTCGGAATTCACTGAGGGAGTTCCTGCCAGAACGAGGCGCACATCCTGCCAGAACAGCCGCCAAGGCCATCGAGTCCCCCCTTCCCCCTCGTGTGAACCATCACTTTTCTCTTAGCATGTTGAACGCTAATTCTGCGACAAATAACTCACTTTTAATTAACCCGGCTGCTTCCGCGTCTGATTTAAGCACACCTTGCTCGACTTAGCAGCTCGTTTATCGGGTCATTAAGCGTCAGAACACATGTAATCAGACTGATGCAGCCAATGCTGTTAACGCTCTTTACTGACCAGAGGTGCCTTAAAGCTTTAAGGTCATTCTTACTTTTGGTCAGGGACGTAACTGTGATAAATTCAATTTCTATGTCCACCTGTCATAATCCACATGGAATGCAGTTCGCTATGACAATGGTAATAACCTTTGAAATCCAGGATAGGAATGTTTTGTGCACGAAAGGTGCACTCATGCCCTAGTATATCTATGCCGGGTCTTTACTCACATTAATCGATTTTTAATATCTTTCAGAAATGTGTATTTCCTCTCTTTTCATCTCTATACCAAGATCAATGTATAGACAGATATTATTCAATTCAACAGGATATCTAAATGTCTTTACTGCGTCAGCAACAGCACAGACACTCTATTGAAAGCATGTCCCAGCTCTGAGCAGTGGCACTAATTTTGCCAACACTATCTCGGGCCGGCTCACATTGTTATGATAGCATGCCAGATTGCTGCAACCAAGTCAGACGTCAAATCCACGACGGCTTCAGACAAGTGTAGGAATGTGCGGATTGCATAATTGATATCTTCCATACCCACACGCTGATAAAACAGCTCGATTGCTAAGACGAAATTACACTTTATGCAATACATTTTTCGAATACTGAAAATTAAATATGTGTAAATTAATTGTGAAACGAACTTTATTTCAGTATTATTTCTGTGACGTAGAGTTTCTAATCCATGAAAATTAATATTTTATGTTAATTAGTTAATACAATACACAAGTATACTTATTAAATTAGTTCAATTTTTGATTCTTTAATTTGAGCTTGCTATCTACAAATCTTATTTCATTTTCCTTGTCCTTGGCAATTGGAATCACCGTATGCGATTAAATTGATATGAATATTATTACAGTGTATACTTATATAGTCTTCAAATATATATAGGTTTTCTGGATGGAAACCCAAAAGACCATGTAGCACTTTCCGACGGCTTTAATAACTAACTATTCATTGCTCTTCTGATGCTTGTGCGTGTACATAGTTATGTCATGCAATCTGTACACATGTGAATCATAATTATTTATTACTCTGCCTGTAATTCCAGTCAACATCGGAAGCACTTGGGTGCGTGGAAACCCCGAGAGACGAGGAAACTTCTGTTCCCTCGTATGTTTAATTACATATACATTATCTAATCCATCCAGGGTACAGATCACGAAATATTTCATGCACGCCATCAATAGCCACCCATTTTTAATTTACCTGCATGTATAGAATCAATATGATATGTGACCGGATATACCAAACCGATACTTTCGACCGTTTAGTTGTGATGTTTGTAGTCGAAATAGTTTAGAAATTGTGCGCAGATTGACTCGTTAATACAAACATATCCGTCCGGCTTGCAAAGGAACCATTCAGTGCTTCCGTCTGATGACATTGACATAAAAGGGAGTTGAAACATATATAGGGTACTGCAGGTGTACAACGGCATCGTCAACAACAAAGGTCTCATGTTGCATTGTATGTCTCGCACGGACATTACATCCAGGTGACCGCGATTCACAAACCCATAAAGAGAAAACGTGACACAAGCATGGCGCAATGGACGTGATCTTGTGGCTTCACCACTTTGCGTCCAATATATCTCATTCGATAACCCTGAAGGCTAACATAACTTTTACGTCAGACTTCTATACTATACCATTCGTCGATTCATCGATTTTTGCCTTACTATATTTATACTTACAAGTATCGAAGATGCCGTCAGTCTCCATAGAAACTGACGTTGCCCATCGTGCAGCTGTACAACTTCCCAGACGTGGTCATTTACGTCGCTAATAAAGGAGACCTTCTGTGCACTTGATCATTTCATTAGAGCACTGGAGACAAACAAAGGCTTGTTGACACGAACATTCGACGAGAATTCCATGTCGCGAAGCAACACGACAGATTGCCATCGGTTTCATTGCACACTTGATGGAGTGTGGAGTTTATTTATAGACTAGCACAACCACTAACATGCGATGTCATTCTGTTGTTAAATTGTTATTGATGCCTGAGTTTAATGACATTGACTCTATCTTTTAGACCGGACACACAAGAAGAAACATGCAAGAATTGGAACGACACGCCGAGCCAACAAGTCGACCTCGCATTCAACCTCTTCTTCATGGCATTCTTCATCATTCGCGTGAGCTGTCCATTTTGTCTTCTCGATGTAATTTACATTGTTCATTTCACCAGTTCATTGCTTCCAATGACAAACTAGCATGTTGGATGGACATCCACGCATTTGTCGATTACTTCACCATTCCGCCCATCTTCGTAGGCATATATCTCAACCGACAATGGCTCGGTACGACATCGCTTATTTGTTCCTCGTGTTTATTTCACCCCCCTCTCTCTCTCTACTCTAGGCTTGCGTTTTCTCAGGGCTTTACGATTGATGGCGTTCCCCGATATCTTACAATACTTGAGTCTGCTTCGCACCAGCAACGCAATTCGTCTCGCTCAAATATGCACGATATTTCTCAGCGTCTGGTTGGCAGCCGCAGGATTTGTCCATCTCGTAAGCATGTCCATCAATTGAATCCCCGATCTCGTCACAATGCACTGCATTAAAGGTTGAGATATCTGGTGATCCATGGAATGGATTTGAGAATTCTCAGAATTTGACATACTGGGAGTGTGTGTACTTCATCGTTGTGACGATGTCGACCGTCGGCTATGGCGACATCTATTGCATAACGACCATTGGTCGTGGATTCATTGTCTGCTTCGTGCTCGTCGCTCTGGTGTGCATTTACTAGGTGTAACATAACATTGTTCAATTAAATACATTGTTTACGTAGGCCATGTTTGCTAGCTTCATCCCAGAGGCGATGGAGATCTTAGGCAGGCGACAAAAGTACAATGGCCATTACGACAAACCCCTAGGCATAAGGTATACTGTTGCTTTGTGACATTCTGCCCACACTGACTGTTGTGTTTCAATTACAGACACATTGTGGTTTGTGGCCATGTCAGCTACGAATCTGTCCAGAACTTTTTGAGAGACTTCCTCCACGAAGATAGAGAGAACCAGAACATCAAGTGTTTATTCCTGGACAGGTCAGATCTGCGCTTATAATAATAACAAAACACTCGCTTCAACGCTTAATAATCCCACCACAGTAAGAGACCCGACTTGGAACTGGAAGCTCTGTTCAAGAGGAATTTCACTCAGGTCGTTTACTTCAAAGGTACCGCCATGAGTACAAGAGATCTAGAGAGAGTTCGGGTACGACTTGCCAATGTCATCATGTGGATTAATGCTCATCATCTAATTGTAAATCAGCTCCCGGAGGCAGACGCGTGCCTCATCCTTACAAACCCCCGCAGCCGAGACCCAGACGCGGAAGACGCCGCGAACATAATGCGAGTGATCTCAGTGAAGAACTTCCACCAAGATATTAGAGTAATTGTTCAGCTCATGCGATACCACAACAAGGTAATGAGAAGCTTCGACGTTAAGTAGTATACCCACGGTGTGTTTGTACTTGTCAGGCCTTCTGTGTGAACCTACCATCGTGGACAACCCATGACCAAGTGATTTGTTTGGCCGAAATGAAACTGGGCTTTATGGCTCAGGGGTGCCTTGCACCTGGCTTCTCAACCCTTATGGCGAATCTGTTTGTCATGCGGTCTTACAAAAAAGTGAGCATAAATAACACGTTCTCCTTCATTAACATCGGCACGCATGGAAGATGAAGTTAAGTGGATGTTAAGTAAAAGCCTATGATAGAGGAATAAGCTTTGCCCAGCTGCGGAACCATTGCTTGTGAGATCAATCGGAAGACCGTGTGCAAATTCCACGAAAGGAAAACATTTCTTTCCTGTTAGGATTGCACAGGTAAAGGAAGAGAAGCATCACCTGTACCGAGGTGCAGGAAGCTAACAAACCCAAGCAACAGAATGCCTATCTATTCTAATCAGAACGGATTGGGTTGCCAGCACATGCAATGTTTATAGTTTATATACATTGAATGTGGTGCTAATACCGACACAATGAATACCTTTTGCTTTACAGTCTTCTAAATGTCTTCAATGGCAAGATCAATACCTGCGAGGAGCCGGCATGGAGGTCTACACCGAACACTTTTCCCCTGCTCTTATTGGAAAGACGTTTCCGAAAGCTGCTGAGTAAGACGCCTCTGCAACACTGTACAGTTTGTGTTATTGACCTCTGGTGATATTTACTTCAGGATTTGCTTCACTAAGCTCAAGATTCTGCTGGTGGCCTTGACTTTCAAGAAAGACGGTCGGGATTTCAACTACGTCGTGCTCAACCCTGGAAATGACGTCATACTTGGGGAGGAGGTCAGGGGATTCTTCGTGTGCCAATCTGACGACGAAGCCAAAAGGTGAAGATGTCCTTGTTATTACAATAGCAGTTAAGAAAATATACGTTATCCTGGTTATTCACAGAGCTTTGCACTTCTGCAAAGTGTGTCACGGTGACCTGAACGACCCTTCGCTGATCAAAGCCTGCAACTGCCCTCCTAATTGTAGGTGCAGTGCCCCTTTGAGGTGTTCGCCTCAGTGACCTTTTATTCTAGATAAACGGCATGGAAGGAAGGCGGAAAATGGTCAGGTGGTACTTGACCTGGACGACGAGGAAGAGGGCGGTTTCAAAGCATCGAAGGACAACGAAGTTAAAGTCTCATTCAACGAGTAGGTAGCATGCAATAAAACATACTGACACCTCGATCAGCTGCATTGCCAGAAAGATATGCAATCGATATATGACTTTTACTCCGTAATAGCACGCATCCCTAATTGTACATAATACACAATTAGTCAACGTTGAAAATTGTCAGGTGCGCATATAGGATTCACCTGTAATTCCAGAGAGATAAAAGCGAACGAACCTGCCCTTGCCGGTGTTGTGAACAACAAGAGCTCTCGACTGAGTGACAATGGCGACAGCGGAAATTCATCCGCAAGCGAACAGTGAGAACATCAACGAAAATATTCGTTATATCAACATCGTGGTTCTTCCGCAGGCATTCATCTCCGCATTCTCGAGGGCTCTCTGGAGTCGATAAATTATCTGACGATGTATTGGATTCATTGGCTGAGGAAAGTGATGATTTCTGCCCACAAATGGAGCAATTTGATTCCACCGGACTCTTTCATTGGGTTAAAGACCGCGCTTACGATGACGTCTTATTGGTGAGCCAATCACGCGCTTCTGTTTGAATATTATTTGAATATTTGAATTTGTATACTTCAATCCGATTGATTTACGTTAGACCCACGATAAGAACCGCGATGTTATGAAACGGTTGAGACAGCACGTGGTCTTGTGTGCGTTCGGTGAAGAGAACACCCCGCTGATTGGATTATGCAACTTCATCATGCCTTTGAGAGCTTCCAGTTTTAGACACGATGAGCTCAAAACTATCGTCATCATTGGCAACGGTGCTTTTCTGCGTCGTGAGTGGGAAAATGTGCAAAATTTCCCCGATGTTTACATCAAAGAAGTGAGATTATTATTTCACTGGTTAACGAATTTCCTACAACTTGCTCTCCTGTAGGGATTCCCTCTCAATCGAGCTGACCTTCGTAAGGTCAAGGTCAACCAAAGTCATATGTGTGTTATTCTAACAACAAATGAAAACATCACTGATGATCCAACTTTAGTGGACAAGGAAGCAATTTTATGCTCACTCAACATCAAAACGATGAACTTCCAAGCTCTGACCGACATCTGGAAGTCTTCACCCAAACGGACGCTACTTACATTGTCTCTCCTCAGAGGTGGTGAGTGGACATCTGGATTACTGCCAGGTCAATGGCTATGTTTACCAAACAGGTGGCAGTGGTGGACTTGTCCATAGGCCAATGTCGGGGGCATCTGTTCCCATGCTCACTGAATTGGGTAAGTTTTCTAAGCCGGCTATATTTTTGGCATAAGGAACAGGAACTGCTTAGCTAACGAGGCGTCCATTATGTGCTCTATGCCTATGTACATGACACGGGCCTATCAAGGTCACATTCTCTATTCACTAATAGGCGTCAGACTAAATGCAAGAAGTTTACTGAAGGCTGGCTTCAATTAACCCCCCCTCTTTCCCCTTATAAAAAATTATGTGAGGTGTGGCCATCAATAGAACGTCCTTGTAGGAGTACTCATTAGCTTAATGCGTCTCTCACCTTTCAGCAAATGATTACAATGCACAGTTCCTCGATCAGGACGATGAGGACGATCCTGACATCCCTCTTTACATGACTCAGCCGTTCGCGTGTGGACGAGCCTTTGCTGCGAGTGTTCTTGACACCTTGATGTCGACGGTGTGTTCATAAATGCGATTATTTCAATAAATAAAAACTTGTTTGTTCAGACCTACTTCAATTCTGAAGCCCTGAACCTTATCCGCGTCCTCATTACTGGTGGAGCTACTCCAGAACTGGAACAGATTTTAGCTGAAGGACTTGGGTTCGTCAGAGGAACACAGAGCAACAGCGAAGTATTTGACACGCGGAACCGATGCAGAGTCACTTTGTTGTCACTCGAAGATGACCTACTACAAGAATTCAGCGTAAATCCCCCCCCGCCTTTTGATTATTCTATATTCTTGTTTTTCTTCAGAATGGTTGCTATGGCAATCTATTTGTTGGAGCCTTACGTCACTTCGGGATTCTGTGTATCGGTTTGTATCGGCAGTTAGATCCTCGACCTTCAGCAGGGTCCTATAATCGGTTCATTATTACTAACCCTCCACCTGAATACAACCTGTATCCATCCGATAAGGTAAAAATCAGAGTGCGTTATGCACAGCATGTCCGTAAATTGTGCTCGTCTATTCAAAGGTGTATTGTCTTCAACCATTCGTGTCCAGAAATGGCAATCCTTCAGCCGAATCCGACACAAGACTATGACACGTCTAACAGCGCTACCCTGGAGATCCAGGGTATATGAAAAAGAAAAATACATTTGTCCAACAAATTAACTTTTAATCTACGAAGCAGTGCGCATTTTGATTATAATCACCGCTCAACATGAACACTGCACAAAATGACATTCCCAAAACAGTCATTCCATTGTTTTTAAGTCTTATATAATGTATATTATACATTGTGATATTGTTTTTTACCGAGGGTCGGCACCATGGCATTCTGTAGGCCTATGCGATTTTTACTGAGTAAGAATACTATTTTTGTACAACACTGTATGTATAACGTGTGATGTTAACTTTGACGCTTTGATTTGTTTTTGGTGCTAAACTTTTTGAGCTCAGATTGATCTCGCAAAAATCTCCAATCAAAACTCATTAATTTGGTCTTATCCGGTTTCTCTGAATTATTCTGTCCTTGAATATTATTATTAATGGTTAATTAACCCGTACCATTATCCACGTACACCGTCTCAGTCCTTAATGGATACTCTATAGGGATGTATACGTTGAAAATTGAAATGGAAGTTGCTAATATTAATTATTGTAAACGAGATACAATTGTTATAATAAACGTATTGAACTCAACGTATGTTAAATCCTGCAAACAATGTTAAGTCATATAAGTGATCTGTCCGATGGGCAGATCATGGCACCTTAATCCCTGTTAGTTACAACTGCAAAATAATGATCTGCCAAATCCGATCAGCGCAATTGGCACAAATCCAGAGTGGAGTTGGGCTGTTGAGATCTGAAAAAAAAGAAGTCACCACGACATAGTGCCATGCCAAACCTGCAAGAGAAGTGAAAGAACGTTAAGAAGCGCTTCGATTGATGCCATGAGACCCATGCAATGATCGTGCGTACGTACAGGGGTGGATTTAGCACGGATTGGTTGAGGCAAAAGTCGCGCAAGAGCCATGTGTTTTGTATGCTACTTGGGAGTAAATCCAGGCGGCACTTTAATTTCCGAACTGCGTGCATTTGTGTAATTCTGAGCAGAGCTACGTACTAGTAGATTGCAAAGCTGGTTTCCTTACCTTTTCCATCTCATCATGCAATAGATTGGCGGGTGCTGTCATTCCATGGAGCAGGGATAATTATATTTTGCTCAGTGTAAACGGAATTCGCTCTTTGATCCGACTGGTGAATGCCACCTTATCATTGTGCCATGGATGGGGATCGCAATGCTGAACAATGGCATTCCTTTTATATACACGGAGTGGGCGTCCCCGTTAATATACACCTGTGCATAATGTGAATTTTGAGGTGTAGAAGCAGACACAGTGCCAGAATTAACTTCCGATATGCAGAGGCTGCACTTATATGAGAGAATGCTTGCCTCATAATTGATCCTCGTGTGTTCTGAGCAATAGATAAGCACAACATAAACAAAGCATTGCATGGCAATTGAACGACATAGAAAGACTGAATTTCTAAAGCGAATTGGCGCACATTTCGAACAGAGACAACCACGATGAAACAGGTGATCCCTCATATCACGTGTTGCAGCTAATAGGTGGGAAACGAAAATGCAATCGGAGTCACTACTCGACGAGCTATCCTTTTGTTGCTTGAGAGATCGGTTTTGTGTTCCACTGTCAATAATCGTAACATTGTAACAATAAAATAACATTGTATCTGAGGCATCTGCACTGCTGTCCTGCACAGGGTTGAAAAAAAAAAAAAAAAAAAAAAAAAATAAAAAAAATAAAAATAAATAAATAAATAAATAAATAAATAAATAAATAAATAAATCAAATTTGCTACGACTTTTATATTTCTTGGTGATTACTCTTCGAGCCGTTTTAATATCATGGAGCAAAGAGAGCATATCTTCATGACTCGAGAGCATCGAGATGCTCCAAAAGTGTAAAAATGGCATATCGACTCAATTCGCTCACTGCTGAGTTGTGCATATCGCTGTGTCGTCCCTGAGGGATTGTGCGGAGTACCTCTAGAGAACTGTCACGTGACCCGGCGTAATAGCGACAACTCTGAAATTCTTGATGAAACTTGATAAAAGTTGTTTGAAAAGTGTGTAATTGAGCGCATTAACGTAGATGCGGGGTGTGTTAACCATCTTTAGGTATTTTCGACTGAGAGCGTTTTGGGAGGCCCGGGGTGCTTTCTTTCTTAGGGACTCGGGAAAGTTTGGTTCTTGGGATCTACACGTTTTTTTCAATACAAGCTTCCACGACTGAAAGGCTGAAGTGACGCAGGAGCCAGCCGAAAGGAGCAGCACGGTTATGGGACATCATAACATGCTGCCAGCTGGTGTGGAAGACACGAACAGCACAAAATCAACATAAGTCGCATTTGGCAGTGAAAGAAAATTATGTGTGCAATTATATTAAGTATGTATAAACTTACAACACACGCAAAATCGTGTCTATGCAATGCATACACCGAATGCCGTCTTAACACAACCAAAGAGGCGCGTTTCTTTTGCACCTAAATATGCTTACATCTTACAAGTGAAGGAAATGCCGTGAGCTGCTCGTGTAAGGCACTTTTCGTGCTTATTTGCCATCTACTGTGGTCCTAATTTACCTGATACCTGGCTTACGTGCTTGATTCACTTCACTCAGTCCTCACACACCTGTGTGCGTCTTAGGAAATAAAAGCAATCAACGGTATTCCTGGTATATAGTGACCGTTTTATGCACAAAGGACCGATATTTTGTATGAAACCTGTGCTTATGCAGTATGCCAAATGTAATGTTTGTTCCACGTAAAGAGATTTCTGATTGGGTATCATCTTCGATGCCATCTTAACACTATTCATAATTAATGTAAACACTGTTATGTTGTCGTGGGGTGTCCTTGATCGCTAAAAATTGCAATCCAATAAAATCAGACTTCGCGATTTACACAGATGACTGCATGCACGAACAGGTGATAACGTCGTTGGTATCAGCGTTGTTGGTGTGTGGGCGATGCTCGTCGAAAGAGCTAGCTCGCAGATTTTTTATACAAAGTGGGGGCGATCACAGGAATGGTCACCAGCATAATGCTACGTATTACTTCCGGCGTAGGAATAGAGTATTGCCTGCGCCATGTGGAGCAGCCATTCTCGTGGTCAAGACTATAAGTCAAGTACAAAACGGCACTAGCGAATTCGACTGCACACTACTCCGATCAGCGAAATATAATTGTAGGGAGAGAATATACTAGTACAATTAAAACTACATTATACTTATGTATATGATGAGGGTCATTCATAACAACCACTAAATTGCTAAAAAAAAAAAAAAAAAAAAAAAAATAAATAAAAAATAAATAAATAAAAGAGCTGCACTTCAGCAAATCGTCACTCAATGCGTACAAAGCCACTATAATCTAAATATACAGAATTCTATTGTGGATTAATTATGTATTAGACCCCTTTCACAAGAGTGACAATACCAATCCTCAGAGTTCACTCGACCAACAGTAGGTGTGTGTGACAGTGGACATCATCAAATCATTAAACGAGAATATTAATATTAACATAATCATCAAAATGAATTGAATTTGTGCACATGGCACCAGGATCAAGCGGCTTGTATTGCTAAGTTGAAACCCCGAGGTGCTCATTGATTGTAATGAGTATTCACCTGACTATCCGACTCTTTTGTTCTTCGTCTTTGATGCACACATACCTGCCCTGGGAATCGATGGCTCAACCCACTCATCACATGATGAAAGAACGAAAGAATTGGATTGCAAAAGACGTGATATCGGAAATTACATTGCATGCAAAAACAAGGCTGGAAACAAGATACTTGACCTAGAAAATGATCAAGAAAATGAGAGCGCGGTGGTTATAATAATAAAGGTCACCCGATTATGCATACATATAGACTATATTCATGTATTTAGACTTGAATAAAGCCTTTGACACTATGCCTGAAATAAAGGATGAAAGGCACAATGAATACTGCGAAAGCAGTTCAAAGCACTGAGAGTGTGAGAAGGAAAAGGCCTGTTTCTGAGTCTTGATTCAGGGCAGTGAACAGGTAAATGTAAAACTTCAGCACTACTCAAAGATGCAATTATCTCAAAGATCTCTGTCATTAATGGGCAATATGATAAAGAAGATCTCAAGGCAGAAACATTAGGTTTACGGCTATTACACAATGGCATGTTGTGCTATGTCATTATACCCTTGTGGCTGGGTGAGCAATGAGTACATTGATTTCTACCAACTGCGGATGTATGTAATGAAATGCTATTGTGAGGTGTGGCGTTATTATATGACAATATCAGGAATATTATTAATTAGTGCTGTCATGTATAGTTATCAGTTAATTCTGTATCATGAAATTCACACACAATTAGCTTCCATTTACATGTTGGATGCAAGGTATTGCAGCTAATTAACCATCTTGATGCGTACACAGGTAGAACTCGTAGGGTAGAAGTAAAATATTTGATATTGATTACCGAATTGCTCCAGAACTAGAATTTTGAAACTGTGACCAAGGAAAAACGACACTCACGAACATACAGCAAGTATCTCAGTGGACACGTCAGAAGAGAAGCGTTTTTATGTTATGACTGTGATCACTGCGCCAGAACAGTGCTGAGTTGAGCGCAGGCAACTATTGGCAGCGATTGTTGCAAAATTCGATCGGTTGAGTTGAATCTTGTACATATAAAATATTCACACATTCCACGCATTTCCAACTAAACGTTAAGTGTGTGTTCCTCGCCCTGATAAATACGCCTGAGATATTCAATACTGCGACTTTCTGATTGTCAACACCACTACAATCCAAGATACGCACCATTACGCGTACTTGGAAGTCTGTATCAATAGTTCAAAACGCATCGCTTTCATTTGGCGGAATTTCCATTAACTGAGAGGGACATATATAATGGTATGTTTTCATGGGTTCATGAGTGAAGCTCACTGATTGCTAAAGGTAAGAGTCTACTTTGGCTATTTTCTCTAAATGCGGATATAATTATATGCCTCACCTTCAGAGGTGTGTGTGAGAGAGGGTGTGTGTGATGGTGTGTGTATAGGTGTGTGTGTGTGTGTGTAGGTGTGTGTGATGGTGTGTGATAGTGTGTGTATGTGTGATGGTGTGTGTGATGGTGTGTGTGTGATGGTGTGATGGTGTGTGTGTGATGGTGTGATGGTGTGTGTGATGGTGTGTGTGTGTGTGTGTGTGGGATGTGTGTGTGATGGTGTGTGTGTGTGTGTATGTGTGTATGTGTGATGGTGTGTGTGTGATGGTGTGATGGTGTGATGGTGTGTGTGTGTGATGTGTGTGATGGTGTGTGTGATGGTGTGTGTGTGTGTGTGTGTGTGTGTGTGTGTGTGTGTGTGGGATGTGTGTGTGATGGTGTGTGTGTGTGTGTGTATGTGTGTATGTGTGATGGTGTGTGTGTGTGTGATTCTCTGCGTGAGGCGCTCACAATACATGTAATCCTGAACCAACTTCAATTTACAGGTAATTATAATGTCCATACATTATTTTCTCGAACGCTTAATACACGTACATGACATATAGGTAGGTCAATATGGTTGAATCAGTGCGGTATTGCAATCACGTAGAATAAAACAATAAACATTGGAGTTTTTACAACAACATTGTATCTCAAAATCTTTCTCTTTTTTATGGATCTCAAGAACGGAAAGGCAAGCGGTTTTACAGTGGCGTACTTACTTCTTTGCTCATCGGTGCAAAAAAAAAAAAAAAAAAAAAAAAAATACATGCATCCATGAGCATGCAATAAACACATAAACACACTGTTGCTACGACTCAGATCGCACGTCAGATTACATTGTATCTCTGCGATCACTGATCAGAGGTGTTTCGTTGGGTTAATGAGCAGGTACCCTTGTTCTAAGTAATGCCGCTCCTTCGTGCACCACCTGTATGCATGCAATCCTACCCTCCCCTACCCCCTTCCCATCCTTTCTTCCCCTCGATCCCTCTGAGCCATCTCTCTCTTCTGTACACCAGTGTTGCTTTTAACACACCTCCCCCTCCTGATTGCCTTCTTCCCTTGTGACTCACCCCCACAACATCAAATAAAAACAGATCCTTTTCAGCAATATGAGTCCAACGAGCCAGAATCGCTGCATACAATTATGAAAAAGAGGCTCAACTCGAGGAAATGAGGTCTTTTCTGTAAAAATAATGCACCGAGCAGACATATTCACGGAATATAAATCGTGAGACAGCAGATCAACAGAATACCTCCTTCGAAATGGAAACTCCGACAGAATATTAAGAGATTCAAGGGTACATGTATGTCAACAGATTATTTTGCTTCGTTTTGATTGAGAGTAAGAATATGTGCTATACATGTTATTGATAATCCTAGTTTAGTAGGTTATATCTGTAGGATGAGATCTTCAAAAAGGTCGAGTCAGAGAAGATGATAAGAGCTCACACACGAAGTACATCGAGAGAGTTATTATTGGGTTTTTAAGATCCGGGATGTAAAGCAGAGAGGCCTCAGCCCTACAAGTGTTCCGGCAGTTAATTGCCATCAAAAAGTCGACGGCTACCTTTGAGTTCCTAGAATGAAACTCGAAGATATTAGTGGCTTAGTAATTTCTCTGGTAGGGAAATCAGTACATAACCGCTTTCTGGAATCTCATAATGATAAACGTCATCTTTAAAAACGTCCTCATAACCGTCATGTGAGACCTTCGAGAATCGCGCTCGCATCATCATTTGCCTCGCATGCTATAAGATCGAAACGATCAATGGTCTCTGATGCGGATATCCTTGAAGATGCTGATATCATTTGGGATATGAGTTCAAAACAGTATCATAATGATTATGGATCTATAACGCTAGTTATTGTCATCATTTCTCAGAATAACTGGCACCATGGACCTTATAATCAATACATAATGTCTGAAGAGATATGCAAGGCACACCTTGGGGGACACAACAAAGATATCACCTCAAAATGGCAGGTGGCATGATCAGGGAATAATGTGGGTTAAGTTAGGCCTTATACACGTGTTGTAAGGACTTGTACCACACATGTGGGTTGCTCGCTCAGTGCCTTTCAATGTGTTACACACGTACTACTTATGCAATGAGCAAAGCCTCTCCTTACTTGATTAGCTCGCTTGTATAATTGCCTCTTTGATCCAGATTCAGCCATGACTGTCAAGAACTAACGATGCATATTTTATCTGGTTCGTGAATCAAAAAATTCAAAATTCAAGGGACACTATTTTATCCACGTGCATCTTTTGATTAGCAGATTGAGAAGAAGTGACTGGGGAACACAAAGAATGCGTGCTGGAAAAGAGTTAGGTGATTGTTACTGCGTCACGAGATCCAAGTTTTCTCCATTTATGGACACCTTCCACAACAACAACAAAAACCGACTTGATATTTATACAACATTGTGCAGAATAAAAATTTCTGATTTGATTTGCAGCAAAAGCCACCGCCACCCCCTAACCCTTGAACAAAACAGAAGCTCAA
This sequence comes from Capitella teleta, assembly GCA_000328365.1. Lineage (NCBI taxonomy): Eukaryota > Metazoa > Annelida > Polychaeta > Capitellidae > Capitella > Capitella teleta. Next base: position 88,299 of record KB308652.1, on the reverse strand, counting down.
AATCGTGGGTTTTGAGGGTAGCTTTTATGTTTTACAGGGTGTCGATTTCATACATCATCAATTGGTCTTTTACTCTTTTTTCTGATTTAAAAATTTATCACAATATGCCGTTTTTTTGGGGGCTATATATCTTTTTCTACTTCTGACGGGTAAGCTGATAATTTTAATAATTATACCCTCCTCATCCTCCCTCAGATGATCAGATCACCGTAGATTCTTATTTGGTTTTGTTCTTTTTTATTTTATTACGTTATTTTCATTTTTCAATTTTATTTCAGTTTATTCTCCTTTTATTAATAATTGTCCGATATTTCTCTGGCTTTTCTCGACTGATTTCTGGCGTCTCTCCTTAGATGCACTGAGTCTTACTGTTATTGAATATATTCCACGAAAGCATTGATATTGCAGCTAATGACCGGGGAATCTTTTGCTGGTTTCATCTATCCAACCATATAAAGGTGAAATATATGCCAGAGATGTGCCACCGATGCATTTTATCTCTGAAAGCAAACTTGGTGCTACGCGTACAATATTATTCCTGCTTGTACTAAAAGGTATTGCATACCGAGTCAATTCCATCAGACAGCAATTACGTACATCAAAGGTTGTCAGCTACGAACTGTCTTTTTTTTTTTTTTGATGAAAAAAAATTCAAATATATTGGTTTATTTCCTCACATGACATGGTTATGAAGTGCTACAGGCCAAAGGCTAAATTGTTAAATGGAAAATGCAAGGAAATCGACATTTCATTGACGAACACCTTTTAATTACAATGCCCCCTTTTGTTCAATTCCTCGACACGCCACTCCAAAGAAAAGCGCCAATGCTCTTTGAGATGTTGAGATGCTTGAAGCCAGATCATCTTTTGTCGAAAATTATAAGTTGTATTTTCACTTTGGCTGTCCAATGAAACCCCTTTGAATTTGAATTTAAAATTGAGAGTGGCTTCGATTGTTGTTTCCGTGATTAAGATTTAAGACATTATAATAGCATTACTGCAATCATAATTTTGTTCGAAAACATCTTCTTTTTTTAAAGTAATTCATCAAAAGTTGAATTGCGAGTTATCCTACAACCAATCCATTTCTATTGATATCTGTAGTAAAATAAACTTTGCATCTTAATTCGCCAATTTGTAAGTTTGTTCGCTGCATTCCTATGGATGATTAATTATTTGAATGTCGGTCTGCGAATCTGTGTTCTAATTAACTTCTAATTAAGTGTAGCACTGATAGAGTAATTAATCGGTCACTTATAATTCGGGTCTGAAAACTAGTCGAAAAAAATAAAATAAATGTGAGTCGTCGATGGAGACGGCGGTTTTGATTATTCGGTTCAGTTTTTATGCCGTCCGAATATGGGAATATTTAGACGATATTCTGTCCTACAGGGCAACTACTCTTAGCTACATATACCAGTTTGCGACGCTCATCTCCGCATCTCGAGCAAAGCCGCCATAACGCACCTTTGATCGATCATAACGTGTTTTTTTTTTCGCTCTCGATAACAACATTATGATTCGCTGTCCTGCATGTCAGCTACCGGTATATTGAGAAATAATAGCGTCATTCCTTCTCTTTCGTTGTGCATTTATGAACCGTATACTGGTAGACGTCGCAAATCCTTTGATCCACCGTTTGGCGGAAATCTCCACAAGAAACACAAACCCCTTAACTCCGGCGTTCGCTAAATAGTGTAACTATAAGTATACATGTAGTAGCTAGCATCGACGTTTGCAGGCTCCCAGAGCTCAAACTATGAGTCGTCTGAGTGGGTGACTGGTGTCAGTGGGTGGAGGATCGAAGGGTCTTTATGCACCAGAATTGGCACACTTCTGTGGATCGTGCAAAGCAGATGTGATCTCAAATCAAGTGCCGTGCGAGGGTTGCGTTGGATGGTTACACATTAGATGCATACCCAGTTCAAACTAAAAGAGTTACTGGGTTTGATCGTTGAGGTTGTTGTTGTATACGATGTAATACATGTAGAGTACATATGTACATGTATTTGCTTGTGCATTATTTCATGAAATTATTTTAGTCTGGTCTTTGATTCGGATACTACTAGTATACAAGAGAACTGTCTGGAAATTCCTCGGAATACTCATCAATTAGCTCAAAGTATTCAGTCATGTTTATACTTGAAAATAAGGCCCGTACGATGCATAGAGTTCAAGAACTTTGGATATTTACGAAGCCGCTTCGTAATATAACGATGCAACTCAAGCGCGTTAGTGTACAAGCATAATTATATGAATAGCTGGCAACAATTTCATAAAATAAACTCAAAAGATACATTATACATAAATCAGACTTTATATACAACCCATAAAAATTATTGCGGAAAAATGGCGGATCAATTGTGCACGACAAACAAAAACACCAATGAAATTGTTCAGAAAAAGACTATTCGTTGTGGACGTCGACGTTATCATGATGGTGGATGACAAAAGCACGATGGCAACAAAGAGTTGGAATGAACATTCACAAAGAGTTTCTGGAAAGGTGGACAAACTGGTTTTCCCGCGCCTGGACTTGGCGGTAGAATTCCTGGATGACGTTGCAAGGCTGCGGTTGGAATCTCGGGGCGGGGTGGGTGTCTGGCGAGAAACTCTCGCGCCTCTTCGATGCTGCGACCCAGAAGGACGATGTAGTTGCGAGCCAGGAGCAACGTGTTCATCTTGGATAGTTTCTTGACTGCAGGACCCTGGGCGTACGGCATGACCTCTCGAAGGGAATCAAGGGCTCCGTTCATGTCATGCATCCGCTGGCGTTCCCGGGAGTTCACCTTTAACCTTTGTTCCTCCGTCTCGTCGTTCTCGGACAACCTCCTACTCTTCCGGCTGATGAACTCTTCTTCTTCGTCGTCTTCATAAGGTCGCTTTAGTGTTGGCTCCATTTTTTTTTACTGTGAAGTTGAAGAGCGTTGAAAACCATTTTTAAAGGCGAAAAAAACGATGTGCTTGATATCTATAACGCCATTGGCCCATTGGGGCGACAATCACAGCAGACGCCCCGCCTCTTTTAACTCTCACCCCAGCCCCCTTCTTTCATTGTTGGGAGGAGTGAATGAAATTGTCATTAGATATGCATTCATAACAGCGGGATCGGGTGACTTTCGGGACTGGTCACTTTTAAATTACTCCCAACAGTGGCCCCTTCCTATCACAACAATAGAAACACAGAATAAATACCGCCCTACTGTTATTACCTTACAGACCTTTTCCATCCTCAGTATCAGAAATAAATACCACCGAATTAATAGCACTTAACTTCAAACTCTCGCGCCAAACTGATTATCCATGATTCCAAACAGGCAAGAGTACTGTATGTTTCCGATAGCCTGGTCATCATCTGTCTCCCGGTTGGTGTTTCCATCAGATTAGCCGTCGGTTCCACGGGGTCCAACTGCGCTCGTCTGCCAGTGGCAGCCCCTCGGGCCCCCTCCTCCTCTTCCTCACAGGCAGTGCTCAGTGGAGTGCTCACAGACAACAGATTAATCACGCGTATTTCGACAAATAGCAAATCACCCTGTAATGACCACCCATAGAGTGTGAATGAGGCATGTGTCGTAAGACTTCCAGGTATACAGATGCGGAGATATGCCTCGCTGATGTGCTTCTCCTTCGAGTGTTGGATCTGAATGGATTAGTTCTTGATGATGGAGATAACAAACAAGAGGTCATTACCGTAACTCCATCGTGGGTTCGTGACACTTTTAAAACGGACCTAAAATGTGCGAACGCATCTATGGCCATCATTCTGCAACACAAAGGTCGAGATGATTAGGTTTGGTTCAAGGGAGGGGGGGCTACTTGATTAGAAAATATACAAGTATCTACGTAATTGCTTATACTGAATATGATTGTGTAAGTATAGCGTGCATGTGCAATTTTACACTGAAAGGAGATCCCTTCTATAACTGTTTGCACTACAAGGTTCAAAAATAAAAAGAGATAAAATAATAAAAGAATATTGTGTACCTGTGATGATGAATTGTGTCGTCACTCTTTTCTTTTTATATTTTGTTTCACCCAGCTCAAATTATCATCGCAGCAAGGATTTCTAACATGAATTCATCATTAATGTAGTGCATCCCTTATTGCTTCAGAGACCAAGCGAATTAAGAGTGTTTATTTTTATTTTTTATTCTACTCTTCATAATGGCACCAAGTTAATGGAATTTGAAAATAATTAAACCAAAGACGATACATTGTGTGTATGTGGAAAAATACGGACCTTTTGAAAAATAATAGCGGCACAAAGAGAGCAGTTTTCGTGCTCTATTCCGAATACGTTTTCGTGCATTTTTTCTTCAACCATCAATAGAGGTACATGCATTACTATCATTGGCGTGTGAGGATGGGTTGATTATGCATATTACATCCACTTTGCATTTCTTTAGCCATAAGTATGGTTTCCCATAAATGCGGAATCGACCCGTCCGTTGTATATCCAGTTTAGTCTAAAGAGTTAGAATTAAGCCAAGTTCCTCGAATGATCAGCCCCCAGTACATTGATCACATGCAACAGAAGTTGTTGATTTTGGTGTATTTTTTTTTTCTCAATTTCTTTCACTGGGTGTTTCTGAAGATCGAGTGCTTGTTGTGAAAAGAGGGAAAAGACAAAGTTGGATATGTTGAATGAATCGTGTTTCTATCATTTAGTTATTCCTAAAATAAACACTCATTTTCTACTAATACTAATTTTATTAAAGTTACCAATTAATAGTCGTGCCTACACTTCTTGATTTATTCGATTGTACTCACAAATAATTCATCGAATGATTATTCTCAAACTAATCCTGTTTATAGAACTTGGACGATTAAATCCGCTGTTAACGAAAAATGTGCAAATTCTTTCAATTTATGGCATTGCGTAAAAAGAGAGGGTAAAGTAAGATCAATTAAATGAAGTCAACATTACATGGCGTCAGAACTTATCTGGAATACAAATAAAATTTGTATGAAACATTTCAATTCAAGAGGGCTCCTTGCTGAGGGTCACGTAAAATACCTATAAATACCTGGCACACACCCCGAATCGCAGGTGCAATTTAGGGACGAAAGGGTGATGCATGCGGACATGAGACGGGAAGCAAAGAACCCCTTTTTGTCCCAAGGGTCGCCCCCTCGCGATCACCTTTCTCCCAGATGGGTAATTTATGTTTCTTGATCAAGTTGAATCATTAACCTGAGAGGCGATAAAACGATTTTCTAAAGCAAAAGGTGTCACTTTCTTGATGATCTTTTCACTCTCGGGTATGCGTTAGAGTCACATTAATCAACACATACCTATGTCCACTCTAACACTGGTCAAGCTACGCGACAAAGGGGCCATGGTATGTTTGACCAATGAGTCGTGTAGATCGTGCATGCCGGGCCGCCTTAATCGCCTAGAGGTGATTCTTGTGGAATTTCTTATTCAATTGTGTGTAAAACGTCGGTACACAAGTTGGCAGTGAACTTTATTTTTTTTTTTTAATGCTGCGCTAATACTCAATAGTGTTCATCTCTGAATATTCCACCATAAGGCGTTCCATTGAAGCAAGTGTGACCAAGTGTGCAAAATGTTTTAGACTTTAATCTGCGGGTTTTTTCTTCCACTCGTGAAACCTGAGACATCTTCAACATCATCAGCAGCTAATTTACAGGTCAAAGTCGTATTTCTCTAAAGGCAACGTAGCCTTTTTTTCGCCCCTTCTCTATCCTAATCCGCTCCCGGGGCTACGTAGGGTTAAATCCACGGAAAATACAGCGCTTAAAAATAAACCTCAGCCAAGTTCATTAGTTGTGAGTTTCCATAAACTACTGAATGCCTCACACAACATTCACATGCTTTTTTTTGATCAGCAGCAATTAAGTATTATGTATAGACGACTGCGCAAAGGCGTTTTCTTTTCACTTCAGTCTCGTCCATCATAGTTTCAATTTGCTCAAAGTTCTCTCATCGAGCATGCAAAATACTTAGCTTGCTATCAAATTACAAAGCAGTCTATCCAAAACACAGCGCTTTATGGGGCCACCAATGAAGTCGCCTTTTGGTGTTTGATGGCGCCGGATTCCATCCTCAGCGACCTCTATTAAGCAAGCGTAAAATTAAGAGAATAAAACTTAATACGATGCGAACCTTCGGCAAGGTGTAACGCAAGAAATGAATGATCAAAGGGCCGTCCTTGCTTCCTCTCTGGCGTTCTTCGCCCTTTCTCAGCCTTCCACTTCCGGTCGTCTTTCCTCTTTCCGGTGAGTCCATTGTAAATGATGCCACACGAAAGGCCGTCTTTCATACGCAAAATATGACCAGCAGAATTGCTTACGGCCAAGATTATTTTTTTTCTTCTATTCTGTAAAAATTGAATTTGATATTATTGAGAGGACAGAGGGGAATTCCGGCTGAATGTTATTTAAATTACCGAATATTGGATATGCTGTTTGGTGGTATATAGTGGAAAGTGTTCATTTCTACGCTGCGGAAACATATGCGGCAATGCCTGCTACAAAGGCAGTGAACTTAAATTTAATAGCAGCAATCAACAGTTATAATTACAGGAGTTTTAAATATATAGCAAGGCTGGTTAGTTCTTTTCTGGAGATTGAGCATATTGGGCTTATTCTAGATCAGTATGTCGTCGGTCAGTGCCATTCGTCACGCGGGTGACATGGACAATCTGCAACAAATACAAATTGTCCATGGCATGCAGCAATACATACATTCCATACGGATTACAAGTAAAATAACTTGAATTTAATCTATGCGAAGGCACCTTATAGCATATTGCACACGGGTTAGGAATGCACGGAGTTCCGGGTTCCGACTCCGGATCCCCAGAATTCGAGTCATTTCCCGGAGTTCCGGATTAGGGAAAAATTGCCTAACTCGCCTCCGGAGTTTGTGGCCAGAGAAGAAAAAATCAAATCGATTCAAGAGCTAGACATTACGTTACGAGTCAGGAGGAAGCAAAATAAGGACAGTTTAAGTTAAAGCGACTGGCAAAATATTCGAAGAAACTACGAGCTTCGTTCCTTAGACTTAATAGGACTCAAAACCACCAACTTCACTTGCAATAGCAGAGAACAGCTCCACTTGCAATAGCATTATAGAATTGATTAAAATGCGAGACTGTGAATTATTATCAATACTTGACTCTTTCGAAATTGAACAACTTCTAGCTCTCATATGTATTGATTAGGCTGATCTCTCTCACTAATTTTTCCCATATTTTTTTTCCATTGTTGTCTTCTCCTTTTCTCCTTATTTTCTTATTTTAATTTATATTTTCTTTATTTTTTTCTTCCTTTTTTTATTTTTTTTTTTTTTTCGCCAACAAGATTCGCTTACCTGGTGCTTTCACTTCACTTCTTGACTGGTGAGAATTCAAGAAAAATACACCACAAAAATTAACAGAAGCTACGAAAATAACACCGATGTTTTCTAACTCGGTTTCATTCCATGTCAATTGAGCGCGTTGACAAAAACCCGATGTATTTTTTGTTTGCATCACCTGGATCACTTGTCAGCCGCTGTCTTGTCATGTAAGATGTCCCAATCTAGTTATTACGCATTCAACGATCGATCAGGTGTAGAAAAGGACCGAGATATGCATCAGACGTCGGCAGCTTCTTTCGTTGAAACGTTAGCAGAATTCTTCAGAAATGCTATCAATTGAGGGTTGTTGTAAAATGATTAATGCGCTCTTTTTGAAGGACACATAACGGGCTATTAATTAATACACTGACTAATTTCTCAGATTTCGAGATTACACTTAATCATAAATATGAGTCCCTCAAATTACCTTAATTGCTAATAAGATTTTTTTATAAATGATAAATTTACTTGTATTCATAATACTGAGAATTTCCATTATTCTTCAAGTGTAATTTACGTGTCTCTTCGGTCAGAATATTATTTAGTACTCTGGTGATAAGTAACATTTTAATCAAAATATGATTAAAATTAGTTCTGTTCTATTGAGCCTGTCGTGTAACACATGACTTATGCCTTTAATATTTGTATGACCGATTTAATGTTATATTTCTTGGAAATTAACATATTACAGCAACAGAATTAACGCGAATAAATAATCAGAATGCTCTCTTCTGAGCGGATGAAGAATGACAAGTTGCAAACTGCATTGTTACAGAAGAGCTTGTAATTTTCGTGCAATTGGAGGTGAAAGAAAGCTCATTCGACACTCGTACGTGAGTCGACAGTTTGATACCGAGCCGAGCATAAGCCTGGGGCGCCGACGACTGCGCATAAGCGGATGATTCGATGTTCGTTCTCGGGCTGTCTACTTCATTTCGTCAAATCGAGGGATTTCGCCAGATTACAGGGTGAATTCCCAGTGTTTGATTTCGTCCATATGCCACGATGCTTGCTCGTAACGAGACGTAATGACATAATGACGCTCTGATGTTCATGGCGGGACAAAGGTATTGGATTGCCCAATACACTAACCCTTGACCCGGACATAAATTTCTCGCTTTGTGCCGAGTGACCATTCGAGTAATTCTATGATGACCATGAATCAACTCCACTGACCACTGCATCTGCCCCTTTGCTCTTTCAAGCATTCTTCTAGAAGCACAGCACTCTTCTGAACATTTTAAGTGAATTTCATTCAAAGGTAAAACCCGGTAACCTGCCGCGGCTGGTCACACCCGTGTACACGGACCTTCCGATCGCTGATGCTTCTGATGAAACAGCCCTCCCCTCGATTACAGGGCATCATCACGCATCTCTGCTTGACGTCCAGACAACCGGACAATCAACTGACCGGCCGCTGCAGGGAGGCATAAGACACTGACCATCAATAATGACCGGTGAAAGGCTTCGACGAAGGGTCAATTAAAATTGACCAGCAAGTCGAAATGAGCTGCGCGACAGGGCACTTGGTCACCCTGCCGTTGAAGGGCTGTTCACCCGCCGCTAGAGATCATCAGGGGTGTGCCTGTGCAGTGCAATGGGGCAGATGAAGGAGCGGCTGTGTTTTCATTCGGTTGTTTCGATCGATGTTGATGGCAAAATAATTAGTGCTGAGAGTTTTTTTCGTTTCAAAGCATTCGTAGAGGATTCACACTCTGTATTCTGGATTGACGCCTGAAAATTGCATCATAAAAATTGTATTTGTGATTTCATTCTGAATTGTAAAATTGCAGGAAATTCATACTAAGTTATATCGCACCATGAATGATTATACGGAACATCAAATTGAGCCTGTATACTTCACTTTGAGTCATGCCCATTTGTCACTGCGAGAATTGTCGAAACATTGATCAACAGCGATGTTCTATGAATGCCATTATGATGTAGAATTAAGCTTGGTTGTCAGAGGACCTTGACACGGGGCGTAGAACCTTCATTCAGTTGTAGACTGGAGGTATATAATGCAATCATTGAGTGAGCATATGGCGTGAATAATGTGGAAATTGCCTGCAATACACAAGGAGAGATGCTTCACTTGTTTGATCGCCTTCTGCGAAGACCGACGACTCTACAGGAATCAACACGTCGCCTTTTTGTGCCAACCTGCACATGGAAACTCTGACTGACAGGTCTTGAAGAAGGTGTTGAAGCTCGCATTGAAGAGGTCTTTGAGGCAGAGTAGCACCGGGTGAAGGGTGAGAAGAGAGCCACAATTCACTGTCAGATCGGACTTCAGAGTACCGAAGATGGATGTCCCTTTGATTGCATGAAAGTCGAGAATCATAGATCCATACAGAAGGGGTGAGCACACAAGGTGGTCGGCATGCCTTCGGGTTACCTGGACACGTGGTGTCCATATTGAAACAATGCAACGGGCATCACAACAGATGACCACTAATGCGACATTCGTCTTGTGGAATGACCATTTCTCGTTTTCTCGGTGCTCAGTATACTCCTTCTGGGACGATAAAACTGTCAGGTGAAGCCGCCCGAGGAGGTATTTAAATAAGCTCAAATGGGGGCGTGAATCGAAGAGTACCCCAAAAGCAATCAAACCCCGATTCAGGTGAATTATCATCATGATCCAATCAATTTCTTCTTTTATTACGCAGGACCTTCACGCCTCTGGTCTTATCGCTGTCGTATCTACCACATAGTGTGATCGCTGAACATGCCTTCCAGTCATTCGCGGACATACTTTCTCTCCCCATTCGGAAACGCCATCAATAGAGAATGGTCGCGTGCTCTGAAAACACTCAAGGTGGTTCTTCGTATCTACGTATAATATACTGATAGTTGTTCATTTATGCTCATCGTGATATGAGAAATCTTACTTCAATGGGTTAAATTAAAGATTCCTATCATAATGTAACAGACATGTGAATAGCTTTGATGAAGTTAAAAAAAAAATCTATTGAGCGATTGAACATTCAATCTATCGGGGGTACTTTCGTATACCTTTTTGCAAATACAGATGCTCTTTCCATGCGCTACAAGCATAATAATTCGTTCTTTCGCAAAAAAATTATGACAAGATAACTTTGTTCCAGGTCAGCCTCGCTTTGTTCATTTCGTTGTAATTCGGATATGTGAGTGATTCTGTAAGAGCGATGTTTTTGCGCGAATGAAAGCTGCAAGCAACAATCGTCTCCAAAGAAGACTGGGGTCGAGGAACACCTGTCCAATGATTACCATCAATTAATCAGATCGCGTCTTTTAATCAAAAGCCAATCACCAGAAAAGACTCAGCCATTTCAACACTAAAATCTAACCAATTGAATTTTTTTTTTTCGATAAGGATCAAGATATTTGTTGAACCTTTGCACATGAAATAAAATATGCATTTGTACATGTATGTTACACATGCGTCATAACTGGTATAAAATAGCCAGTTTCTGGTCAGTTTTTTCTATATACGGATGATTCTCCAACCTATAATATGAATTTACCTACTGTATACCGTAATACACAAGTGTCAAGACATTTCATCGAGTATACTAAGTAGTAAGTACTATTCATGCCTCAAGGCGATCATTTACACACTTGACAACGATTTGCTTCTTTTCTGAGTTCATGAAAAGAGCAAATGAAGCGATCGCAGAAGAGCACTTTTGCTGTCATCTTTGACCAATGACCATGGAACCACAACGAGCTCCTCTGGTCAACCGCACATCACGACCACCGCACGTGCCCTTCGCGAGCGGTCAAGCAGCCGTCCAAGAGATCTAGTTAGTTGCCAATTTGTTCTCTGGTGGTCACCCGATGGCATGGACAGATAAAGGCTATCCATTGACCACTCAGTGACCAGTGAGCAGCTGTCAGCCTTAAGAATCTGCCTGAGGCATCAGCCACCAGGCGAAGATCAGATTTTCAGCTCATTGAAGCAAGAGTTAGGAATCAGCCGAGCGTAGAAAAGCTGTTGTCATTGGCTGACTGCGAGGGAAGCCACGCCCCTTGGTGTCATGGGGTTCATGCCCAAAAGGAGCAGCGTCCGAGAAGATTCTGCATCACTTCACCATGGAGACAGCAATGCAGGAGTTCCACCGTCAGCTACAGATCGATGTCGAAGCTGCAGGGAGATTTGACTCAAAAGAAGATTTGCGATCAGAATACAAGGCCAAAAGATGTTCCAGAAAGGGATCCAGGGACGCGAGACAGGGAGCTCCCTATAGTCGGATGTCAGGAATCCTGCCCCCAGATGCGCAAGAGGAGCTGAGACTCCGTGTCAATATGCGAGAGAGACAGCGCATGCATGACATCAACGGAGCTCTTGACGCTTTGAGGCAAGTTATGCCATACCACAATGGGCCATCGGTCAAGAAGCTGTCCAAGATGTCCACGTTGCTCCTAGCTCGAAACTACATCATCCTGTTGAGTCGAACCCTGGATGAACTCAAGAGGATGATGGCTGGTGTCTACGGACCCCAAGGGCCTCCACCACCTCTTCACCCGGGTTGTGCGCCTCGGATGTTCCCGATTCCTCAACTCCAAGGGCTGCCTCCTCATCCTCATCCGCATTCGTCAAACCTCTTGATGCCTCTACCTCCGCCCAATGAGTATCATGAACTGAGAGACTCCTCCCCTTCGTCATCAACCTCTCCATCAAGAGCTTCACAAGTTGCTGAGGTCAGCACAACGTCATTAGGAGGACTTCATTCTCCCATGAAGATACCCAAACGAGAGAGTGTCCAACCTACCAAAGAAAAAGATGGGGCATCTCCTGTGAAACACAAAACTCCTTGCTTCTGCATCAAGTGTTTAACTTCATGACCTTTGGCCGTCAATGTTACATCACCATTTGTGCTCAGAAAGAACTCTTGTGAATAGTTGGTCATTTATTTTCCATTTATTTTATTGTTTCCGATTTCACTATTAAATTCAATTTGCATACAAACTTTATTACTCTGCTTTGTTTGTTATATGGTACTGTTGATTTCGTGAGTTTACAATATGATGGTTTATCTCATGGGGTTTCTTTTGACAATTCGGCACGGTTTAGCTGCTCTCCAAATGATCACATTGCATAAAAACACAAACCAGCCATAATAATTAATTAACCATTAATTAACCATTAATATGCGGAATTTTATTCAAATCATTTGTCATCGCAAACTTAGGAACAAGCATCTGTACCAAGGAGTCAAGAGCATCCTTCACAAAAGCTAAAAAAAGTCATTTAAGGTAGGTAGACGACATTATGTAATAAAGCAACAAATATCATTAATCATAGACATGCCTGATTAATTCCTTTTTGGGGAAGTTACCTTGAGTTGAGTAAAGGTATAATTATACGTCGTCCACTTTTGAATCAACACTGAACATAATTGGCAATTTCTTGAGTTAATTACAGATTCCACTACCATTAGTCAAACGTATCAGACACCGAACGCATTAAATCGATGGCTCGGGTAATTGAACATCAAAAGAGAAACTCTTGAGCATCGCCATCTCTAAGATCAACTTACGCATCATTCACAGTAAAGGTACCTCATTTATATACATGGATCGTGAACGCCAGCATATGCGCTTGGTTCACACCTCAATATGGAGGTGAGGTCAGCTTTAGCGGCCGTTCACAGAGTCTTGTGAATCTGCGTGGTCACCAATAATTATGGTCTCATAGTGATCTGCTGCGTATTTTGCGGGGCTGTCAGAGTCCATGTTATCTCCATATGTTATCTTCCACCACTTAAGTGCCTTGCCCTGTAATTATCGCCACAAACAACAAAACAGTCTAATGGTAATGATAGCTGACTTTAATAGTGAGATGTGACATTGAAAAGAAGAATCCGCCAATTCATAAGCGGCAGCAAAAGAGTTGTAATTAGGCAAAGATGATGAATAGAAGAACACGACTTTCTGTAAGATTTATGAACCTCGTGAAGCCTTTCAAAAGTGCCCAAAAAACGATTTTCTAAAGGTGGTACTTTTTTTTTAAAGATGATAGAAGAATTTGTCATTCATCTGCTGAGAGGATAAAGAAGTTTGCAACCTGTGTTTATTGTGTGCTAAAGCGCACTCCAATTTAAAACACATGAATTCCATTTCTTGGGTGATGCACGCTCAAGAGTTGGGCGGATCGATAAAAAATGCGACGGCTGCGCTAAATACTAGGGCATTTGTGCATTGCAAAATGTAACAAATAAACAATTCTAGGGCCAAAGCACAAAGTATTAACATAGGCGTAAGCACCGCAGGACGACCCGGGCACCCGCGCTCCCCTCCCCCCTTCCCCCCAAAAAAGAACAAATAAAATTATCATCAACAACAGCACAAATAAAATAAAAACATAAAATTATGCACCACAGCAAATTCTGAATAAGATCGCCTTGGTTGTAGGGAGCAAAAGGAGGTGCGGTTACCAGCCCTTTCGCCGTGAATCTCCCTGATCGATCGATCGATTTTACACAGTAAGTATAGAGGGCTTTTGCGGGCGAATGTTGAGTCTCCAATACTCAAGCGAATGCAATTCAGTTAACTGCAATTGGAGAAACTAAAACGGCTCAAGGATTGCTACCCAATTGTACTTAGGCCCTACACACAATAAGGCCTTGTCACAAAGATGTAGCCGATCCACTGAATTGAGAATATGAACTTGCCTTCGCACCAATTTCGTGTGTATGCACTGTTGTTGTTGTGTGTATTTCGTTTCTTCTCAAGTTCGCATGCACCATTTCATCTGTTTTTTAGTTTGTCCAATAATTAGGTGACAGCAAGTGCTTTCCTGGTATATTTAATTATATTCAGCTGACAGAATAATCTTGATTGTGTCTAATCTACCACATGCAGAAGTAGTACCTTCATTTTCGTGTGAAATTGATTTCTTATATGCTCAGATTTCCTACTTGTGTTATAGCAATAATTACTCGGATGTTTTCCTCGTGGAAGATGCCCCCGGATCTAGCGTCGGCGGGCCCGTGACATCGTGACTCCGGCACGATGTCACGGGCACATCATTTAGTCCTTACAGGACCTGGACGGCGCACTCCCCCCCCCCCCCTTCGCTGCACAAACACAGGGTACGCCCATGATATATAAATACTGATACACTGATTAAATTTATTATAAAGTAGTTTTTATCTGTCAAACTAGGCCTGAAAAAGGCAAACCTGATTGCTATATATATACAAAGCGGACGGAGCCATTGTCCTTTGTTTGGTTATTTGATTACTGCCTTCTTTAGATAATGATTACTAATGGTTAAATGACATGCTGTATAATTATGTTGCCGAGATAATGAACACCGACTGCGATTTTAATCAGTACTAAAAAAAAAAACAGGGCTTTACTGACGGAGTGAAACACACCAAGCATGTCCATTACTAGCAAATTCCTCGATTTTTATTACCTCTTGTCATAATTAGTTAGATAACTCTGAGTCGATGATAATGGTGATGTGTGAGGCGGGAGCAGCAAGCTTCGTCGTCCCTTTTGATAGCGAGGGCGATAAATTATTCATTGAAGCTGCGTGTCATTTGGCTTTCCATAAGGTTTCATGGTTTTGGAATCACGCGACAAGTCAAGTTTAACCTCGGGGCATTCCTCCTACAGTCACGTTTGAATCTTCCGATCCAAAACTCGTGAAATAAACTGCACCGATTTGGTTGTTGTAGAGAACGCATACGGGTCACAGAAGCTTTATAAAACACCGAGAGAACTTTCGACAACGAATGGTTTTCATTCGCTAAAAATTGAAGTCAAATAAGGAGGTTTCCTCAGTAGCAATAAAATATTTGCCATCTCGGAGTTTGACAAAGTGCGGGAGTTTGTTATCTCCACCAGCAATAGAACCACTTGCTGATTTCTGGTGACAAGCCATTAACGACAGAATGGCAAACAGATGACCCCATGACCTGTCATGTTGGGATCCCGTCGAGAACGAATATATAGAGAAACGCCAAATGTGAAAATTGCAGAGCGTGCCACGGTCTGTGCCAATGCGCGCACGGAAAGAGATCCTGGCGAGCAACATATGGCGCATGAAACTCGAGTCAATAAGTTTCATTTCCTTGTTTTTCTGATCTAAATCTCTTTTGAAACTTTTGCTTTGTTCCACCCGATGCTTTTGTTAAGCAACTGGTTCGCGTTCATGTGTTGTAAGCCAAGAGCCATCGAGGCAGATCTTAACCGGTTTGAATTTCTCTACACGTTTCCCCGCAGAATCCTCCCTTATTTGTCGCCATTTAACGGCGATGATACCCTCCCTGAAGGATCGTGAATATCTCGTAATTGAGATCAAATCTCTCGATGCATAATTGCTACCTGGCACAGGTAGCTGATTGATTAGACTGCGATCCGATGAAACCCCTGGGGTGTGCTTCAAGCCTGGTTTTTCCGTGGGTCAACTTGGCGAAACTGGCGCTAAAAATGTAGAATTGGACAGTTGACCCGTAATTTAATCATAAAACTAAAAGGTCATGATTCGAGTCGCTCATGGTCTTTTGTTGTTATAAGCTAAAGTAGGCCTATCAATTTCGTTCTACTTTTTCAGGCATCAATACTCAAGCATTTGTTTTACTTATTTAAAATTGCAACAAATTAGAACTCAGTTCATTTTATTTGTTTCATGCATGTCACCGTATTGGACGCAATGTGAACCATCCAATCATTACTGAATTATCAAAAAGTCATGAAACATATGTGTATATAGGACACAGTACAATATTGCGCAAGGGCCCTTATACATGTACATTACTATTGTTCTATTTTGATTTTTACCACGCAGGGAAGGTGTATTTATTAAAACAGAATTGAATGAATATTAATAACCTCTGAGGGAACGGCTCTTCAAGTCAAATACTCACAATTCTGAATTCACAAGCTTTATGATTATATAGGACCTAGCATGCTTAGCGTACTTAGCGCTAGGCCTACGGTTTAAGATAGGTACAGGGTGGGATCGGCTCACAATTCCGAACGCCGCACGTCCAAATTTACAAATCCAAATTCACAAGGGTTGTGATTAGAATTGGAGGCTTAGGTTCGGGTTATAGTTAGGGACTTTTATTCTTTACATTGTATGGATATGCCTTTCGGACTTGTGAGCATTTGGCCTATCGACCCCATCCTGTCTTTGGTACATGCATATAAATTGCTAATGGGCCGCTGATCCGCATTTCGTGCATACCATAGGCCTACGTGTTTTACTGCCCCATGTTAAATAACATTCAATCAACTAAACAGGAAGAAATCAATTGAAAGCTAATTCTCGGTGTGAAATGAAGGGTCCGCAACGAAGTGAATTGCAGAGGGCGTCAGTGGGGAAAGCGAAGAGCAGTCATGGGACCACGCCCCTATAAGGACCGGTCAGTAGAGTCCATAAAGCGGTCATTTGCGCGCATTGTGCATCCATGCAGCGAAAATCACAGGGTTCTTTGATTCCCTAATTCAGGGCGTCTTCCCCAACGGCCTCAAAAGCCCAATGACCACCCGATGGACATGGGCTGTTAAACTGACCACTGTGCTCACTGACCACAAGATGGATTGCAACCTGCATTTACGAACCCTGTTGAGGGATTTGAATTTCGCACTCGACGATTTCAACGAATTCAAACTGTAATTTTGTTGTTGTCGGTGTGTTTTGTCTACGCCGCTGACACTGAAAACCAAACAATGAAATGTTTTGTCTACGGACGCACGTGTCCTGTCGGAGAACTCTCATGGCACGAGCACAGTGACATGGCGAGTGGACACTTGGCCACTGCCACGTCATCATTATATCTCAATTTAATGTTATCCTCATCCATCATTTTTACATGTTTAAGAAATCGCTATACAAAAGGTATTATTATGGATGATACCTGTGTAATTTTGGGTGTGTGAAAAACATTTAAACTTTATCTGTTTATTCATTTCGTTATTTCAACGGTTTTAGTTGATCTATCGATCAAAGATCTTTATATGAATCTATATTCTTTTATATTATACCTGTATTGTTCGAAAATACAAGATATATTTCAATCGAATGCTAGTACTTGCGATTTACTCATTAATTCTGTCAAGGAAATTACTTGTGATATTAATTTAATTATAAATTGCTTTGGAGTCCGACCTGCGTCAAACAGTTTACAAAACGTGCTGACAAAATTGGAGGGAAAGTCAATCGAACCATTCGCGTCACGCCGAAATTTACATTACGTGCATTACTTTGTCTTCGGGTAAAATGTATCACCAGCAGATTTCAGAATACTTTCGTGCAATCGACGCGTCTGTGCCTATCAAGCTTGATGGCATTGACACGCAATATGATCGACCCACATTCTGCAAGACTGTGTAGCATTCAGAGATTCACTCACTGCATTGAAAGGATGGCTCCAACGCTGTTTACTATACGAAAATATTTTTTTTAATGTTGCCGAAAGAGGAGCTACAGTCTTGGTGAAATAAACCAAAATCCACGAATAAATCGATTGATCAGGGGCTGCCGTGTAGGGGCCGCTATAGAGCAGTGTTAGCGCTCGCTTAGAGTTCAGAGGGTCGTGGGTTCGATTCCTGGGTTTCTAATATCTCGGCCTGAAAATCCTCAGGTTCGCCACAGCATTACACATTGCATAGTGTCGAAATGTGGTATCTGGTTGGATGAAAGTGGTATTGCCATTGCTTAAGTGTGTGTTTCGTTGTTGATGCTCGCTTGTGATCATAGCCCGCTGAGGGCTTACGGGTCACCTTAGGGGGTCATATTTTCAGAAAATAATATGTGAACTGCATAGAAGCGAAACCAGTTGCGGTATACAAGAGAATCAATTTATTTATTTATATATTTATTTATTATTTTATTTATTTTAACTGCAAACTTAAAGTTCCTTTGCTAATTGTTAAGAAACGTAAATCTTTTAACTTAATGACCGGCTGCCGTGGAGAGTACTAATACAGTAATCTGGTTTTGCGTAGTTCAGTGCATCTATTGTCATTATCTTGTTACATTGTGTGAAATATTTAATATGTATATGGCAAATATAGCTGAAGCAAGCGTTTATAATAACTATTATTGTAAACACTAGACACAATTTAGATTTATTCTTCATTCAAATTTTCCTGTTATGGCGTAATACCTGTTGTATGAGCGTGAAAACAACACACACATAAAAACTTATAATCTAAGGGAGATACATTAGATTTAGGAGGAATTCTTCGTAAAACGCGTCCCAGCTCTCCTATGCCGAGAGAATCCGTGATGCTTTATATATACCATTTTATTCGCGAAATGAACGCATGATGCTGCGCATCTGGGGATTTCCAATAAATGTAAAACGCACGGGCTAGCTAAGTAAGTAGGCCTAAGGTTATAGTAACAGTTGACTATAATAATTAATGCAAGTGAAATGAGCCGGTACACCCCACCGTCCTCCTTTCGATCAGTGGATTGATGCATTCATTCATTATGCATTATCTACCAAAGCACCCAAAGCGCTGTCCATAAATCACGAATATATATTTCTTGTTATAAAATTCCCGACCTAATAATAATAAGTTCCGACCTAAGAGACCCAATTGGAGATTTGTCTTTTGTCACCGAGGGGAATCGAACCCCTTAACTTTGGATTGACAGTCCAACGCTCTGACACTGAGCCATACAGGTGATGTACCAGTAGGATGACAAGAAATATTTGCCTGATCACTAAAACAGGTCAATATCTAATTATAGCTCCAAGAAGCGCAATTCTGTGTTTTCCCGTAAGAAGAGTTCAATTTTCATGTACTGAGGATTATTACATTTATGTATGGTAAAATGAACGGCTCATCCATTTAAATGACCCAGGGGGTATTTATTGATTGTGTTTGGGAAATGTGTAGAGGGTTAGCTGCTGGGAAGTTAGTAGACCCCCGAGACAATTGTCTTTTTCCTCAGGAATTCGAAACGGCGACTACACTGAAAATCATAACGCACTTTCATACCTACGTATACCTACAATACCGTGTTGGTCTGCCTACACGCCCCACCGTGTAATGAGAATCACGATTTCTTGCAGGTTATTTCTTATCAGTTCATTATCTATATGATTGTGTACGAGAAGTTTGAAGCAGCTAGGTGATTGGAATTAAGTGTAATATCTTGTTTTAGTGCATTGGCTGAATGCACATGGTGTCCACAATACGGCATCACAAAGGAATCATAACGCATTCGCTGTAGCCGAAGAAAAAAATCTAACAATAATAAAAAAAGGTCTTTGTACGCTCCACCATGCACTGGGAATTGTGATTTCTTGCAGGGGTGGGGGGGGGGGGGAGTTAATTATCTATATGATTGTGTCTGAGAAGTCTGAAGCAGCTAGGTGTCTGGAATTAAGTGTAATCTCTTGTTTCAGGGCATCGATTGTGTGGAGATCGTATACACCAAACAGTGCGTTATGATTACAGAAAGAGAATAGGAAATAAAAATACAGAACACATACGGTTGTTTGTGAGAAATTTGAAGCAGCGAGGTGACTACATGGAACTCGGTCTAATCTCTTGGTGCATATATACTCATATAAAAGAAACGCAACTTCTTGGTTTAGCCAACACCATATTCGGGGTATGTATTGTTGTATAAACACGAATTTACGTGTCTGATAAGTTAAACCATTTGAGCACAAATTACTGAAAATTTAAAGAAAAAAAAAAGGAAAAAGGAATTAACCTGGTTTAATTGGAGTAACAATCGACAAGGGGTCAAAATAAAAATGCCCGATATTCATGGTCAGATATTCCCAGTCCTCTGACTCACACTCTAATAAAACTTGGAAGGATTTTTGGGCAAAATTTTTCGATGAGACTCTCAAGTCTCAACCCTGCCCTGTAAACGGTTTGAAAATGAAGAGCGTGGACAGCGCACTGTGTAGGATATATCTGCTGCAGAGCGTTCGTATTATCACTTGGCCCCCCCCCCCCCCCCCATTCTTCACGAATCTGTGTTTTCCTAGAGAGTGATTCTAGAAATACCTTTATTACTTCTTTAGTGACAAATGGCTGGTCCAATAATACTTGAGAATGGGTGACCCAAATCCGCAAAGGAAACATGTAAATGGACTTGCGCCCCAAAACAAGGATGTGGGGGCACAATCAATCCAGGTGTCCTTCCTATCATGGCGAATTGCGGGCACTTTTAGTGTGCCATCTGATGCATCACTGATGACTATGTAAGTCCTTGATTGGTTAATTAATTCGTGCTTTTTATTGCAAACGATTACAACAACAAAAAACACTAAAAACAAATGTCACTTCTGGGGGCTTTGTAGGTAATTCATGAATTTCTTTTATCCATTTCTTCCCAGCTGAGGCGCTCTGCTTGTTTAGCGTTGCTGCCATTTGGGGACCCTCTCATATCAAAGCTGGTGGCAAAGGCATCAAAAATGCCAAAAGCTCTGGAAATGCATTCTCACAGTTTCTTATGGAATTCAAATTTTCTTTCCTGAACTGCGCGATTAGTGTAGTTTGGTAAGAATATCTTGGTGTGCTCTTTGTTATAGAGTTTTGCGCTGAATTACATAACCTTAGCTTCTGCAGGTAAAGCTCTCCTCCCCTCGTCACTAGTGGTCAGTGTACAGGTATGCATCTGTGTACAATGTATCTTTTGTCCTTGGCTGTCCCAGTCACCAATTTGTTGACCTTTGTTTTTCACTCTGAGGCAAACTCTGTGGTGGCAACAAACGTTGGTCGTTTTCGAATATTCTAGTTTTAGTGGTATATTCACTCTTTAAGAATCCTACTAGGGAATTATGCTTGTGCTGCTTGGGATAAGATTGTGTGTGTTTTCCAAAATGTGACTGAGGCTGTAATGTCATCTGTGACTCTGGACTGCATTTTTGATATGATTTTAAATTTCATTGGAATATATATTGTACTGCTTCTTATATACATTTTTGTATTCTGTTGCATTGAAACTTCTTTTAGTCATTGTGTTATAATCGATGAAGGGATTTCTCATCAATTTGAAAATTAGTTACAATACATCATTAACTATTATAAAATATTAGGCTCACATGAATATTTTTCAAGTCAGGCGAATATTTTAAATTTTAAATACAAAGTTCACTTTTTGCGTTTACTCGGTCATGAGTGAGTGAGTGATTGAGTGAGTGATGGGGTTTTACGGCTCCACCCAATCCGATCGGATGATACGGGCGCCAGAACAGAAGGCCCGGGACCGGAGTTTCCCTCTACTCTTATCGATAAATCCCAAGGGTTTTTTATCCTGCATACCACTATAGACAGAAGTACACAGCGCCCGGCCTTGTTACGCAGTTGGGCAGCACTGCAGAGTCACCGAAGAATTACAATTATAACGAATTACAATTATAATTCACAATCATAACGCCCGTGGCCTGATCGGGTCTCGAACCCGGGACCTCGACCCCCACGGTCGGCATTGGATTGTAGTCAGCGGTTTAACGTACCCACTGAGCGATCTGTTGACGAGGTGAATCCTTCTAGAATATGAATTAGCTCTTAGGCATTATAATTCAAAAATTTCATTATGACGTGTAGTAATTAATAACACCCTTTAAATTGTGGATTGTTTAGCTGACTTAAAACGGTTTGAATCATTTTCAATGATGCTTTGAATCTTAAGACATAATTATACCTGCAAGATTCGATATTTTATCGCGGCTGCATGCAGAGAGAAATTCCGCTTGTTATCACTCGATTTCTGAGGACAGTAAGTGCGAAATGCATTTTTTCAACCATTAAGGCATTTTGCTCATAGTGTAGCGTGCCGGGCTCAGGAAAGCATACTGCTAGGGGCCCTAATGGCTGTAATGGCCGCATGCTATTTCACTTTGCGAATCCAGAGGAAGAAAAACATTGAATCGATTTTTGAGCAACTTCATTGCGTTCATTGTGATGTAGATCAGTACCAAAAAAAAAAAAAAAAAAAAAAAAAAAAAAAAAAGAACCCACAAAAGACGCGAATGACGCACATGTATTAATTTATTTAGACCGAAAGTCAGTTCAGATCCAGCCGCTTCCGCCATATGCCGTTGTCATCGAAATGCCTGCATATGACCAAAAAATAATATTATTTCAATTACTAGTACTACCGTAAGGGCTGGGTATAATACTACATCATAACGTATTCCCATGGGGGTTTTTAACCCACCGATCTTCTTGACTTACCCTTCTCAAACGAAAATTCGGCCATGAACGGTTAGCTCAATCTTAATCCTGGTTTGAAGCAAATCAAGACTACAAAGAAAGAAGAACGCCTGGGTAAACGGATAAACACATTGAAATTTTATCCCACGAACAAGATAATGGATTGTATTTTCCATTGTGATGCCTCCGGCGGACCTTTGATTTGTCTTCTTTTGGGGGACAACTCGTGAGCGATTATGTAAGCAGCTAAGCCGCCACTGACCTAGAATATGCTTATGATGCATGATCCAACGAAACAACAGTTCAAGACATGTATATTGCTATTACATGTATACAAGATATTTGCCTACGCAAGGATATTACAATCCCACACAAGTGCATGCAATCATAAATGCATTTGGAATACCCCAAAAACTACATCTTGTGAATCGATTTGAAGTCAGTCAAATCTAATGAAATCACCAGTGTCTGCACAAGGTGTACAACTGCAAGTGTATACATGTATTTCACAGGCTATACTGGTTGAAGCATTGACGAATCTATTCATTATCAATTCAATAATGTATATTATGTACAATTACACACATTGTATTGTATTATAAGGACTAATTGTTGAAATAGGTCATTATAGCTTTAAAGATTAAACTACGTTTATAATTGAAATTCGTTATTTCCAGTTCTCAATTCAACATTATCTGATTCTAAGTGCTCTGAGTTGAAGGTGTCTGCCGTCATCCCAGCAACACAAAAGTGGCAGGCAAATATACCCAAATTATAAGAGGCCAAAGAACCGATCAATGATCAAGTTTGTTTATCGTTAATTACATTTTGAAGTTACCAAGGTACAACCAGTTAAAGATAGATCAGTATGTTATCTGCGTGGAGACAAATGCAGGAAGGTATGCTGAGAATTGCTGATGAATTACGCGAACCCACTCATAGCTACACAATGAAGGAGCCACACATTTACATGCATGGAACTACACCATATATGCATTCTATGTTGATTATGCATTCTCAAATTCTCAAGATCGAAGAGTTACTCAAGGGTTTGCGCCAGGCATGAGTAAAATTTGATGTAATCGCAATATCTCATGAATTGTGGGTTGTCGCCGATCACTTATAACTTACAAGAAGTTTTGTTTTGTCGGTCTTTGTGAATATAACATTCAAAGTCGAATCGTTACCATTAAATCGATAATTTATGCAAAATTATAAGGTTCAGTGCGTGGAGGCATCCGCAGCACAAATAACATAGAAAGTTATACAGAGAGAAAAGTCCGATCAGGTCTAATAAGTGGCACAACTGAAGCAGATAAAACTCATTGCAGAATTATTCGTCTACTCCGCCACCTACGATTACACTGAAAAGAACAAAACATAATCCGGAAGGACCATGGCGGGAGTGAATTTATTATCTCTTAATGCGATTACCATGCGATTTAGCAGAGTGGACGAACAAATGAAATGATCCCTCAATGGATCATCGAATGTGTTTGACAAAGGGCAAAACTTTACAACACGCACTAGTAAAAAATTCGCCTAAGGTTATATTTTATGGTCATAAGCGAATTGCAAGGCAGGCTCAGTAGCATATGATCGGAGTGTCACACAACTGAACTGCTAACTAGTCACAAAAGAGTGGACTTTTCCTGTGTATACTTTGGGGTTGTTCTCCCACAAAGGGGTGATGCAATTATAGTCCCCGGTAGGCGATGCCGCGTACGACCACGCACTTCGCTTTCGCTTGTGAGCATTGCGAAATTCTCTGTTGGTGTCCAACAGTTCGTCTTCTCCCCGACCAAAATTGCCCGAACTTTGCCTGTAAGGACTGGGCAGCATCCTCGGAGCTGCACTCATGAGGCTTTCCCCGTTGACTCCCAACTGCACGCCTTGAGCTCCTTGCACACTGATTGGAGATCGGTGCAGGATGCTGCGACCCTTTAATATGCCCCCGGTCGACCGTTTATCCCCTGGAGTCTTCGTGGCTTGCATAGGCTTGGTTCGGTTGCCACCCGGAGGGGCGCTGCTTGGGTTTCCCAATTGGTATGCTCCTTGCAGCGGGGATGCTCGTTTGCGCTCTCTGACACTGCCGCGGTTTGGTGGTTGGTGGGTCTGTTCACCGGGGTCGCAGCCGGTGGATCTGAAGTTACGTTTTTGATTTGGTTTCACTTTGAATATTCCTCCTGAATGCAGAGGTGCTCTGCGATGCTGCATATTGACTTGGCCATTGTCTCTGGAAGCGACCAACCTGGACATTCCGAGAGTTCTGCTGAATTGTGAAGAGGTGCCGGTCGAACTGAGGGTGTTAAGGACTGATCTCTGCATTGGAAAGCGACCATAGTGCATCCACGACATGTCCATCATCTTTGTCAGGTCACACGGCTCTAATTCCTCATCCAGTGGGTCGTCATTTCGTGCGGGGATCTCGATGACCTGCTCCAGCTGGGCACTCTCCTGGAAAGTGACCGACTTCTTTTTCACTCTAGATTTGGCAAAATCTGGCTTAGCTTCCTCCTCGGATTGAGCTGAGCAAGTGGATGCGCTGCTTTCTTGAGGCCCGACCCAACACTCAGACATAGCACTGATTAAGAGACCTGTCATGTCCACGATTTCTCCCTGCACGGACTCAGTCGATGACGTCATCGAGCTGGTTGTCTCTGCACATTCACGCATGATACTTTCTTTCTTTCTGACTCAAATGAGCAGGTCCCATAAAAGTGTTCTTCTCAAGTGTTCTTCAAACCTCCAACAGATTGACTCACTTCCGTTTCAATTTTTTAAAGGATTGCTCGGTTTTCGTTCCAAGCTCAAACCAATGTGACTGTGAAGCAAGAGATTAAAGGTGTTCTGCCTCACTGGTTATCGATTCGAAGGTGGGCCTCCTTTGAGCTGGCGCTGCATATGTGTACTTAAAGCTCAATCGACTTGCGTTGAACCAGAAAACAATCCCAGCGATTATGACTCAGTGATCACATGTCTAATGGGGTCGAAAATCTCAATTAATGTACGGAGATTATTGATGAGGTAATTTCACTCAGTATTTCGTCTATCGGACGAGACATATTTCAGTGTGGGCATCAAAAACACGCGCTGGATTAGCCTGGGTATAAAATAAAGCGCCTCCTGAATGTGGACTTATAGACTATAGAGGGAGACACCGTAGGTCTCACACAGGTGCGACAGATAATAGTGTGAGGCATGCAACGCTCCATTAGTTTTCTGTCGCTTCATATTGAACAACATTTGAAGGAAACTGAATACTTAAATTTACATGCATTTCAGTCTGAATCAACGGGTGAATTGTTATTTCTTGTGTAAGCATGTTTTGTAAGGCGTACACATTATGAACCCGCATCGAGTGTTCTGACGAGAGATATCAGTATGAAATCATTCGCTCAACTTTATACTCGCGGCTTCCTCTTGTGGTGCCTTGCTCTCGCCCTTCCTTGTTCTCGGTCTAAATCAAAATTTCCCTACTCGCTTGTGTACGGTTTCAAATTCCAGACTTGTGGGTTACTGATTGTAGATAGAAATGCACGCCGTGTATAGCTTTATTTATTATATTTATCGATGCTTTAATTTAGTTTGCGTGTGTGTTTTTTAATTTCATTGAGTTCATTTCATACAAATTAATGAACTGGGAGGGGCACCGAATAACACAGTGGGTTAAACCGCTGTCTGCAATCCTATGCCAACCGTGGGGGTCGAGGTCCCGGGTTCGAGACCCGATCAGGCCACGGGCGTTATGATTGTGAATTATAATTGTAATTCTTTGGTGACTCTGCAGTGCTGCCTAACTGCGTAACAAGGCCGGGCGCTGTGTACTACTGTCTATGGTGGTATGCAGGATAAAGAACCCTTGGGATTTATCGATAAGAGTAGGGGGAAACCCCGGTCCCGGGCCTTCTGTTCTGGCGCCCGGGCTCCACCCGAATGGGTTGGCTGGAGTCGTAAAACTCCATCACTCACTCACTTAATGAATTGGGAAAATTGAAACCTTTTTCCTGATCTGGTGAAATAAGGCTTAGGCATTAACGATGATTATCTTATCATTTCGAGATATTACAGCGAAGGATAGGCGACGCACCTCCGAATACAAGTACGCCATTTGGCCGGGGAAAAAGCCATTACACCTGCGGAGGACAGTTGAGGTATACACGAGAGATACATAAAGAGGACCTCTGATTGTGTTGAAACAGTAGCAAATGATAGAATGTGCATCTCAAAGACAAATACCCCTTTTGACTGACATGTTACGGTCAAGCAATAAACATTCAATTACCAAACAACATTTCTAATTAGAACATTTCCTCACACCTGCACAAAAAACTATCACAGATCATTGAAACACTGAGCGTATAATTTATGCACATTAGACATTCATACGTGTAATCTGATCCTAATTCTTTGTGGTTATAATTATTACAAAGTGAGCCAAAAGTAGTCTATCTACTCCATGTTAACGATTTCAATACTTCTCAAAGGCAGTACTTGGTACATGGTTAGTCTGACATTTTATGCTCTTATTCATATAATTTCTATTCCAATTTCATCGACATTGGCGCCGATTTATCTCGATCATGCAAACGAGTGTACCCAAACACACGTTGAATTGCTTAGCAGGCCGAGCTGAACATAAGCTATTGGTCCGTTTTGGTCGCACTCATCAATTTTGCTCTTTTGTTGGTGTGATCAAACCCACTGGGATTTTGTAGGCTTGTGAACAATGCACGGTATCTTAGCAAACATGATTTTATTCCACACACTTCCTTTCATATTGGTCGTTAATCCAAATCTGTGTATGTGTTTGAAAAGGTTCGTACCACGTATGCACAATAAAATGTACCGTATTAATCAAAACCCACCTTGCACTTTAATCGTCCAATGAAAAAAGATCACAATCAAGTGTTTTTATGTTCTTTTAAACATGAAAACGTTAACGCCGAAATGACACGGGTCTTTTGCGCAAAAACTGCTGACGTTGAAGTTCTGTTAGAATTAACGAACTGAACGCGTGGATTACCCAGTATCCTTTATAACCATAATACTACACGAGACACTAGAATTAACATGCGCATTGTGGTTATATAGCAATATATCCAGGTGGTTTTATATTAATTATCATGGGATCCATCCTTTCGTCACATAATGTGATGGCACCGTCGTGGGGTATAAGCTCCGATAAAACTCGATGACTAGAAGGTCGGGCCTCGATTCCCTCACAGGCATGTAGCAGAATGAGTTCCCTTTTCCCGAAAAAAAAAAAAACAAAACAAAAACAAACTCGTCTGAGTGGTTTTTTCATCCAAGATCTCATTGAAATGTACATATTGGTCAAATTAAACATTCATTGGTGAAACATGAACTTCATAGGCCCTCTGGCCTCTGCCCCACAAGAAAAGCCAATCAGTGACACTGAATAATTGCCTTAATTCTGATCAACTCGTACCTTTGCAAAAAAAAAAAAAAAAAAAAAAAAAAAAAAAAAGAGAACTTGTTTGAAAATTCATTATATTCATTCGTGCACAATGTGGTATATTATGTCTCCCTATGACAAAATTTCGGCCGACAACGGCGGAGAATATCACGCTTTGATTTTTTATATTGCGTCCCGAATATTATCATTCTTAATGGTTGGTGCACTACGGACCATTGCCCCTTCCACTCTTCTGAACTCAAAATAAACACTAAATTATGGAATGAATGATGAGCATAAAGAGCAGTGTACTCATGTTCATTTCAGTTTCATTGAAATGACACAAAGGCGTGGAGGACGTCTGGAAATCACCAGCCAATAAACACATAATAGCTCATGTGATATCATACAATGACCGACATATGCTATCGTTGATCTGCCAAATTAGAGTATAATAATGAATTATCATCGCCGTTGTTTGCCCCCAAAAAATTCATGGAGAGTCGTTACCTGGCAATATGAATGGTATTTCCAAATTTGGAAATTTTCAGCAATCAGTTATGGAGACTTCCCTGATGAACATACCAGACTGTCTGATGCATCCTGATTCCGAATGAAATATTGAATCGAATTTATGGTAGCGTCCCCAACATCCTAATATTTATAAACTTGTGCATGGTCCAAAATAACGGATTGCAAGATTGCTGTAAGATATCGACTCGTTAAAGAGATTCTGCTGGAAAAGCACGAGATGCAGTGATTACGGCCGTGCCATTACTGGGCGAATGGGCTTGCAAATTCGCTGGATCTCTCGCCCACAGAAAACACAGCAGATCAGATACATATTCGTTTAAGGGCAAATTTGACTACAAGTAGTGAAATTTCGTGGCCAGACATTTCATTAGTTTGTTGGTTGAGCCCTGTAAGGCTATTTATCGGAGAAAGTGAAAAATCAACAGATACCCAGACTGTTCACATTCTGTGACTCTAATGTTTTATTATGCATAATTAATAATGATGCATTCAATTCATTATAACTCTTTTTGTGATTAATGTGGTCAAACTCCAGGTTTTCAACTTTCTATTGTGTCTCATTAGTCCAGATATCAGCTACACGACAAAAAATAGCATATTAAGCAAAAGGAAAAAGATTGAGAAGAAGGATGAAATTATTCATGATGTAATAAAACAAGGACAAACATACCCTGTCATGTTGAAAACCACGATGGAAAGACGGGGATGGACACAAAATACACTGGAGCAGGACGTACTGTGGCCAGACCACTTGCAGAAGAAGGATATTTTCTACCTGGTGTTCACCTGTAGTAGCTTTTTATTCTCAATGGTCAGTCAGTGTTTCAATATTAAAAAGCAATTTGATTTAAGGTTCATTCGATTTACGTAGCACTTGTATATATATACCCATGCACCTGCAATCAAGATTCAATCTTCCTCCAAACCGGCCTCGCCATGGCTACTGTAACAGTCAGCGTTGATTGACTGATGTCTTTCTTTTCTTATACGGTTATAAATTTATTTTTGGCTTATCCAGAGAACAGGTAGTCTACTAAATGAGAGAGGTTTTGTATGACTGACTGGCCGCTACAAACGGCCTGGTACTGAACCAGACCTTTTGTTCATAGTTATGAAGACAGCGTTTTGCCTTCGTCTCTTGGATTCGTCTGAGTAGGGTGTTAGACATCCCCAGGGTGCGCTATTTGGCTGCCCCCTCTGGCTATAACCTCTTAAGTTATACCTTTTCTGACTACCCTCTCTGACCATTCCCCAGCAAACACGGACATTCCCCTAACGTTACCAGCAGGTGTAAATTTTGGTCACCTGCAGGTAACATTAGGCTAACGTGGCGCGAGTACTTGATCTGCGCGCTCTCATGGTCACCTGCAGGCGACGTGAGCCTGACGTGGCCCGCATTGACCAGCAGGCAGGAGCTATCGCGCTTTAAGCGTTAAGTGT
>KB308652.1:29548-58355 GCA_000328365.1 Capitella teleta | reverse complement strand
TATTGGTTAGGTTAGGTGTAAATTTTTTGGTTATTTAACGTTAGGCAAACGTGATACACACGTGCCGGTAATTGTACATATGCAGCTAATGGTTGATGAAGTTTGGTAACTTAATATGAGATTAGACGTTATGCAGTGGCTTTAATCAAGGTTCGTTAAAACAACATGAGGTGCATGTATATCATGTTACTATGCAGGTTATTTTTGGTTAGGTTAGGTTAGGTTAAGTTATTTTTGGTTAGGTTAGGTGTAAATTTTTTGGTTATTTAACGTTAGGCAAACGTGATACACACGTGCCGGTAATTGTACATATGCAGCTAATGGTTGATGAAGTTTGGTAACTTAATATGAGATTAGACGTTATGCAGTGGCTTTAATTAAGGTTCGTTAAAACAACATGAGGTGCATGTATATCATGTTACTATGCAGGTTATTTTTGGTTAGGTTAGGTTAGGTTAAGTTATTTTTGGTTAGGTTAGGTGTAAATTTTTTGGTTATTTAACGCTAGGCAAACGTGATACACACGTGCCGGTAATTGTACATATGCAGCTAATGGTTGATGAAGTTTGGTAACTTAATATGAGATTAGACGTTATGCAGTGGCTTTAATTAAGGTTCGTTAAAATAACATGAGGTGCATGTATATCATGTTACTATGCAGGTTATTTTTGGTTAGGTTAGGTTAGGTTAAGTTATTTTTGGTTAGGTTAGGTGTAAATTTTTTGTAACGTTAGATAACGTTACAGTAACGTTACCTAACGTTACCATGGTAACGTTAGATAACGTTATTGCCTCCATCCTGAGTAACGTTAGATAACGTTATTTTGTAACGTTAGGGAAGGTTACCTACACGTGTCTCCCACGTTTGCCTAACGTTCTGTGTTTGCTGGGTCGCATTTAGCATTGAATGATTTCTCAGCGTGAAGAGAGGTAATTTCATTGATGCCGTGTTAATTTCTGCCATTCTGAAGAACGCTATAGGCCTGCGAGGGGTCAGCACCATAACGCACAGATAACACATCAGGGCGAATTGCTATTTAACTCTCATCACAGCTTTTTGTATAGGATGCAGTGTATAATTATATTGAATCCTTATAATGTGTCAGCCCTGTAGTGAAATTAGACAGCCCCTGTACATGCACAATGAAGTTATGAACTTAGTTGTACTTACACGAACATATTCCTTTTCATTACAGCCGCATTGGTGAATGCAATTGCCGTACATGCGTATCAATTCGCATTTACATGACATACAGCGTCCGGCTGTTGCGTCCTTATTGTTGAGTAAATGTTTGCGTCCATACTAGTCTTGCAGCAATTGAGACTGATGTAATTAGGTCATTACTCATAGGCATCTAAACGGATTTCAATAACGCCCAGTTGAACAAAAGCCTACCTAATTATACGATCAGATCGCACGGTATACCTGCAGTGTGCCTCGTTTTTGTCATTGCATGGCCTTTGCCTTACTGCCCCAGACAGCTAACCCATCCGCACACACTTGGGGCACTAAGCAGCCGCAGCCAGCAGATGCAGTGGAAGCAGCACCAGCAGCAGCAGCACTGGCAAACGACCGCTGACTGCAATACGATGCATGGCTCCATATTTACTTGAGTTTTTGTTGTTGATGTCATTTCAAGAAGATAGAGGTCTATTTGAAGGATGCCGAACCGAGAACCGGACCGTACAAAGCGAAGGTGACCTCAGAAAGAAGAATACGTCACCATGGTGCAAATGAGCTCCTTGGCAGCCGCTGCCTTGGAAACCGTGATTCTGTTCTCCGCTTGTACAGGTGGGTCCACTTTGTCTATGTTGTTTCTCTGATATGTTCTTCGTGCCTGCACCCATGTGTGAATACTATCGACGAGGAATTAGTCACAGACATGATCATGGAAAGTTTTGGTGCTCAGTGCTGATGTTACAATTATATTACTGCGACACAGTGAGAAATGTTATCAATTAAGACACATGAGAATTACACCAGGAGATTGGTAGAACATGAGTGAGAAGTATTAATTGGGTTTGGTAGAAATATTATGGAGAGAATGGGTGGTAATGAGGGATGAAGTGATTGCTCAAAGTCCGAAATGGAGGTAGCTAACAAAGATGGGGCAATGACGCACCACCTGTGGCTGTCGACCAATCATCGATACCTATCCATGAAGCATCAATGCGTCAATCGTGAGAATACAACGGGGATCTCATTGAACTGCAATGCATTCGGCCATTGCCTCGTGAGTAACTTCAAATAACGAACGCCCTTAGTCATCACGGTCACAAACCAACTGCTTAACCATCACATCTATCTATCTACCTTTCCACAAAAATATAAAGTTGCGTTGCATTAATCATCACTTTATGATTACTATGATTATGATTATGATTACTATGGGCAAACAGCGAACATCATCTAATACCGAAAGGTACCTTAACAGAAAATAAATAAAGTAATTATATTTAAATACACTGTAATTCATACATGTGCATTATTTTATGTAATCATTCACTACTATGCATCAAATTTAATGACTTCCCTCCGCGTACTTTTGGTGGCGGAAATCGTTAATTCCTGTGATCTCGCCAGATCATTGCTTCTAATGTTTTGCATCCGTAAATCTGGGCAAATTCCGGAGAGTTCACCAGGCTCTCATTTCCGAAGCGTCCCCTCAACAGGAGCACGTCACGCGCATTATCCTGTCATCGCAGCGTATTGAGCGGATCTGTTGACGACCGATCAATTATCCTCATTTGCCATATTTTCATTCATCGATACACATGTATTGGTGTTGTAAATAATACCTGTAACCATGTCAAGTGAATCATTGACCAATACACTATCGTAACGTATAGTTTTAACAATGGCACATATTAGATATAATGTATAGGGATATAATTAGAATAACACTATATTACTTGATCATCTGTGATGCACGAACCATCTTTTTTACTCCGTTATTATGTCCAACAGTATGACATGAATAAGTGGTATATAAAATGTCCTGAGACATAAATAAAACCCCCAACAACAACACATTTAACAATAACAAAACAAAAAAATACTTTCCAGGCATCATTGTACTGTAATAATGTATTTCTTACATCAACGGACAGAAATAGAACACGTTGATGGAAAGGCGGATGTAATTATACAACATGCAAATAGGGAAACACCAAGGGGATACGATGGATACAAAGGAGGGCGGATATAGGGGGAGGCAGAAAAGAGGGAAGGTGCGAAATAAGAAAGGGATGTTCCCTAACTTCAAGGAGAAGATCAAAAAAAAAAAATAAAAATAAAACCCAATAAATTAATCGCGAAATAGAAAAAAAAAGGAGCAGAGATACACCAAAGGAGCCACCAAAGAGAGAGAGAGAGAAAAAAAAAAGGAGAAGAAGTCAACAGCTACGATACTTGGTTTTTAATTAATTTCTGCTTTTCCCTGATTTGTCACATTGTCACGTTCCAATCATTGATGGTTTACTTAAAATCAATAATCAAACACGATGTGTTGGAACTTGGAACTAGAGAACTGCAGATGAGACCTTAATCAGCTTGTGCTATTCAATGGCCGCAAAACCTTGAAAAGGGGTCAATGGATATAGTTCAATTGCGAGATTCATTCAATGGGTGATGTAACTGATCATACCTTTCTGTTTACAAAATGCAAAACTGGGGTGAACCGCATTAGGTTCTCCTATAGAGAGATGTCAGTTGGATTCGTCGCCATTAGTAAGGCAAATACCTTATAATGATTATTGTATGTATAAAGTCTTTGCGTATAGCACATTAAATTCAATTAATAGGTCTGTTCAACAATCGATTAAATCTAAATCCTTTCTTCTATGAATGTATTTCGAAACAAATTGAAGACTAAGGCAGTGGTGTTTTGTGGTGAGAAGTATAGATTACGACGCATCTGAAATTCTGAATCGCATGCACAGTTGTTCGCAATTGTGATGCATAGGCTCTAGTTTCACTTGAAATTCATCGCGTCCTGAGTCGCATTGTCTTCTCTTTGGTGTGCCTACGCCTCCAATTTCGGGATGAATTTTACGTACAAAAAGCAGGATCCTGTATTAATGTATTCCACCTTTGAAAACCTTAGAACAGCGCATTTCTATGGAGCTCGTCGTCCTTGAGATCCAATGTGTATGTATGACATCGCATACCTGTCCACACTGCTTCCGCATTAATTCTCTCCATCCTCTCCGCTCGTCTGAACATCCTCTCTTGGACGTTCCACAGCACGGATTTGATAGATGCCTTCGTTATGGAGCTAGATATTTCGAAACAAGGGCCTCTATAGGCAGCGGAATTAATTGACTTGGAAATTGCGACTATAAGAGCATCAACTAGATTCTAAAAGAAAGCTGTTAGAAATGTCAATAACTTATATTTCTCATCCCCGGGTTTTCTTTTTGTTAATTTTATCGTTTGCCGCACTGCAGGAATACTGAATTGTAGGTGAAATGTACTAAATGATGATATCGGTCAGACGTTGCTGCCTTTCATGTCCATGGCAGGTGTTCTGAGCGGATGATGGTCACATGGAAGCCACTGACCTTAAGTAGCGCTGTATGCGTCAATATAGAGAGCCTCTGGAATCGACATGATTCCTCCGAGCGATCAAGAATCGTTGGATAGTTTGAAGATCATTCATAGTGCCCGAAATAACGCCAAATTCACGAAATATACACCCTAAATAATCATTCCTGCGCAAAATAACAATTACCTGATAGCATATACATAGTATAAAAGAGACACGTAGAGAACATATTCAGTGGTTCAGATTCTCCAGCCAAATCGGTTTGGTTCACATATTATTTTCCGCCAGTGGAGCTGTGAATGACGTCATAAGACCCCGGGAATCCCGCGAGGCGACCTGTGCAAAAAAAATGTTTGCTATGGTAACGGATCAACACAGACGATTCGGCTTCGTCGCCTCGGGTCGGAAAAGGATGATAAAACAATAATATATTCAGTTATAGGGTTAATAACTTATCACAGGGTAGGAGACTGTTAACTATTATTCCATCTCACAAAATAAACATTATGGAGGCGTAAATGGCTCAAAAAGGACAATTTACATGTCCTGTGCCCGAACAAAACCTAACATTTCATTTTTTTTTTTTACTTGTATTGATCTCTTTAACGATCGAGATAATCGGCACGATGAAGCATGTCCGGGAAGAAAATAACTCTGGTTCTCATTTCTGCCTGTTATTCGATTGGTAGCCTCTTTTTGAGATGTGATTTTATCTTATCGGCTCAATTGATTCATTTGTAGAATAGGATCGCAGTGAGTTTTGATGGGAATGTAGTCAGTAAGTCATCAAATTAATGCTGGTTTGATTGCGGTGTCCTCGTGCCTATAATTCCTCATTTGTGGTTCCGCACGAAGATAGTGGACCTATTTGTATGCCAAAACATTTATGCATATATAAACAGGTTTTTTTATGGTCACTATAGAGCTTCGATATTAATTATTTGATCGAGGCAACAATCGACTTATTCGGCTGTTTGGTAGATGCCCTTGACCTACGTCAGAACGACATGTATTCAGCATAAATATTTCGGATCGTGCTGATCTACAAAAGTAGCCAGCCAACGCCACGCAACTTGCATTTTCTATGGCCAACCTACAAGGAAATGATTTGTTATTGCACCGGCTAAACCGTTTATCACACAATCTTAAAAGCCCGTCTTACTGCACGCACATAATTTTGTTTATAGTAATTGATAACTGAATTACATGTCGACCACTCAGACCGCAGACAGTTCGAATTACAGGTATATATGCACATAGACTTAATCTTACCAAGCAGTTAGCACTGGCATAGACAGTGTACGGATACACTCATCCATCCCACACAGGGGTGAGAGAGTCGGACGGCTGGAGATTGTCGCGCTCGTCTGAGAGTTTATTCAAATCATAATATACATATTAAGTATAGGATGGCGCTATTGATCGGAAGCCAAAATGACCACGGTGATACTGCAGCAAGAAAGGATAATTTGGGCGTGAAATGTGAGGTACATGTATAAGGTTTATATAGAGTATAACTATTTTTTATTGCCCATATGAATACCAGATTCCTACTCGCCACCCCACTGTACATGTAATTTGATGAATAATTATTCCACAATTTGCTCTATATTTTCCTGGCTTGCACTGTTTGTTGAATCAAATTTAGTGCAGTAACATGCATGCATACAATTTAAGTTTGCAGTCAACTAAATTCTAGATGTTTGATGAAAAAAAAAATCTGTAAAAAATGCTGAGCCATAAAATCAATTTTTAAATTATTAATTTTAATGTTGTTAATTTGGATTATGCATTCGACTATAGCTGATATATTTTGGTGTCGTCGAATAATTCTACAGTTTCAGTCCTCATACTACCAACATCCATGGCTTCATCAATTTATCATATCTGATATGAACTGTGACTTTCCATTATATTAAAATTCGCTTCTTCTGCATTGCTTTCTGTAGAAGCCAACATCCGATCTGACAGCGTCGTAAATGACCCAGGGGTGGGCTACTCGTGCTTGCCATTCAATTATTCTCGAAGCAACATGTATCTGCAGGCAAGATACCCATCCTACCGCCACTACACCGCATTCCTCCGCATTCGACCTTCGCTTGATTGCAGTTGTAGAGAGCCAAGCGTGCTCTTGCATTTTCCTTCTTTGCTTCTAGGGACACGTTTTTTTATTTATTCTGTGAGATCAGTCTACCATTATTTCCCCATCACTGCCACAAACACACGCGTCAATACTCGGGGGTTTTTTTCTTGGCGTTTTCACACCCCACTATTCATTCCTTGCCATTCATCACGGGTTTCCTCTGAAATCTCGGGCCCAGACATGTCATATTTCAAACCGTGAAATGACTTAGAACGCAACCATAATCCGGGGGATCAACCGCTATCTCCAATTCTCCATCCCAACGTCTGAACACAGGCTTCAACGTTTTGTTCTCGCTTTGTGTTTCACGGTTCAAGTGGCCTCATTTAGACCCATTGTGGTGCAAGGATCACGAACTTGAGTTGGCATTTGACACGTGCCGTTCACTTCTTCGCACGTTGGCAATTTTCGTCTCTCACTCCGCAATCCTCCTTTGATTTCGTCATCTTTCATTCCTCGTGCCATCGCAAATATTGTCGTTCTCTAGCCAGACCCGTTACATCATTGCTCGCTGATTAATTAGAGATCCTGTCTCTGAAGACGAACGGTTGGGTTGGGGTGTGGGGGTGTTCGGGGAACAATACTTGCTGAATGATGGATTCTGTGTTTTATTTTTGATCTAGTCGCACAAAGCAGTATTCTCAACCTGGTCAGAACACGAATGCACTCAAAGAACTTTTAATTGTTGTAGATCCGTGTAATTTGAGGCATATATATAAGCCAATCTGATTTTCATCATTATTAGTTCATTGCATATCTCATGCTTTGGGGACCCGGAATATTTTGGTCGGAATTAGAAACCACCTAGCTAATCATTATCTGGTGCTTGTGTTTTAGGTATGCGTTTCGTATACAGCAGTGCGAGCCCTCCGTATACAGCATCTATGTGTGGAGCGCTTGCACTGGCGTCGTACTCCGTTTACAGCAGCAAGAAGTTGCGCAAGAGCAAAAAGAACTTTTTCTACAGCGAAAAAATAATATATGTTTATTATATCTAAATCGAACACAGATTTAATAAAGTAAAGTAAAAAAAAATCATTTTCGATTTTTTCCCCTAAAATAATACATTACAGGAACAAAACAAGCATATTACTTATTCAAGAAACATATTATATGAAATATACACATGAGATATAGGTAAGATATAAATCTATGAAATAAAGATATTATTAATAAAATTAGCATTAGAATTCACATCAAAATTGACTCTAATCATCGGAACTCTTCATCAGCCATTCTGATACTGAGAGCGATAGAGTTTGTCAAAGCTTGGAGGTTGAGTTCGCCGAAGTTGACACGGCCTAATGAAGGCTGGACCTTAGAATTTTGTTGTGTTTCCTTTTAATATCTCTAGCTATTAAGAGTAAATCAAAGGATTGTGTAGGCTTCAACTTTCGCGGGCGCTCCGTACACAGCTGCTATAATTAAACGGGGTCACTTCGGATGTTAATTTAAGGGGTCGAATACTATGTCATAAATTCGATTTATGCTCCCCATCGCCTTAAACTCTTGCTTTGTGTTATCCATATACATGTGTTGAATTCTGATGATCGGAGTGATGCGTCCCGAAGCTACTGTAGTTGAATACATTCACCATTACGGAAAAACAAACAGGAGTCATGCCTGTTGACGGCATGTATTGAAAAGGCCAAAACGCTATTTATTGGCGGAAAAGATGGAAAAATAACCGTAAACCGGTTGATGTATGCAAAGGTGGGGAAAATAAGTTAATCTACACGTGAAAATGAACAGCTCCAATTAATATGTTCTTCCTTCAGCCAACAATTTGAAAGTAATCGAGGGCGCGCTGTCTTCGCGCGTGGGCGAGCTAACAAAGGGCATGCCGCCGCACGCTGATTGGCTAATTTAATTTAGTGAATATTCATTATTATAATTATGTAATGGCTGCGAAGATCGCATAAATTATTTTCCTCGCGAAAATGGTCTTCAAATTCCTTGGTGCCTAACTCTTCAACAAGGCCGAGCGCTGTCTGCTACTGTCTAAGGTATAGAATGCAGAATTAGATATTCCACAGATTAATAATTAACAATTAATTTTTATTATTATGGGGCAACCCTTTTCCCGGGTTTCTCATCTGGCACTCGTATTACCCAACAAGGTTGGGAAGAAGTGTAAAACTCTATTGCCTCATTCTGCGCGCGATGAATCGTTGCCCCTCACTCTGGGAGAAAGAAAGTCTGATCACGAATGTGTCATTGAGAGGGGCATTTCTGCGAACTGGTTTCCTTTTCACGGGGTATAGAAACCCCATTCTGTCTCGGTAAATAATATACCATTGACAAAATGGCTTCCGTTTACGATTCACTTGGGATTGCAAAATAATATGACAGATCTAGCTAGCGATTCGTCCTTGCTGGTTCAGAAGTATCTCCCCTTTGAGAATTTGTCTTAGAATAAGGGTGAGATTAGAGGCTTGATTGAATCGTTCAATTCTCGGTAGGTATGCTTATTGCCCATATCTTTATACATTAATTCGCATGGCTGTAAACGGTGAGATGCTGAGTTAAGTTGGATCTGCCTGGCCTTAAAGGGAGGGAGAACTGGTTGAAAATGGACTTTGAGTCGTTATTTGATGCACCAAAGATGATTCTTATGCCTGGCCCACACAAGGAATATCATCGCTAACGATTTCGCGGCAGATATAATGCTAATTAGGCGTGACGTCAGTCGCTGTGATGAAACACCGAGTTCCCCATCTTTTACAATGGGCCTCGTCATATCACCGTGTCCTGCGACTAAACCCCTTGATATTTTTTTTATTTTTTTTTTCGGAAATAGATAGAATAATCATTTTGCCACCAGTCAGGCGCAAACAAAAAATATTTTTCGCTATTTTTCTTATTTTAACAAGCGATTTTCTAGGACACCTACCACGTTTCTCATCCTGAAACAGTAAAAAGGTCAGCCAGAGTGCACCACGCATGCGCTTTCGTTTCGTAAACAACAAAGATGTCCTTTTATGGCGAAGATGCTCTGCTCTGATTGGCTGAAATCGATAGCTTCACGAGGGGAACGGGACAATCAGCCATCAGCCAAACCAAGCCATCAGCTGACGTTTGTCTCCTATACTTCGCAATGGAAGCCATTCTCCCATAGGCGCAATGCTAACCCCGATATTCGGAATGCATTATTTCCTTACGCTTGCATCCAGGCAGGGTGTTCTTGGCACGGAATGCTATCAATTGGTGCTATGAGTCAATAGAACATCACTTAAAATTTAGTTCCCCATCCCTTTAAGCGAGACCAAGTCCAGAATTCGCACAGAAATCATAAAAATCGTTTTTATTTACTAGGACCAGTATATTGTTTTCGGCAATTTTGTGATCTAGTTTGTTTTTGCTTTTATCGTTTTATTGATGAGTCAATTATCAAGCGTAAACATATTCCGGGTTTAATCCGTAGTATCGTCGGTTATATCTTGTGGAATTATTCGATGTATAACTCACAGATTAGCTTATTCTATGAAAATGCGAAAATCGAGATTTTTACCGAACATTCTAGAGAACTGGAGGCGATTTCGTAACGGATTTATGCCCGTTAGCTAATGGACCTAGGCCGGTAAAGACCTTAGGAAGTCTTAACTTTGATTTAAGAATCGCTAAGTTGACTTCAAGCTGTAACACGATTAGCTAAGTCCGTTGCCAAGTCGACTTAATTTTCATTTAAGAATCGTGCCCTGAAGTATTTGAAGAAACGTCTATTTCATGTAGTTTCATTATTTGTACACGCATACTGATTTTTCCCCGCAGATATTATTTTCCTCTTTTTTTTTTGCCTTAATTAACACGCCACTATCACCATAGCAACCGCACTTACGTTGCAAGTGATCTGTCGATTTCAAATGCGAAATGATTTATTTCATTTTGAATTTTGAATCGCGTCCTGGATATAAGTAGCCGTGAATCGGGAGTAATGATTATTATTATATAGTCTACGGTTTTACAATACAATCGCCCGAATAAATATATCTGGGTGGCTGCACTGAAAATATCGGAAAAAATATGTTCGTCGACTTACCCCTGATTTTATTGCTTGTGGTGGGTCACAACGAACATTTTGACTGCCTGCACATTGCGGTGAATATCAATTTGCAGAGCAATCTGGACCCCTTTGCTGGCAGATGATATCGATCTCATGACTGACACACACAAAAATGAACTCGGAGGCGGAGGCGGGAGTGCTCATAAAATAATGGAGTTAAGTAAGATGACATTCAACGAAATCGCAAGCATCTAATACGTCACTCTGCGTATGTCATCGACCGCTCAGTAATCAGGTGCAAATAAAACCTCCTGTTACGGGATTAACATAATATTATAATTATAAGGACCTAAACGTGTACACGCTAATTCTTTGTCACTATTTGCATATCCCCACATCTCCAATCACCATATCCTACGTGTTCTGTAAATTATTGTAAGCAATCGTGGAATTGTGAATTCGCATTGTTGCCATTCTCGCCAATTCCATAATATTAGATTTCGTCGTAACACTAATTGCGCCAGGTTTTGTGTCTGTGTCATTCGAGGACAGTCACATATTCTGGATTGCTCTTCTGAATGCTCATCCAATGAATTTATTGTACGATATCTCGGACGAAATGCTAATGAATCATTGGTGACGTCGATATGAGAACTGAAATAGATTTGCTCGCTCAGTCCGCCGAGCATCTCTGAGGACACGAGACGTATTTCTGTGGCTGATTGTTATTCCAGGCATGCCCTGTGACAAAGAACCTGTTATTTAGCAAAGCAACAATTGCAGCAAGAAAATGGCGCTCGGTGTGATGGACACGATGAAATGGAAAGAGACGTGGTGGTGAACTGAGGATATTTCTTCTTGCAGCCACATTGTCTAAACGTTGGCCTAAACGCAAGTCCTTATTACAACACAATCATTGAAATAAGCTCCATTGCATGCCGACAAAACGATACCATTCAAGTTTGAAATAGTCGACTTCGATCCGCGGGTGATGAGTTTAATTCGGGTTTATCACATTTTTGTTATATACTAAATAATGCTGGCTTAACAGCGACCAAAAACTATTCAAAGAACTTTACAGCCTTTAACGCGATCTCCATCTTATTGATAAGTTATTTAAGATCCTGTTTAAGGTCGTATTCTCGTGGGACATATCCTCTGGAATCAGCTATCAGCCGGTGACAGGTTGACAAGGAAGACGGTCGTTTTGCCTTCAGGGCGTCGTGGCATCCATTTTACAAGCCACTGCTTGGTTTTATGAGAATTTGATGGTTGATAAGCATCTCTGCGCTGTACTTAAAGACATCAAGGGGAGCCGTGACTGCTATCGGTGGCGTCTTCTTATCTCAACCCAATACTGAGCAAACCCAATAACAAACAGCGGCATCGAAACTCTCTACAAATCTCACAATCAGGTAATAGGTATCCAATTTGTACGGGCTCTAGTATCTCTTTGCAGAGGTGTTGATATTATTGGATTATTTTGATGGTTCATTATCATGCTATGCTATCTCCTTATAGCTTGAAATCTATAGAAACAATTTTTTCATGAGAAATTTTATTATGTAATGGTACTGATTGAATTGCTGTCTCAAAGGGGAAATAAAAACCTTGATTAATATCAAATTGAATCGCAAACTTATTTCCCCAATCAAAACCAGCCAGCAGTTTCAGTGCCAGATATATAACTTAATGATTGGGGTAAACGAGAAAATGAATCAATACAAGTTTCATTGAATCCAATCCATCCATTGCCGAGATTTTAAATAAGGACAGATTATACAGAAAACGGAATAAAGCAGTTCAAAAACCATTTCAGCTGTTTAAATGGCGTGTTAAAGCTGCAAATGTTCTGCTACTCAAAGCTCACAATGTATAATTTCAGTGCGTTGATCAAATTCAATATTTATATCTGAATTAATGGACAGAACTTTTGCGTTTTAGTAATATTTTTTTAATGTAAATGTATCTCATGATAATCGCAGGGCAGGTTTTTCCAAGGATTCTATTGTACCGGGAACAATATATTTTATTATCATCGTTGACAGCTTCTGCATACACGAATTCAGCACTAATTAGCCAAACCGATTCAGCAAAGCACAAAGCACCAAGACAGCCATTCTATTTATAAATTCCTCCAATTAGTCACGAGCGAATCGAGGACCAAAGAACTAAACAATTAAACGAATATCGAATATCAGCAGGTTGATAAGAAAAAAAAATCTATCCCTCTGACTGCATTCAACACGTTACAACAGGTTAACATGCTTGAAATCATCTAATTGGAATGAGGCGTTCCATCTGATTGGCAAGTTTATTCCTCGAATGCTTGGTGGTTCCAAAAATGTCCAATGCGGACAATTGACGACATTGCGCGAAAACCTACTTCCAGGACAAGCATTAATATTATGCTGTTCTATTCAACGATTTCGTGTGACTCGATGCTCAGATAATGACGCACTCAATTGAGCATTACCCTCACCGATAAATGGTGCTAAATACCGTTATGGAGCCTTGGTGCAAATTGCATGTGGCAGAGTCAATACACTGGAAATGTCATTGTCCATTTTGATGCTGCCTCAGTCATGTCCCGGAGACGCGACTAAGTCATTACGCGGTGGAAACAATGCCCCAGGGGTGACCATGCACTTTGCACCGAAACCATGCTCTGTGGTACTTATATCCCACCATTATCGTCGGTTTTCCGGTTGACATGGCGAGAATTTCGGATATTAACAGGGTTATGGCTATACAGTGGTCGACGATCCTCTTATTGGCCTCTGCAAGGGTAATGTCCTCCGCCTCCTGAAATGAGACTGATACATTACAAAATTTGCCCCATTGGCTGACTCTTGTATCAAGTGAGAGACTCTTGAGTATTCCAGATAAGCATTCTTAAGGAAGCGAGCATTGAGTTACCAAGCACACATCATCTGCGCTGGATTAAGATGCCCCGCACGTGTCGCTTGTACATTAAAAAGCATTTGCTGAATCAATGTGGCTGCGTGAGCTTCGGAAATCGGAGAAGGAAGTCATACAAGGAAGATACTCTGATCTTGCAACCCACACAAAAAGCCTCGGACGGTCTTTCTGCTCAATTTGCTAAAATCTAGTGCAATTGTAATTTTTAGATATCAAGCCCATTAGTTCTATAAATGGTGAATCGTTTGCAGGTCAGGATGACATGTAACCCAAACACCAACGTATATAGGGAACATGGCATATTGTTACTAAGAAGAGGAAGATGGAATGATTTCTTGCTAGTATCCATATAAAACGAATGTCGTTAGGAAGCTAATTCCTAAAAATTTGCGTTCAAAGCAAAGGTATGCATTAATCAAAAAATCCGTTTTATGTAAGGCTCGTCCGCTGACATGCAGGCGGAGTATACGTCCATAATGGAAAAATTATAACCATTCTCCTGTATGTTAGAGCAATCCAAAATACAGAGATTAGGTTGGTCATTGACCAACACCACACTTCACTACTTCATAACCATACCTCCTCCACTTTTTAAAGGTCCACTCTCTGACCCTAGTCCGAGTGGA
Source organism: Capitella teleta (assembly GCA_000328365.1). NCBI lineage: Eukaryota > Metazoa > Annelida > Polychaeta > Capitellidae > Capitella > Capitella teleta. The sequence goes on along the minus strand of KB308652.1, from coordinate 44,114 downwards.
CGATGTCTCGGCCAATTTGCTTGCATTGTCATGATCCTTGGACCTGTTTACAGTCTTCAGATCAGAGCGAATGAATTGGAATAATTAGAGGAACAGGGCCATTTGCAGGCAGAGATATGGCTGGGCAGTCGTCGTTCAGCAAAGCGCCTGGGGACTGAAATTGTAGGGCTGAGTAACCAATGTTGGGTAAAGGTAGAGCAAAGGGGAAAAATAAAGATAAGGGCAACTGCAATGTCCTTGAATAAAGAAAGGAAAGAAGGGTATGAGATGAACAGCACCCATCGTGCCTATACTTTTATGTGTTTATTGCCAGAGGGTAATGCAGTCGCAGAAAGGGTTGCCGTCCTGTGGGGCGGATATATTATCTTAACGTATAATCGCCTTCACGTATTGCAGGAGTCGCCAGTCGAGTCAACATGGGTGCTGAGAGTCGGCTCATCAACCACTTATTGGCAAACTATAGTCGAAATGGACGCCCGATCATCAATGTGACTAACCCTGTCCATGTGTCAATTTCGTTTTATCTGACGCAACTCATGAGTCTGGTGAGTGAGTATAAAAACATGGAGTATATGCATCAATTTTGATTTTGATTTGAAAGTATCAAGAATTATGTATATGCGTTGATGAGGTAGATAGTGTGGAATCTAGTACGATTCCTGGTAATGAGCTGCCATCAAAACGTTATCTGTTTGAAAGAATCCTCAAAAGGCATTACCGTAAATGCATGTGTCGAACACGATCCCTACAAGGGTTCAGAATGACATGGTGTGATTGACTTTGGGTGCTTACTTTTCTCTTGATACAGGCCTCCTATGACCTTTGCGAGGTCACCAGTTAATGGTCTGGCCTTTGCGACATACCGGGACCTTGTTTTGTTGACTTTTTGGAATGGGTGAAAATTCGTTGAAATCACAAATGCACTTCACCTTTTCTCTTGGCTATTACGTCTTGGCTCGCGCAATACATTAACTTGTGGCAATGACGCATAGAAGATAATTCAATACAGACTGACGCATCGTGTAAACCATGTGCTCTTTCTTTAACATTGGTTGCTTTACACACGTGATTAAAGAAAGAGAACAAAGAAGGACTTATGCAATAACAGGCCTCATTCATTAGGCCTAAGGGTTGTACAGAAACAAACCAAATGTTATCTTTTTAGTTTTGTTGTTTTGTTTCAGGAGGAGAAGCACCAAGTTCTGACAACATTCGGTTGGCTTGAAACGGTAAGAAGTTAAAACACGTGCAAAGCAAATGTTCGCTGCTGCACGGTCGTGTTAACTATTCTCGATCTAGAGCACGCATAGACTTCATCTTAGCATAGCGAGCAGAAGAACCTTCCCAATGTTCATGTCAAACATCAATGTAATGTTTCCCTTCCAACGGTATCGCCACACCGCATAAATTCCCTCCTTGGAAAAAACTTTTCAGTCATTCTCCTTATTCACGCTTCAACGTCAACGCAACAGTTTCCTCTGAGAAATTCGCCATGACTCCACCATGGGGCGTGTACTGCTGTATAGGTATAACCGAACATTCAATATCCATATTTAAACTTGCGGTATGTACTGGATGCCATCCAGTACGACTGCATGCAAGAAATGTTGTCAGAAGGGTCCGACTCTCGGATGATGATATTCCGAAATCATTCGCAGAGCAAGGACCACGAAGCAACTGCGATTATTATCATATGAAAGAAAGAAACAACTCGCAATCTGGTCTCTTCGTCTTGCAGTCCCAGGCCGTGCAGGCTCCTTAATATAAGTATAATTCATAAATCAGTTGAATTCACCTTTGGCAGATCCTAAGATTATTAAAAAAGGTTAAGGATCTCTCTCGCTGGTGACTGAGAGTACTATTGAAATTGTTATGAGAACTTTGCAAACCCTAAGCAAGCAAGGAACGCAAGTTCAACAGAGATGATTCATCATCTTATAATGAGATGATTATTATTATTACTCGTTGGGATTTCGAAGAGACCCGAGCATTTCGCGAAACCTCTAATAATTATTCTTCTAATTACACGAACGGCTTATAGTCAGGTCCAGAGTAAGACAAGATGTAATGGGTGCCATTATTCTACCTCGAAATTTATAGTTTTATTATCCTTTATTGCATACTGCCAGATTATCGTACGTTTTTGTGAATGTTCTTCCCGTTGTTTTGTGTTTTTGTGGAATTTCCTTACTATTCAGCTTGAACGCAATGTGGATTCAGATGCATGGTGAACTATGTTTGACGCATTTTGTCCAATTATGCAATATATCCTCTCTGCAAATAGACTGACCCGCTGCCTGCCTCTTTTCAGTTTTGGAATGATGACTACTTGGTGTGGAATAGCAGTGACTATGGCAACCTCACTCAAGTTGTCTTGTCACCAGAGTTGGTTTGGCTGCCAGATTTTGGTGTCGAAAACAGGCAGGTGTCGTTCGTTATGCAATCTGTATACGCACTGATGATCCGGTTTTAAACGCCGCACCTATTCGTCAACCATAATTGAAGCAGGTCTTTCTGCAGCGCCATGCAGAGGCACAATTTATCCATTGCTCAGTTACCCCTGGTGGACGCATCATTCTCCGGTCTCGCTGTCTGTAATTCGGGGCCTTTCAGACTGACGCTGACCTATAACCGTTGCCATAGCAATCGCCCCAGTTAGGTCACCAATGGAGGTATAGTAAGGATTGATGGTGGGCGCGCATGTCTCGATAGACGGCGGCCGTTCTGAATGACGCAAACACAAAAACCACGGCGTCTATACTCACAAGACACCTCGTTCGTAATGAAATTCAGCGCCGCTGTTTCTAATGATCGTGACATGCATTCGGGCGCCCTGTCGCCTTCGAAGTTGCTCCGTAATAACATTAGGCGCTTCGCTACCTTCCGTAAGAGTGCTCGCTTCTGATCTTGAAGTGGCGTAAGAGACGCTGTGGAAGCTGCATCAACGTCACAACCATCATCCATCCATTCGGCTGCACGTCATGTTGTTGAATCACCGTTTTATCCCAATTCCTTTAACGATAAATCCGGAAGCCACTTACCCTCCCCTCCCCTGTCACCTGAGCCCACGCATGTCCCACTGCCCCTGTACCCCAAATCTCTCCTTCCCTGCTGATTGCAATGCGGCGCTAATCTGTTCATCCCTCGGATGTAAATTGGAAATATATAATCTGATTCGACTTTCTTCCTCAGCGCCAAAGCAATTTATGATGAGCTGTTTTTCCGTCGCTTTCGAGTGAGCGTCACGGAAGCAGGCTTGGTTAACTGGGTGCCCGGGGGAAAGTTCATCACCAGTTGCCAGTTGGATATCACTTTCTACCCATTTGATGACCAAGTTTGCCACATCGATCTGGTCGACTGGGCCTACCATGGCCTCCAGGTAAAACTCTCCAACGGATCAGCGTTCATCGGTCTGGATGCTTACAAAGAAAGTGGCGAATGGCAGATTCTGGCCACCAAAGCAGAGAGCAGCGATCAGTACTACGAGTCGGATCCAGGGGTGCCGTTTCCCAGGGTTCGCTTTACCCTAACCCTGCGTCGCAAGTCCATGTTCTACACCATAAACATTATAACGCCTTGTATCACGATGTCTTTGCTTGCGCTTCTTGTCTTTTATCTGCCACCGGACTCTGGAGAAAAGGTCTCACTGGGTATCACAGTGCTGTTGTCCTTCTCCGTTTTCCTGATCCTGGTGGCAGAAAACGTTCCGAAAACCTCAGAATACGTTCCTCTCTTGGGTGAGTTATCGAGTTGCACGCGAACAACTCCACGTTGGAGTGTATGCATTTATATTGTAGGCATTTACTTGACGTTGATCATGGCAATGACGGCGATGTCCATCCTGATCTGCGTGGTGGTGCTCAACCTGCACCATCGCGACCCCAGTGCACCCGTGCCGCCCTGGCTGCACCACATCATCTACCACTTCATGGCTTACGTGGTTTGCATGCGAGGTCAGCTGAAGAAGAACGCCAGGGCTTCCGTTTACCAGTTGTGCGAATTCACACGAGAGTACGCCCAAGGCGCAGCCGGCAACCACGAGAATAACCTGGATTACGCTCCCTGCGCTGCCGAGGATAATGGACTGTGCGACCACGTGAGCTTCCTGGTTAGGAACACGGGCAAGAAGAGGGTGGTTCTGGAGGAGATCCTCAAGAACGTTCGCCATATCACGACGAAGATGAAGGAGAACGACGACCAGGACGCCATCAAAGCGGAATGGAAACTGGTGGCAAAGGTGCTCGATCGCTTCTTCCTGCTGTTCTTCGTCCTCCTGGTCGTCGTGTCGTCCGTTGTCTTGCTTATTGTGTATCCCGTGCTGGCCAGATGGGATGGCACTGCTTTGCCGCCCACATCATGAAAAGTGTGGTGAAATTGACACCTGTCAATTAATGTACATAGCGTTGTCTGTTTATAATCGATAGCCAACAAACAATGCATACTGCTAGGATATTATTGAAGGTTGACTTGCGTTATAGCCTGATGTATTTGTATATTATGTCAAGGCCAATCGACCCCTTCCCCTTCGATATCAGATTTAAGCATGCATAGAGCAGGGTCATACTGCCTGTCCTCAGTTTGTGAGCATCCATTCGAATAAACATCAAGTGAACAGTTGTTCGTGTTTTTGTTACAATGCTACGATGAAATTACTACTGAACACTACGCTCTTGATCACGAATGTGAGTAGATTTGTCGAACATAAATTGACAAACACTGCATGTATATAACATTGTTATTATTATAATATACAGTACATGTACTACTAGCAAAAATATATAAGTTACCCAAAATTGGTAACCGGTGCAGAATTTAAAAAGTTCATATTAATTGTTATATATATTAGAATGTTTAATAGTCCGTAGCTCGAAAGGGGGTCGAACCTATAGATGAAACTAAGTGGACAAAATGATTGCAATGTATGTAACCAATAAAAAAAAACAGGTAATGTTGTAGACGTTGTGTACTCATGCACTCTAAATTTTGTGATTCTATAGACGAGGCGAAGAGCTAGAAGTAGCTAGAATATTGGTGGAAGTCGATCAACACCAGCCATGCAAAACATTGTTACGATGCATCATGTAAACATTGTTAAAATGATTTATTCTTAGTCATACAGATGTAAAGTTGCAAAAAAATGGGATCCTACGTTTGGTCTTCGCTGTAAGTGCTGAAATACACTGTATGAGTGTACAGGGGAACCCCTTATGAAAAGCAAATATTGACGTTATGACCAGCGCACAGAGAGATACAGGAAAGTCATAAAGGAGTTCGGTAATTGAATCCACTCTTGCAGGTGAGCTCAGTCGCTTAGGTGAAACGTATCTTCATCGGGGGAGTTTTCTTCGGACACTTTACAAAAAAAAGCTCTTATGATTCCATAGTCTTTGCATTAAATAAAAGGGATACGCATCGGAAACCTCTGGATCAAGTCGGAGTGCTCAGTGATTGAATGCGCATGAGGTCAGATGCTCTGAACTCAAATCACCTCTTTTGCTTTATTCAAAGGTTCCATCTTTTATGAGCGAAAATGCTTGTTAATTAATTAATCGGGGTTTATCCTTAGGCATATCAACCTTAAGAAGGGGATTAACTGCGTACATCCTGTAGTTTTGTTTTAACTGTCATCACCTGCTGTTTAAGCTGCGGTGTTCATAAGTTCGGAACGAGAGCATAGCTGCGACGTATAGCTTCGCCGCGTGTCTCGATAATATTGATCGCAGCATAATTACAGTGAGATCAAGGCACAAATATACAGAGTGGGCCAAAAGTAGTCTATCTACTCCATAATAAAGATTTCAATGCTTTTCAATGACAGTGCACTCTTCCGAGAAGAGTGTTACAAAACAGGTCGCAGTGTAAAATCTACGCAAATTTCAGAGAAATAAATAACTGGTATGGATAGTTTAACATTTCATGCTGCTATTACAACCATTTCAAACCCAATTTTGTCGACATTGATGGCGATTTATCTCAATCCAAACAGTGCATGTAACATATTCGGCGATATTATGATTATTTTCTCTTTCAGCCCCTGACAACGGATGAGCATCATTTAGATGCCCAAATAAGGCATTCTTCTCAGCACGCTGCTGTACTTGCGCATATTAGTACATGCATACGAGAAATGATCGGGTAGGCCTTACAGTGCATATAATAATGGGAATGCATCGTACATTGCAAATTGACTGTCGGGATAGTGGAGGTGTTGGCAATGAATGTCGCCAATTGAGCAGCTGTTAGTTTTTCAGCACTTTTTGTTTGAGAGTATGATGTTACAACCCTATTGCGCTCTTCAGTCGTTGTTCTGGTACGTAGCATATCGCGTAATGTAATGACCTATTCAAGAAATAAAAACATTGAAAAGGATATAACAGTGAAGTAGAGTAAAGTAAAATACTTACTAAAAGTTTTTTCGCGGAAAAGTACAATGCTGTGTAGCGAGCGCGAACTGCAATTTTTTTTTTTTTTTTTTTTTTTTGCCCCTGTCATTTAAATCGCACGCATTATTAATTATATTCGTGTATTCAATACTATTTTTCTTAAATTATTGTTATAAGATGAACAAACTGTATTTTATTGTTTGTGAGTGCTGCTGTTCGGATTGTACGTAGCACTAATGTTTATACCCAATAAAATAAAAACAAAGCATATAATTGTACTGCAGCGCCACACAACAGATGACATTCCAAAATGCTGATTCAAGGGCCCACCTGATTACGCGCATAGCTCTTCATGATTACTAACCACTCGCATTTAAATGTTCCTCCGTCGTTCAAAATTAACGTTTTATTCGATGTTTGCATAAATGGATGCATAATAACCAAGTCAATCCATATCAGGTATTTTTTTTTTGGAATAATGGATAAATTTTAGCAAATTTTAAAGTTCTGTTTTTAACATGGAGTAGATAGACTACTTTTGGTCCACTCTGTACTGTATCATATAATTATATAAAAGTAAAGGTTGAGATGTTAATTTGCACATATTAAACCCATGGCAAACCATCTTAATATTATTCATTATATATGGTACACCGCCCACCACGATTTTTGTATTGTTTGGTTATTTGACGTTTAGTGACATAGTAATATATGAAAATCGTACCATCCAAGTCTAATGGCCGAATTTCCGCTTGTCCTATTTCCGGTAAGTATTCCGGATATCCACACATCCACAAAGGAACAAAGGAGACAGTTGACATGGCATGGATGAAAGTTCTTATTTGCAGTATAATTTGAAGGGATACATTGTACTTTGAAAATGGGAAACTTATCTCAGGAGCAGAACATGCTCAGACCCATATCGCACCTGGCGTGGGTGCCAATTACCGACGATTGCCTCCATCCCCGCCGTGGGTCATGGGACTGGACCTGAGGAATAGCGTGGGATATATTGCCTCATTCGTCAAGTTGAGCCAATCTTTGAAACAATATGCCGTCATCTGAGGAAAGAAAATGGAAATTCAACAGAGCGAAAGAAATGTCTTATTATCTCCACTTTCAGCTATATTTCCTTTTCTTTCATTCGCTTTTGCATCAACCTTGGTCTGGCAAAAGACCACTCAATCTCCGTATGGTATACTGTCCAGAAATGACATGGCAATGAATGCAATGACTCACTTAATAGCCCAGTTGTTAAAAATATTCGTATCATGAATCGCACGTATCTCATTTTCACACTATATGAAACCAGCAGTCACATACCGGTAATCAACAATATTTAGTACTATGGCAAAATCCCAGAAGGATGGCGATGAAGTCAATGTAATTGACAGAGTTGCTGACATTGCTGGCACTGTCATGCCGTTGCCCTTTCGAAGAAAATGCAATCAAGCTCGAATGCAATTCTACCAGAAACACAATCGGTTAACTTCGTCTCGGAGCAATGCAGCTGGCCATCCGTTCATTTCAGTGACTCTGGATTAATGATGCGCCTATCTCGTCGGTCGTATCATGTTGCCGCGACCATTGCTTTTCTTACCTCTTTAACATTGACGTCATTCCTTTGCATTGAATAAATTATGAACGTCTGGAGGAAGCACTATGACACCGATTCCACTTTCAGCATATTGCACCATAAAAAGAAACAACGAGAGAATATTCTGCTCAAGACAAAGATTGTCTGCTTCTGAAATTGTGTAAGAAAAATTATCTGTATCTCAAATTCTGCGAGTCACGCTGTTCGAAATTAAGAGTTCTATATATAGAAATAATTAATTCCATTGCGTAATTGCTACAGCGTTCATCTCGTTGGCGGACGCATGCGTCCACGACGAAACCTCTTGAGGGGAAAAACAAAGATGAGAACACGTGGGCCTGGCTGTAGTGCAAAGAGGGTAAGTACGTATCTGAAAAAAGTGGGGCTAACCCGTTTGTACTGATATGCTCAGATTACTTCGATGCAACGCGGTACTGTATCAGTGACTTGACATTTTCTTGTTGTTGCTCACACAAATGGCCATTATTGTTTCAATGTCATTCGTTAGCACAGCTTCGTTGAAGCGGAATAAAAAAGATTGTCGCAACCGTTTTCAGATCAGTCAGCAGTTAGGCATCACTTCTAGTGCCCTTCTTTTTTGATGTTGTAAGTCTCTTCTTCGTTCTCCAGTTTTCCTAGAATTTGCGATCAGCCTCATCTGAAGCTCGTTTCGGCTAAACATAATCACATTCCTTTGCATCACGTCTTCAGCGTAATCCCCATTGAGATCATTTCTATTCTTTGAAATTCTTCAGATGCCATGTTCCTTAAATTCATCGCAAATTCGTGTACCGCGATCTCACGAACGAACAAAACCTCCGCAAGCGGTGACACAGAATCCTCCTCAGTAATCAGTAATTTCCCAGCAAGGTCAAATTTGATTCATTTTTTCATTATTAAATTATCCTACAATGAACGGGTTAACAACAGCTAAGTTAATTAAGACAGTTTCACCTTTCAAGCAACTCGCTTATTCGTGTATTATTGCATACTAGTATAGGATGAAAACGGAAACAAGGGCGCAGCATTTTACGCACCCCTCACAAACAACCCCATTGACCCAAATGTCATCTTAGATTAGTCAGCCACGCCTTTTAAGAAGTCGTTTATGCTTCACGTGCGTCTGAAGCAATCGCAAGATATGCGGCCGATTCTAATGCAATTCTGATGACGAGGTTTTTATCGGAGTAATTTTTTTCTTGGGTCACCACCTTCAGGTGACGTATGAACACGCAACGAGGTCAGAGGTGTCGGCGCAAATAACACGCCGCCATCTTGACCTTACCGGCAGTAGTAGTGCGAAAACCGCCAAAGCTATTTCCAGTAAGACCATTATCGAAAGAAACCCATTCCGAGATTTGGGAAAGATGAGCTAGAGTAACACATGTCTGAGGATCTGCTTTGGGTATATACGAGTACATACCCACATGCATTATATGGGGGATTGTTAAAACTTAAAAGGGAGGGCGGGGGAGGGGGTAATTAATTAGCGAGGAGGCTGAGTTCATCATCGAGTAGACACTGGAATAAGCTAAGTTCAAGGATCGTAGTGTGTATAATGAGTAGTAATTAATAAAGGTACATTCGCTATTTATAATACCCAGGCTGGAACTAGGGTCAACCAATAGCAAATGTTCCGTTATCAATTAATATATTGTACAATCATCCTTATACCTTGCACTATCTTCAGCAGACTATTCACTGGGTTATAAGTCTGTGCGAGGGAAATGCTTTTAGATTTCGATGCAGTTTTGCGAATCGTCTTTGATTGGCTGCATATTTCGGTAAGAGGCTTAGTTTAAATGCAACACCTGACTATATGTAAGACATTGCCTGCTTCAGGGTCAAATTTACTGTAATGAATTTTGGCGATTTCCCGCAAGCACCCTGGTTCATCATCTTGCCTTTAAATTTTGTGAAGACCATTTCAAGGGGCTCAACGTGCTACCCCCTGGATACCAAGATGCGATTACCTATGAGGCTCTATTGCCTCAGGGATTTCACAGAACAGAACCCGCAAATAATTGGTTTGCACCTCCTTGTACCCAGCTAACTACTTATTGTTTACTCGGGGAAGGAAGTAGAGGGTGACGTTCCGGGCAGATTGATATTAAAAAATTACAAAACTGCTCGGTGCTACGAGGAGCTGGATTCAGGTCTCTTGTCAAGTCATGTTCTCTCTTAAAGATCAAAGCAGCATTGGCACCACTCACGATGCAGTAATGTCGAACGGTGTGCGTGGAAGGCAGCGACTGACTTATATGGGGCCAATCCGCTGCTTAATCGTGGATCCACCCAGCACCTGGGCCTCATTCATGATTCTCGCAGCACACCTGACCTAAGCCGAACGCCATAAATAGCTAACAAACAGCTGTCAATCGACCCGCCTCTTCTGGCTGTTGATTCTCCCAATCGTGTAATACATGCACTTCACCCTTGGTAAAATTAATAACAATTATTGGATAATTGATGCATGTGTACACATTTGATATAATCATATATTAACTGTACATGTATACAATCACAACAATAAAGTTAATTGTGCGAAATAAAAAAAAATATATGGGGTATGATAAAGTGGATAATGTATAATTATGCATTTCCAAAATTGAATGTGTAGTTCTGATTTTCTGCAGCACCACCTTGAAAATAATTGACGACATATACACAGGTAAAAAAGTTGTATCATGCAAACAGTTGTTTAGCTTATGGTGCATTTAATCTAGTTTATACTTTATTGCACACGCTTATCTTCCTCTAGACTTCCACATTACCGAGACTGCACTTTGGGAACTCGGCAATCCTGGGTTGCTATCGAGCCCATTTTCGGAATGAAAAAAAAAGAGGAAGATATTGCTGTGAAGCCGTTTTATGCCTGGTGGGTTGAGTAGGGCGAATGGAAGGGAGCAAATAGACGAGAACCTCAATTACCTTTTCACCAGGGCCAGAAGAGGAGGGAAGAATTTTGAGAAGGGCCGACCCACAAAAGACACACAGCATTTGGTTCTTTCCTCGTCAAAATAGCAATTTTAAACAGCCAATGACGATCAAACATGCACCGCGAGCGGACTCTCACATTCTCAATTCATTCGAAAAAGGCGATAGGCAATGCTTTAATTCCTCTGTGGTTTGTCAATGCGTCGACTGAAATAGACAGATTGACATTGGAGGCCGCTTTGGTTCACAGGTCTGCTCCATGCACCAATCTGGAACTCCTTGTCAGCGCACTTGAAGCGGAAGAGAATAGCTATTTGTCAACGTTGCCTACCAAAGCCCATGGTCACCTGAGAAACTAATGCAGCTCAGGGGCGAGCGCTTGCTTAGAACGCCCACGTGATGCATTTCTCTGATCACAATCTAGAGAATAGTCTGGATCCATGCCTCCATGGCCGAGAATATGGTATTTTGATAGAAGGGTTTTGAGTATTTTTGACAATGCATTTGTATTTTGGAATCTCGGATCTAAATAATAAGTGAGTGGAAATGCTTAATGAAAAGAAACCTCAAACGAATTTTTGTGAGCACTAATCTAATCATGAGTTGCATAGCCGTATTTCTTCCCTATAACAAAATACATAAACCTACAAACAGGGAAGCTGCAAGGTTGATGGGGTGCTTACTCCCTTTAATAATGCTTTATATATGGCTTCATCTATTGTTACGTCTGCTTCATGTACATCTATTTTGAGAATGATTACACCGAATTGATTTATTGCCCTGTTATTGCTCCCGACCTAAGGACAAGGCATTTCTAGGCTAAATATCTAGTCTCAGTTTAAGAACATTGATGACGAGCAACGGTGCATTGGTTAATTAATATAATCTTGGTCTGGCGGTGTTCACACCAATACACTAATGTACTTATGTACATGCACATAACAACGACTTAGGCTGCAATGTCGATAATGGGCGAGAATAACATTAGCGATTGAATTCAGTTCATGCGCAACCCATCGTTTGGTCGAAGCATTTCCAGGAAGCAAGCTCTTTAACAAACCATAAAGCAGTCGAATGGGTCAATTGGGATGGTATTTAAATGCATTGTAATTACTTTTGTCCTCAGTCTTTGTGGCATCAAAGATTAAGCAGCTCGTCATTGTCCTACGCATGATATAGTATATGGTGAAGGCAATCAATCCAATGAAGTATAATCATCCCATCCCGTATAAGAATATAACACAATATCACTATAGTGAAAACTTACAAATGAAGAATATCCATACTTACCCACCCCAAGTTCACAATATACATGTACGTACTATGTAAACAAGCTTCATAGAAGCAAACGCCTCACAAAGTGATTGATAAGCTCCTTTTATTGACAGCAATATTCATTCAGAAGTGAAAAAATCACCGGATATGACGACCCCGAAGGTCAAAAAAGGGATGAGATGGAACGTTATGCCTGGTTGATTCATATGCAGATTGACCTTACATTATTAGACTGGATTTGTGGTACAATATTTTATATAGCGAACCTCATTATTTTAAGGACCGTGTATACTCACAAGCGAGACTGCATGGGAAACATTAATCATGAATCGTAATTAACAAATCTATATTTCTGGGACAGTCTGACAAATTTTGTTGATGGGCATCAATTGTGAAAGGGAGCTGAAGCAGAAGTTGTTAATCTAATTTTGGATTGATGTATTGGAAAAACACCAAGAATGTAAGTTTATGTAATTATTCTGTAATCAAGCCCAAGACGAATTCCTTCATCAATCATATCAGTGACTTCCGGCAGGGAGCTTAGCGTGGTAATGGCCCTTGTAGTGAGTGCCATTGTGAAAATATGTCATTCATATTCACATGTTGACCATGCTCTCAATCTGATGACTTAGCTGTCTTGGGTGACGTATTTCTGCTAATATTAAGATTATTGCCGATTTGGGAATTCTTAGATTTTGAGCTGGCTCCTACTTTCGAGAAACAAATTTCTCCTAAATGAACTCACACTAAGTCTTAACGCAATCAGTTGACCCTGTCGCACTACGCTTATGATTCCTCATAATTTGATTAAACGAATTTCTGCTTAATTTACAAACACGGAAGCGTGTTGCTCTTTTTAAACTCTATCGTAATTCCCAAATCGATGGAAAATATTATATTTACTTCCTGATATTTGAGCCAAATAAATTAATGTCCACAAGGAAATATTTACACAAAGAAATTTGGCGTAGTGGTAACTTTATCCCATCACCAATAAAAATGCATCATCGAACACAGCACCATAATTGGGCCGCAAATGAACAATATCCCCCTCTCTGTTTTTGGCTTTTCTGTCTAACGCTGCTCTCTCAATTCTGAGTGTTTAAAAAGTGCGAGGTATGCTTGGCTCTCACGCTCTCGTCTTTTTCTCGTAAATCGTAATGAATTTCATTTCAATACTTTGGTAACGTAATTCAACAGAACAGTACATAATACACACAAGCAAAGAATCAAATCAATTGTTCCGGTTTCGTATCTCTCTTATTTTTTTCTTCGTCTCTTGGTTCACAAAAAAACTCTTCCTCTCCTCACCCCAAGCAACCATGCAATCAAACTTCGCTCGACGTTATGCCAAATGGAATGCACAGTGACTGAATCAGAAAATGAATACACAAATGCGATTCTGACTTGCAGGTGTTGATCATATTGGGTCAATACGACTTAAACACAGGATTGGCTCTGCTGGGTAAGGTATCGCTATACTATATAATATCAAGTTGCTATCAATTATTTATTATCAATTAATTATTTATTCGGCACTAATATGAAGTTTGGGCTTGATGGTTTCCACCAAACAATAAATAAGCCGACGCGTTCATTAAGCCAATTTTTTATTGAACAGTCCAGAGTCGAGAATTTATTTCGCTTTACCTATGGCAAAAAGTTGATTTAGGCCGATTTTGATATTTATAAGATCTACGTAACTTTCTAATTCAACATATCACTGGCGCCCGTATCACCCGAATGGGTTGGGTTGAGCCGTACGTAAAACCCCAATCACTCACTTCTAATTCAACATTTAATTCTTCACCTGGGCTTTTGAATGAAAAATATACGTGTCTATAATTATGTTGTGAAATTATAAACGTAAAAAAAATCACTCAACAATTTTTTTTCGTCCTTTTTACTTTGCCGCGGTTACCATGATAACCACAATCCCGTTGAAAGTGTTTGTTGATTTCAAATCATAAAATTTAATGTTGTCTCTTTTTGTGCCATATAATATAACATCCTGAATATGAATAAGTAAATAATCATAGCATCGGAAATAATTAAGATAGCTTGATACTTTTTACCATAATGATCAGAAAGCCTAAATCTCGACCCTTCGCACCGAAACCCACACTAAGTCGCATTGTCACATTTTTAGATTTTAATGCTTTTAAAATAATAGCTGATACAAATCCACTCGGTTTGATGCATTGATAATCTAAATCGGAGCAGTGGTTCAAAAGTTACAGCCTGTTTACTGGTCAACCCCACACATCGAAGATGAGAAATTCGCCTTAAAGGGATGGGGAACTAAATTTTAAGTGATGTTCTATTGACTCATAGCACCAATTGATAGCATTCCCTGCCAAGAACACCCTGCCGG
>KB308645.1:128163-165098 GCA_000328365.1 Capitella teleta | reverse complement strand
CGATATTCGGAATGCATTATTTCCTTACGCTTGCATCCAGGCATGGTGTTTTTGGCACGGAATGCTATCAATTGGTGCTATGAGTCAATAGAACATCACTTAAAATTTAGTTCCCCATCCCTTTAAGAGCAGTGTTATGTTGATCCAAGGTCGATTGTCCTATATGTGTATACAACAGACTGTGGAATCATTCAATATTGCCTCTTCTGGTGCTATATGTCCTTATATAATAGGGGGAAATGATGGAAAACGCCCTCAATCGAGAGATTGCTCAGCGAGGTAAACCGCTGCCAGCCCGTATTCATTCGATATGAATTGATGAATTGATCCCAAATGATTTCAGTCCATTTGAAGCGACGTGAATTAGCACACTTTCCCGATTGCTTCCTAACGCAAACAGAAACCATGGACGCAGGATTGCGTGTGCGGTCATAGCATTAGCAGCTAAGTTTTCGGTTGAACAATATGAAGTTCTTACACTGATCAGTCTTTTTTTTTTTTCCTACTCGATCATCTTCTTGGGTTCAGCCTGAGTTCTGCATGCAGATGAGTGCGCTGTGCTGTGACATCTGTGAGCCTCTCGGTCTGTTCGGAGCGTGACCCTCCTTAAGACCACATTACCCTCATGCCATCCTCATCAAGATTAGACTCATAAGATAGATACAAGGTTCTGGATATAGAATGAATTCAGTGCTCTCCATTTTCATTCTGAAAATTATAAGTATAGGTGGTACCCCAAGCACACGAAGATCTCCATAGACATGGATATTACATGCACAGATACGACATCGGTCTCTCTCCCCATTGTGAAAATAATGGTCGAAGCGTGTCGTCTAACTGAGCCACTCGCATTTTCGCACGAATTATAAAACACACGTCTATTCGACATAAAATTCACAAAATAATGTGAGTAAAAATACGGAAAAGATAATGCCGAGTCCAAATTTGCTTTAAAAAAAATTGTTACTTTGTGCAAAATTTGAGCCTTTTTCGTTCGCTGAAACAGAAATCTGCGATAATTAATTGAGTGAACGAATGGCAGGGTTGCCATGGCAATGGGCGACACCTAAGGACCACTTTTCACGAGTGATGTCGAATCTGTGTGTATATACAAGCTAATATCCATATATATAGAGATCCCAACCCAAGGACTATGCCCGATATATTATGCCCCCCGGTACCTCTAACAGTTGAAAGTTGAGAACACTTTCACGTTTCCTAACCACACATGCACTGATAGAGCAATGTAGAGCTATAAAGAAGCTGTTATTCACCAATTAAGATGGGTCACAAAATAATTTAACCTGAGAGGTAGAGGAGGGTGGAAAATTATAGGTTGTTGGTAGCCAAGTGAGAACACTGAATTATGTTCAGCAGATGCGCGCGCATGACAGATACATGTTTAGCGTTGCGCCATACTGACTTGAGATGTCTTACGGGTTCTTGGCATTCGTGATTTCGTCGTACAATGATTGGTGCTGTTTGCCGAGAGAGCTCTTTCAACACCTCAACCAACGGCGCCAATTCGCTGTGCATGCAATATCGGCTTCATGCATGTTATTGTGGGTTGCCCGGAAGCAGATTGTATCAGCACGGAAGACCTAACTCGTTTACTTGGTAATTTTATTGCGTAATCTTGGCTGTTGCTTTGGGTTCTCGAGACTTGCTGCAGGTTCATTGCTCTTGATTTCGTCGTGTAAATGTTTACCTAATTAGTTGGGGCTATTAATTAGTATTTTAATTGTAGTTTCCGCATGCAATATAATTGGATTCATGGTCTCACTGATTTGCGCATTCTACTTTACGGAATGCTTCGTGTTACTCGATCAGAGATCAAAAACAATGAATATACATGTATATAGACTGTGAGTTTGATTAATTCTATCGGTTGATAACCATTATGAAGTCATCTATTATGTTGCCAATGATGAATTCCGCTGATTCAAGCAATACCAAATGCTAAATACTAATACATTATTCACTATGACGATAGTGTTGGATTTTTGTGAATCTAAAATGTCAACATTTCTCGCATGAATGCTTGACAGAAATCCATTTTCGGTCCTTAGGCCTAAAATACGCAAGCGATGAAACGTTAAAAGAGGAATTGAGTGCTGCGCGGAGAGCAGGTCGATGGAAATAAATGCGCGCGAAATCCTGTTCTGCTCAGCGATCGAGTCCACGCACGTGGCACTAAAACGCAAAACCTAAATCTTGCAATTCGAGAATAGAGGAAGAAATGCGGCTTGCAAAACATTTAATGGTATCAACAGCCGTGCTTCCTTCTACAGTGTGTCTCTCCAATAGCACTGGAGAGCATTCTCACATCAGCACTGTCATTAACATTTGCTGCTCAGCATAACAATCGAAGCACTCCCTCAATAAGTCAATATTGACCGCCATTACTTGCTATGGACTGAGGGCATCATGAATCGCATTCCCCATGTACACCTTATAAGTACTCTTATTTTCTGGCCCTGATCAATGAGTTAGTATAGCAAACATGTTATGTGCTAATGATACTCTGGCAGCATTATTTACATTCTTCTCTCTTTGGCTTTCAGGAATTCTGTTTGTGGAGTTGGCTTGGTTGATCGTCGGCGTCGTCTGGGTGTCTCAGCATTACAATTCCTGCCGAGGCACAACCCCAATGAGGGCCATCATAGGTGAGCATTGTGCCCCGTCATTTAATCAACATGATTATTCCGCGATGTGCCAACCTCCAACTTTTTATGTTCTCCTCCAACTCGCTTGCCATAATTGTCTCTGTACGAGTCAATATTAGAGCTATGCGAAGTATTTACAGCCGTTGGAATTCACGGTACCAATGTGGTACTGTACCGGCGTGACCACGCAACGCTGCGTTTGCGTGGTACAGGCATCTCCCATGGTTCTAATCAGAGCTTTTCTCAATCATCTGAGCAGCTGAACAGCCCACCTGTCTAGCACATGCAGGCAACCTGGCAAAACAGCACTCTCCTCTGTTATGTAATCCCTCTCTGAACAGAGCAAATGCAAAGATTTTCTACAGTAATAATCAGATATTTATCTGCAATACCTTATGTACGTCACGTGATGAGAGATCACTAGCATTCTGGATGCATGATTCCTGTGTTTGCATCTTTCAATTCGATTCCATGCTTTGAAGCATCCATCATGAATTCTTGATTCAGCACGATGCTGAATTTGTCAATGGACGACATGGAAGCGTGTTCCGTGCGCTTATTGCTGTGCTTATCTGCTCCTATATCGATCCAGCGCTTTCCTTATCTCTAAGAGACTCTCAACGCAATCAATATCACCGACCAGCGATTCCTATGCATTACGTGCTCGATATAATATGTCTGTGATGTTGTTTAAAGATGCATTAGTAGGCACCGTTTCAAAAGATATGTGCTCTCAAATTAATGCCGCTCTTTCTGACCATGAACTTTGGATCTGCGGAATGTTCAAACGCTTTGCATAATATGCGGCGCTCATACGAGTTGTTTTGTTTCGCTGCTTTGTCTTTTATAGTGTTTACTGACGTTGCAAATGGAGCAATTATTTTGTGTGCATGCTGCGATCATCTGATGATAGCTACTTAATGCCGCAATTAGCACACCTATGCAGTCCTATATAAGGATATTACAGTCGTTATTACAGCCACGCCCATGAACACACTACTGATATACTGCTTCATCCGCACACTTGTTTAATCATTCATTGAGTAATCGTCCGTTGTTTATTCATGCGTAATGTCATTATGGAAGCAACCTGTACAGCGGGCACTCTCTCAGATCCCGTATCCCCCCACCCCCCCGTATATCCGACATAGCACCATGCAACCCTGCCCCCTCGCCGCTAGGAACCCCGAAATCGCAGCCGCCCCCCCCGCAACGACGTCCCATCACAGAGGATCAATATTCGCCGAGTGTCGGATCGTTTATCAATTGCAAAGGGTCGGCGGAAATGCGGACCGGATCTTATTGGATCCGGAGGCATCAGTCCAATTGTCATGCCCTCAGAGGGATACCTCTCCATCCTCTCTTCATCTGACCTCCCCGCTAAAGTGCACGCCCCGCCCAAGGTCTTTGCATATTTGCTGTGCAAGCGACAGTCTCGTTGACTTCATTTCATTGCATCTGACTGTTTGTACTAGCACTGCATAGCAATGACCCCGTTCCTCTTGCATAAACAACTCGCCATTTCCCCCTCCGTTCCCGGTTTCCTGCCATGGCCTCTCTTTAGCGACAATTTGTCCCCGTTCTGATCGGCTCATGAAGCCATAAATAATTGTCTCTCAAAGCCCAGATAAGAGGAACTAGTTGCGCCTATACTCAATCTGGCTTACCATCGCAAATCAATGTATAACTCAATTGTAAATCTACTGGATTTTTGACTTCTGCCTCTCGCTTTTCATTTGCGTTAAATTCGGCCCGTAAAGAGACATGAAAGACTTGGCCTCAATTCGATTTCCAACGCAATCACGAAGATTGCATCTTCAGACTGGTCGTTGCTCCCCGCGGGACGTTGTCGGAGAAGTTGTCACGAGTCTCAGCGAGAAGAATTGACCGATAAGGAGGCTGATGTGGGGGTTAAAGGTCACATGGGAGGTATCCCAGTGTGCACCGGGGCCCTCTCTTGTTCTGCTGCTTTGTATCTCTCATTATCATTGCACTTACTCCAATAAAAGCCATCTTTATAAGACCAACTTGCAAACTTTTTTTTTTTTTTTTTTTCCCGCCATCGGTTAGGTGAGATTTCCATTACCCAGAATCTGCGCGAGATACGAAGAGATACATAAAAGGTCACACAGGCCTGCCTCTTCTTTTTTTTTTCATTCTTATTTATATATTTTTTTTAATCCTGCTTTATCTCATTCTGGTATGGATCAACTCGTGACTGGTGTGCGGTTTTTTTTTTACGGCCGTTTACAATGGAAACACTTCCAGAAATCCCACGCTGGTGTTTGTGTTGCGAGTGAGAGATGTGTGCAGCTGGTTTCCACCTGCCGGTCTTTCTAAAGGTAGATTCCTGTGTCTGACTTACACGTGAGGCTTGGAGTTCATTTGCTTTTGCACTTCTACACCTGAACCGTAGTAGCCGGGGGCGAGAGGGAGGGGGGGGGGGGGGGTTACGAAAGATCAAATCAACACGCGAATGCGCATCATGCCAACGGCAAAACTTGTGCCAAGAACGCAACTTCGTCAACTTAAGCCTACACTAGTGACAACGTATTCTAAAATATCTAATCGTATAATGAAAACGGTATTCATGGTAACCAAAGTCTTAATTACTTGAACGTATTTTGTATTCGTGTCGCTTGTTTTTGTTGAAATTGACATCACCGTATGGCACGAATGCGATTAAACTGCTGCATTGTGTAATTATCGTTTTTGCCCCGTTATCTAAACCGTTTTCAGACCTTTTTTTTTTCATCCGCGTGTCATTGATACCAGGAAGCGATGTCCCATTGCATAACAATTCGGATCAGCTATGCCGATAGCTCTTCTGCATCTCCGTACGCGGTGCATGTATACAACCGTTGCTCTTACATTTGGCATACGTGCTTTTGGCATCATTGTCTTTTTCCCAGCAGCAAATCGATTCCAGTGTATATCCAGGCGAGAAGCCATTAAGATTCTGATGGGCAAAATGCATGGCGTCCAATGAGTGTTGCGCCGGGGCTGCAGACTCTTCAGTTCATACAAAGCCCTTCTTCGGCTGCCTGCATGCTGTGTCCAGCCTTAATGACGTCATTGTGTACATACGAAGGGAACCCTCAATCTTTGATTCGCCTCCTTTTTGCTTTCCCCACCCCCTTTTGCTCTCCTTTCTTTTGTGGATCCTTGTGGATAATATTACCTTATGGTCGCGTGTGGAAAATATGTCCTTGATGTTTATCTCTTTAAGGAGCCCCGTATTGCATGCATATATACATTGTATTTTTCATTTCATTTCATTTATTACATTTAAAACGCATTTTCAGCAATATCAAAGAGCATTCAAATGCGCTATTTGTATTTGGTTTCAGTGGTTTTATAATTTTTTCCTGCCTGACCTTTTGGTTGTATATAGATTCCTTGGGTGGAATATTTCTGCCTATAATTATTATGATATCATGGTTGACCTTGGGTTTGACCTATGACCTCTGTTATCCCAAAAAACCGCGAATGATGCCCCGCGGGAATTTCACTTGATGAGGCGTGTGCTATTTCTGAATGCGGTGTTTAACTTTCCAATCGCTGTCATTATTTACAACGAACCCATGGGTATTTTTTTTTTTTTTTTTTTTTTTTTTTTGTCACGGTGATTGAGGTCACAGTGTCGCTGATCCAATATCGTTTTGGACTCAGAGCCTTTTCAGCGTGACAGCATCGCCTTTTGTGACTGGAGCAGCCACGAAGAGTCTCGCCAGCGGCGCAATCTTGTTCTCGCATTACTCTCGAATCGGCTGATGACCCGAGAGGTCGCAGGGTCAACGCGAGTCATTATCCCTCAGTCATTTTGTCCCTTCTTCAAATCCGTCTGCTTCGATCACAAATCTGGGCGCTTAAATATGTCCACTTTGGGGCTGCTCCATTGCTGGCTTCACTTAATTGGTTTCCCGGGACAAAAAATGGGATTCCGGGAATTTAATGTTCGCAGGGAAGGGAGAAGCTTGTTGCGGTGCTGGATATGCCGCTTCACTGACGGGGGAGGGGAGGGAATGATCGCTCCCTGGGTGATCTGCGTGGAGCACTGATGCGCATTGTACGATTGCAGTGCGTCCTGCACTCTGTTCCGGAGCATCCCACCCAGAAGGACACAACGCGCCCATCGATCTTTTCTGCTCTACGTTTTGTCCATGAGAGGCATTCGAGGCCGCATGTTGGTGTGCCTCTTCGGCTTCCATGTTGCTGGTTGCGGTTTGAGAAAAATCTCAAGAGAATGATTAGAGTTTTGTGGAGATGTCTGATGAATGACTGATTCGATGACCGAGCTCTGTTTCTGGGTAATCCAGAATGCAATTAATGCCACAATCATTTCTCCCAACGGTAATTCCAGGCCGTGCCTCAGGCAGAAATTGTATGGATATCTGTATTTATTGCATCTATCATTCCTGACTTTTTGTTTGTGATTTCATGCATAGGATCTCGTGGGTTGAATTCGTAATTGATGGTCGCCACGGTATCCATAGCAACTGTAGTGACTATATTATTGGTCACCCTAGCAACGGGATCCTTTCCAATTTAGCTCATACCTAAATCACAATACACAGAACGTTTGCAGTCGTAAATGGAGCTGTCTCTGTGCAGAGTGATTTCTTTTTTCCTCCGCAGGGGTCATCGTGTGCAACTGGGCAGTGCTGGTCTGCGTCCTGCTCTCCGTGTGCTGCACCTTCGACACGGCCGGACGCAGTTGGGTGAAGATGAAGCGATACCAGGAGAGCATCAAGCGCAGGGAGAACAAGAAGGCCGTCAACAAACGATGCTCCGGCAGCAGACGAAGGAACTGGAGGCACAGGTCTGCTCTCATCGTTTCTATGGCAACCTGGGTTTATAATGTGGTTATGCCTGTTATATGTAGCGATTGAAGGAATGCGCGATGTATCATTTATTTATTTTTTTGTCTTCAGAAAAGCGATGCGTCAGTATGAGCAGAGTTGGGACCGGCGTTGCAACATGCTCTTCTGCTGCATCAGTAAGGATCGCAATCGGGTGAGTCTTTTTTTCCCGCTTCCTGCTTTAGCTCGGATTATGACCTTCTTCCCTGCTTCTTCCTTTGCACAGAATTCCTTTAGTGAAATCGCCAAGCTCTTTACCGAGTTCTTCCGAGACCTTGATGTTGTGCCTTCTGACATCGTTGCCGGCCTTGTGCTCATGAGGCAGCACCAGAAGATGAGGCGCAAGTTAATCGTATCACAGGTAACCCTCGTCTCCTGTTCCCGTGAAAATTTAATTCCTCCTTCCTTCTTAGGGTTCCAACGATGTTTACCAGTTTTTATCAGGAGTTCATATTACACCGGATACAAAATTCCTCAGTTTGAAATGCGATGATACTTTGAAGGAATATCAAAAGGTCGTTCATTACATGCGATACGCCCTCGCGGCCTACGGTTGGCCAATGTATATGATGATGGAGACAGGCACGGGTCTCTGCAAAATTATGCCTAATCTTAGGTGAGGGCGCTTTGATTGGTTTGGAATTGGATCATGACGGGAATTGTTCTACAGCTGCTGTTGTTGCTGCTGCCAGTGCGGAGAGAAAACTTCGTCTTCTGTTGACATCATTGATGACAACTGCTGTGAGTGCAACTTTGCTGCACTTCGAACGCTCAGTGGACTGAAGAAAGCTGACCTGATCTACGTCACATACCACGTGGATGTGAGTTTTCTTCGCCTCTTAAGCGACTGCTATTGTATCATGTCCACAGATTGGTCAAACGCCGTTCTTTGTTGCGGTTGACCATGAGATGAAAACGGTCATCATCTCAATCCGAGGCACCCTCTCCCTCCAGGTAAACATTTCCCCCTCCTTCTTTTGAGCCTAATTAATTGCGATGCCTCCAGGATGTGCTGACTGACCTCAATGCAGATTGCGAGCAACTGCCGGTTGATCCTCAACGTGAGGACTGGTTAGGCCATAAAGTAAGTACAACTCTTCCCAATGTGCTCCTCTTTGACCTAATTATAACTAGGGCATGGTGCAAGCAGCCGTCTACATTCGGAAGAAACTGAAGGAAGAGATGCTCCTGGCACGCGCATTCAGCTCAGACCCTGTAAGTCCTTGCGTCTTCATCTGCTTCCGTTCATTAAACTCTTTTGCACTAGGATCGTGGTACCCAGCAGTATGAACTTGTGCTGGTTGGGCATTCCTTGGGGGCAGGGACAGCCGCCATTCTTGCAATTCTGCTACGTCAAGAATATCCAAACCTGACGTGTTACGCTTACTCTCCACCAGGTGGTCTCTTGAGGTGCGTTTCATGAGCTGGGATTCTGGTTTGGAAAATCTTTCTAATTTCTGCTTGCAGCGCCCCTTGCGTGGAAGACACGAAATCGTTTATAACGTCCGTGGTTCTCGGCAAAGATGTTGTCTCAAGGTGAGTTTGAAAAAGATGACAAAAAATATATTCTGTAGTTTTGCGCATTTTTTATTGCATTTTGCAAGTGTTATAATCAAAGTTGTTATAATCAATGTACCAACATAATTGTTCTCCTTCAGAATTGGGCTGCATCAATTGGAAGCCATGAGAAACGATTTGATAAACGTTATCAAGAAAGCTACTGACCCTAAGGTAAATGATCTGCCTTGCTTAATCAACTCCTTAAAAAGAGTAAAATCTTGTCTCTGACTGATTTCAGTGGAAGATCATAACCAGCAGCATCCTCTGCTGTGGGGGGGGCGATGACGAAGGTCTCATGAACAGCTTAAATGGACACGCAGAGATGGAGATGTACGACCTGATGAAGCAGGAGAAGGATGGCCGCTACTTCCTGCACCCCAGTGACTCACAAATCGCCCTCACTTCCCACACCCCCCTCTTCCCTCCTGGGAGAATCATCCACATCGTTCGAAGTCACCCTAAAACCTCTGGGTAATTATCATATTTTTTTTTTAAGTGTGACCATTTTATTTGGTTGTTCATATAGCAAACTGTGCGGCAATGCTGAGCCTGTATACCAGGCCATCTGGGCAGAAAACACCGCGTTTGATGAGGTTCTCATCTCGCCTACGATGGTCAATGACCACATGCCGGAGGATGTAATGGACGCTCTGCAGAAGGTCAGTGTTCAAGGAATCACCACCAGGTCGTTATTTTGCATAAGCGATGTCGTTATATTGCGGCGAGCATAAGCGATGTAATGAATTTTTTCAATGATCGTTTTTTCTTTTATGATGTTCTTTCTTTTTGCCCCTTAAATATTGTCACAAGAAGATATGAATGTAGTTTCCAGTGGAGAACAGTTACTTTTTCATGTTTTTTTTTTTTTTTTTTTTTTTTTAAAAGAGTTTTTCATGGGAAAGGGGGATTTGATGTTTTCTGTCTTAATTCTCTTTCCGTTCCATTCTTTCAGTTCAGTTTTTGTGATTTTCGTTATATTTTTTTCTTACGTCATCATGATTTTGTGTGTGCATAATTCGGCTTGAAGAAGAAGAAAACAAAAAGCATGAATTTTTTTACCCTTATCATTTTACCATATTTCTAAAGAAAATCATTAATTACACAATTACGCTCATTCGAGAGAAATAAAAACATGTCCTCCCCCCTCCCAAAAAAAAAAAAAAAAAAAAAAAAGATAAAAAAAACCCAGAAGGAGATTGAAATGAATTGATCTGGCTAATTTTCCACGCAGGTCGTCGACCCGCCTGAGCTCTACGAAAGTTCTCTCTAGAAATTGCGCCTCCTCCTCCTCCCTCTCTAGCGCTGTTCACCGTGGTAACTATTCTGTTGCTGCATCCTCTATTGTCCGCTTTCCCTAATTTAAACGCCTTTTAGACAAGTCTGCTTCGTGAATTATATTTTTCTTTTCGTTTGTGTAATTATTTGCGGTATTTTGACAATTAGGATCATTCTTGATTGCTAGTGTTATATATTTTTATGAATGAGGATATATTTGGAATGAACTGAGTGATAGAAAGATTAGATGAAGTAGCGTATCATTTTTAAGCGATTAGATATGTTCTTGGGAAGGAAGCGTTTGTGGGAACACCAACGCGAAATGAATAATATTTCTTGGAAATCCACACACTGTATCTCGCGAGTGGTCGTCTGTAGACGTCTGAAGTTGTCCCTGATGTCAGTCTTATGGTGTCTCCTTTACTTGTTCCCGTTTTAGCAGAAGACCTCTCAGCCATCCATCGTAGCCTCCCTCCCTTGTACATGTATCCTTTCCACATAGAAATTGTACAATATTCAAAGCTGATAGCAATGCTTTGAATATTTTAATCAAACATATTTCCCTCTTATTTTTTGCCTCAAAAAGTTTTTTTTTTTAGTTTAATTCTTTTTGTTTATTTTTCTGTTTACAGTGTACTTCAGCAGATTGCTTGCAGTAAGAATTCTAAAAATTCATGTACATTCTGCTTCCACTAATGAAGCTCTGTCTAATTAGGCTAATTACTTCCTTAATTTTATGCATGTATTTCTAATCTTATCAATTAACTTGTGTGAAGTGATTTTTTTTCTCTCTCATTTATTCTTTCATTTTAACTTTTAACAAATTAATTAAGATCAAAAAGGGGATAAGGTTTTTTTTAATCTTCTGGTATTTTTTTCCATCGCACGTCAATTTTGTTACCACAGCCGAAGATTGACTGATCCTGTGTTTGATATCTTCATCAGGTCTTGACCAACTTTAGTCCAGCCAAACCAACACGCAAACTGAAGGGAGCCGATCGCCAGACCCTCCTACAGAGCCCCCCGACCCCCGAAGCCTCCCCCGAGACATGCAACTATTACAACAACACGTACGCTGAATGCCCCACAAACTCTGTCCCCCCGACTGAGCCCAACAGTCTGAGCTGGGATTACGGTGACGTCATCATCGGCTCTGTCGCTCGCAGGCCACAAAGACATGAACGTCTCAGCAATCAGATCTTTCGCAAAAGTTTTCCTCCTCCGGGTGAGGCCAGACCAAAGACGCTAGACCTTGGTCAGGAAGACTGGTTAGGAATGGCGCCTCTAGCCTCGCCTGAAACGCTCTCTGAAACTTCCAGTATGGACTCCTTTGGCTCCAAGCGCTTTTCAGCTGGCTACCAGAAGCTCACCTCAAGTGTACCTCGGTTAGCTTCAATCAAACAATCGCCGCTCCGGCCAACTCGCTCAGACGGCTTTGCGACGTACGCTGAGAAGCAGTCTCCCAAACACTCTTTGAGTTTAACACCCATTGCGTGTGAGCCTTTGAGGCAGAGCCCTGAGAGGGTGACCGTGAGCCCTGGGAGTCCAATGGCCAAGTCAACTCCGTTTGATATCATTAAGAAGGAGTCTCCTCCGATCTGTGAGAAACCAGATGAGGCGTCTGTGGCAGTCGATCTATTCGCTGCAGGGAAAGATAATAACACGGAAGATCTTGGTTGCACGCCCCTTCCGGAAGGGGACGAACACGATTTGACGGATCTGTCGGTTGTTCAGGATCGTATACAGAGCAAAGTGGATGGGATCCAAGCCAAGGATCCGTACCGCCTGGCGTTTGCGCATGACGTGTCGTCTGAACGCTCTGACGACTTCAGCTCGCACTCTCCAGACTCACTGGTCGAGATCCCGTGCAAACCCCTTCCGTATCACTCGGTGAACGGCCATTACTCTTCCGGGGGGCGTGGCTATCCGCACGGGGGATACATGTACGAGGAGGAAGCGGCGCCTGTGTTGTGTGGGGATCGGGAGTCTTTAGTAGAAGAGGATGACCTTTGCACTCCAGTGCCGCCACCACTGAATGGCGTTGACGTTGAGTTGGCCGCTCCGAAGGTCAATGGGTCCGTTGTGCCTGTGTGTGTTGTGGACGCTGCTTCCGACTCTGCTTCATCGTCTTCCGATGATGACGGCGATGATGTTGACTACGAGATGATGAGTGATACGCCAATTCAGATCATGACAAACGAAGCTTACTTGTGACATGTTGTCTGTTTCTCCTTCACCATATTTATTGCTAGTTGATTTTATAATTAGGTCCTCGATTGTTTATTAGTAATTATGACATCTAATTATTTTGTTGATGTTTTTTGTTTTGCTCCAGTTGAAATTTTTTTTTTTTTTTTTAATTGAATGTATTTCTATTTTCCAACAGCAAACAGAAATAGGTATTTTAACACTGCTCAAATTTACATTCTCAACCTAACCTTCAATTGGCACTGTAAATTGAAACACTGGCACCAACTCTCCAAAATCCACGCCTTCATTGTGAAAGCCTATTTTTATACTCCTTACAACTTTCCAATTCATTTTTCTTCTCTGCCAAGTTTCTGGTCAATTTTCCTAGGTCATTTGCTTATCCCATTTATATTTTTTTACATGAATAATTCTATTTGTAACAATATTAATCAATGATCAATTTATAACTTTTACTGACAAAAATATTGTGTAACTTGCTGTTTTCAAAGCCGTTCATCTAATCCCCAAAAAGTCCCAAGGAAAAATTTGCAGAACACAATTTTTAATTATTTTTTTTTTTTTAAATGTCAATTGAATCTCAAACTACTTAGTACAATGCATGTGGTGTGATTTCGCCCCATAAGGATATATCTTGAATTTTTAACCTCTTGGATTTTTTCCCTCATTGCTACCTCTTTTTGCAAAATTATTAATTACCGTAATTATCTTTTGGCAGTGCTGCTTCTTAAAAGGTCCCATAAAGTTTACGTATTTTTTTCTGTTATTATTTATAGCTCTGGTATATTTTTATATGTTTTTTAATATAAGTCGCTTCTAACGTATGTGCTAGTTACTTAATATGCAAATGTACCCACAATGCTGCTGAGTCATAATTTATGTGAATATGTAATCAGTTCTTTTTTTATGTTCACTTGACAACTAATACAAATTTTAAAATCTTGAAATTCATTTCGCTTGAAGATTGTAGTGGTTAGAATCAGGTTTTCTTTTGTCTGTTTTCATCTACAGGGTGTCCTCATTAAATGTTTCAGTGTACAAAAAAAGGAGATTGAATGAAACACTAGTAGGGTCTAAATATAGTAGAATCTCTTTTGTTGTGTTTTTCTCTTTATGCCTTATCAATGTACAATCGCTTGTGTATTCAATTGTTTTCCTATTTAATTGGTATTCTAGATAACTGGGTCTCATCGTTTCCTCTTTGTTATGAAAATAAGGTCTACAAACAAGTCAACCATTGTCCACTTTTGACATTATTCAATGTAATGAATATTCAGTTGTGCATCGCTAAATAAATGGAGATCAGGTGCCCTGTCTGGCTCCCTCAGTCTTCTGTGCAGTTTTTCTTTCTGCTGTTAAAAAAAAAAAGAAAAAAAAAAGACCACTGTGCTCTACATGTTCTGTGCATTCTATTGAACATTGAGGTCAATCGGTCATACATTTAATCAGCAACATTTTGCTATCTCAACCGACCAACAAGCAATAACAATTAAAGACTACTTTCTCAAAACAAATTGAGTGATGTATAAACATGGATTCCACTGCAATCTTGAATAGAAATTCTCCCACAATGCAATTATGGATAAACTGCTTTATTTCCATACTTTACTCCATCTGATTAAAAGTTTAAAAATTGGTCTATCTCCGAGACATCTTCCTCTTTTTCTTCTTCGGCTGGGCTTTCTGTGGCACTGGGGCCTTCCTTTTCTTGGGCATGTCTTCATCCGCGTTTCGGTTTTCTTTCGTGCCTTCGTCTTCATCTTCGCTGAATTCGGCTTCAGATATCGCAACCCATTCTCCGGCAGGGCTAAAAAAAAAAAAAAAAAGTAAAAGAAGTACAAAGAGAAAAAAGGATGCGCACCTTTTGACGGCCACAATGTCCACATTCCAAGTGGTCTTCACTCGCTTGCCTTTCAACCTGCGTGTGAGGATACGACATTTCACACTTCGATCCACTCTCAGAGCACTCTCTCCAATCAACGCTTCACCCGCTCGCTTCTCCACAAAGCCCCACGTCTTTTTGGGCAGCTTTATGCGGATGTATTTCCTCTCAATGAACTTGACAACCCCTTCAACCTCTTGCCCCTTCTCATAGCTCACTACGGAAGAACAACAATTTGCCTAACTGTGGCAGGAAGGGTGTTTTTCACACCTTTGGGTATGCTGCTATCGTCCACAACCAAGTGCATCTGGCCATCGAATATTCCCTTCACGATAAAGTTATATGCTGCTCCTGACTTGAAGTCAGTGTGCGATCGCTTGGAGTGAGCCAAAGACACACGTGTCTTTGTGTTTGCGTCAATAAAAACCTGCAGACCATTCTTTGAGACCTAAAATAAAAGTCGAGTAAAATATATAAAATAAAATAAATGAAAATTTCATACCTTGTTCACAAAACCGACAATTCTATCGTTGACAGAATGCACAACAGAAGCAGATGTATCATCAGTAGAAAGCAAACTGAAAAAAAAAAAGAGCAAATCATTTTGCATGAAACCAAAATGCACACCTACGATTCTTTCGTTGTGTATTCTTTCATCCCAACAGGTGATTTCTGATTTGTGATTTCCCGCACTTCAACAACTTGTTTCTCAGAGAAACGGTTCCTCAACAGAGTTCCCTGAAATCCACGATCTCATCAATGCACAAAATTGTCCATTTGTCCTTGATCGAAATCACTCACATCATCAACAGAGTCTGCGATGTTAGTCACATGAATTCTGCCTTCATGCTTGCCAACTTTGACGTTCACTTGTTGGGCCTTAAATCCAGTGACACTGAAATCACGTCTTTATGCGACTGAAACAAGATTAGGGTTTGGCTTACATGGCTTTGCATTTCTTTCCTAGAGTGATCAGAGAGGGAGCCGTCTGTAGACGCTTCTCTTGGTGCAGTTGCAGATTCGCAAGAATTCCGTTTGGCGTTACGCTGAATGAAAACCCATGAGAACCATTTGTTCATGTGTGGAAAAACACAAACCTTTTAATCACAGCTTGGTTCACTTGTCCAATCGTGTAGAGATTCTTTTCAAGGAAGTCATTGAAATTCTGAGAGACCGAACATTAAAATTCAAAGTAAGGCAAAGTGCTTTCAACAATAACGCACCCTCATGGCAGGCAAAAAAGCCATCCGGCCGAGCGCATGTTCATGCAGCAAAACAAGAACAAAATCCTCTTTAATGAGCAAAACTTCAGCACGAATCACTTGATTCGGCAGAACTTTGAGCGACTGCAGAAGGAGAACAACCAAAATTACGATATTATTTCCAGCACACCGAGGTAAGCAAACCTTTTCAGCATTCTTAGAAGATACAGCGTGGTAGGTTGATTTCTTCAAAGATAACTCCAGACATTTGGTGAGAGGATCAACATACAACACGACAGCTTGTACAGATTCTCCGACAGTAAATTTCCTATCCTCATCATCATCATGCTCTTGAGGGAGAAAAAAAAAAGAAAAAAAAAAAGGTCATCCCATGAAGGAATTGAAAGGGAGATTAAAAGCACCGTTGATTGACTGCAGAGTCGCAAAGCCCTTCACCCCGTCCTCTGTGACGCAGGTCACCCCAATATCACGACTTGCTTCTATGGTCACGGTGACAACTTGTCCAATATGATACTTGGCCAATTTCTTCTCAACAGCTATTAGAAAAATATGAAAATAGAAAACTCAAAACTTCATTCAACAAACCATCTTTGCTTTTCTTCATAGCAGACATCACTCGTTGGTAATCGCTGAGAAAACTCTCAAGAATATCGTCTCCAGTTGGTCGTTCTTCCTTGTACAGGTGGCTGAATCGCAGACTCCTGGCTAGTTGCCCATTCTTGAGGACATCGCCACGGAAACAGACGCTCAGTGTTTGGCCCAAAGTCAAGAGATCCGGAAGACTGGACACTGGTTCATCCGAAGCAAACTGTGAAAAACGAAAAAACTCAACCATCGAAGCACCTGAAGACACTCTTACCTTCTTATGCACACCGACAGTTAATCCGTTGAAAAGTTTGACCAGAATTCGGTCGTCTTGTAGCGCTTGCACAAAGCCATTGAGAATATTGCCATCCTGTTTCAAAGAAGAAATTTTTTTATTTTTAAATTCAACTCCTAGTAACTTCTAAACTCAAGAACAAACCTCAATGTCTTGGTAAGTTTTGGGGTACGAGGGCTTTTCCAGTGAGTGAATCAAAGATGGTTTGGCTGAGATATGCTTGGAACGAGAGGTCAAGGTTGATAATAAAGTCATTCAAGAAAAGATTAGGTGAAAAACGACCACAGAGCTTCTTCCCCCAAAAAAGGATACCAGACCATAATCATCTTTCCACATGAGCACTTTTATCTGATCACCTGCATGATATGATCGGAGAAGAGGTCGGCCAAGAGAGACATGGTCGGTGAGGTGCTCATGGCAGAGGGACAGCGTGGCTTTAGGAGACGCCACGTCAACTTCTAAGCTCTCCTCGCCAACGGTTTTCACGCGACATTCAACGATCTGAATATTGTGCTTGAGTGCGCAAGAGAACAGAATCACACAAACTACAAACCTTGCATTCCACTTTTCCAGTCCGCTTTTTCTGTTCTTTCTTATTGGATGCTGTTTTCTATTATTGAGTATTAAATTAATAACGGTAATTTATTTTTGTCAAAAATAAAGCATCTACCTTTTGGTTATTCTCATCATCTCCATCCAGCTGTAGCCGAAAAAGAAAAAAGAAAAAACAACCCCATAAAATGAAAATAAAAGCTCAAAGATGATTCAAAGTTAACCTTGAATGAGACAAGCATTCCATTAATGTCATCCTTTGGACGGAAAACTCTACACTTGATCATTTGTCCCAAGAAGAAGACGTCCGTAACCAGGGTGTCCTCATCCAAATTCAGATGACCTGCTGGTGCAAACCCCTGTAAAAAAAATAAGAATTCAGACAAATCCTCATGCGATAAAAAATCTAACCTTGACGCCATTGAAAAAGACAACAAGACAGCCTTTCGACTGGATATCTACGATACAGCCTTCTGCTATAGTTCCTCTGGTACTCTGTTCAAAACTGGTGATGAGAGGCAGAGAGGGTTTCAACTGACGACCCTTGCACGTCAGATTAAGAGCCTTCTTCTCATAGTCAACACTTAGAATCTGTGAGAAAAAATCATCTGCATTTGTGAACATTTTCTCAAATTCCGAGCCACTGACTCTGCATTTGATGGATGAGCCGATGGGAAATTTCTTGTCGATGTGACTGGTTGGCACATCAGCATTGTGCAGGCGATGAATGAAGCCACGCAGGCCAACACCCACCTGGACCTGCACCGTGTCTTTTGATAAGTGCTTGGTTACAACAGCCTGAAAATATTAAACCGTCAAATTGATTCTCAACACGCAAAATGGATTAAAAAAAAAGTAAAGAAAAAAAGGTTACAGAAACACTCACATCAACCTTATCACCAGGGTTAAGGTTCTCCAAATGAAAGTATGGCCTCTTGACATCCGATCTGAATAAACGCAAGGAAATAAAAGCAACAAAAAAGACCATTGAAACACTAACTCTTTGGCTGTCAGCAGCACCATGTTGTCAACATAATTGAAGCCAATTACCCGACACAAATGCTTAGAGCCAACTGTGAATTTGCTCTCAACAGGGGTTTTATTTTCATCGGTCAATAACGCTTTCTAAGAAACAAAGGAGAAAAACCAATCAAATGACAGCTGACACTTCCGATATCCACCCACCCGTGCAAATCCTTGCACGTTTTCACCAAACGAGAAGTAAGCTCCCCACTTGTTGAGCTTTGTGACCGCTGCATCTGCAATATCCGTGCCAACTTTCATTTGGCTAAACAGCTGGCTAGCGGCTAATGCGTCCACCTCCACAAAATGCTTCAACTGCGTCAGCACGACAACTTTAGTGACCGGTTGGAGATATAAAACCCGAGCGCGGAACTAAAAAATTAAATTAAGATAGATTCATTCCTTCCAAATGACACGCATACCTCTTGCTTTTCCGAATAGTCAGACAATTTATTCATCAAGTGCTTCTCGTGAACTGAGCCTTGGAACTCGAGAAATTTCACCACAACACCATTATCAGCTACCTGAACAAGGCAAAATAAAGAAAACATTGTATCCATAAATAAACACCAACCTTTTGCACGGAAACATTCATGGACATGCCAGGAAGAAGTGTCCTCAGATTAATCTCCATATCTGCTCTGATCTACATTCAACAGAACAAAATCACAATAAAAATCGGCATGATTGTATATAACACTCACAGAGGATTTTGAAGTCTTCTTTGGGTCAATATCAATCGTGACCATGCGCACATCACCAGAGGTCATGGCCTCTGCGTTCACATTTGTGACGAGACAGTGCAGATAACTGCCGATATGGAGGCCATCTTTGAAATGACGGTTGGCGTCTGCCTTGGGGAGGAAAGCCTTCACTTTGGCAACGCCAATGTCAATGAGGTATCCATGATCCTCACAACTGCTAACAAAGCCGTGCAAAGTCTGTAATCACAGACAACCGTGTGGAAATTGAAGAAAAATTCAATTTTCTTACCATCCCAGACTTAAGGCCAGTGGAAGAGATCTCGCGATTAACTTGGCGTGGGTCCAGAGTGAGCTTTGCTGGGGTGATCTTTGATTCTCCCTCCAGAATACTCCTCTCTCGCTCCACTAAGCAGACCACAAACTGACCGGGATGAAAAAGATCCTGGAGAGTGACCAGCTCCTGAAATAACATAACTGAAACACGCTCTTTGCATATACATCATGCTAGTTACCTCCATGCGGGACGTGTCACCTTTTGCAGCCAACTCGAGGAGCTCCTGGTAAGCAGAGCAAAGACCTGTGATTGGCACAATGCCAGAGAGGTTGTTGGGGAACTGCACTTTCAGCTCGTAATCTAAAACATTTTTTATGCATCCCATCACTAGAGAACCCTCTACTAAATCCTTATGAGTGAGAACTTTGACGAATCCTGCATTGGGCGCCCAATACTCCACCCGCTCAGCTGTTTTCTTCTTCTTGGCGGGATCTGTCTTATCTTTGCTTGCTTTGCGCTTGGCCGCTTTCTTTTTTCGCTTGTGTTCATCATCGTCTGTTGCCTGGAATTTAATTTAAAAATCAGATCTCAGAGGAAAGCAAGAAATCAAATGAAGTTACTGACCTGGAAGAGATCCTTGCCTTTCTTTCTCGTTTGTTTCAGGGTGGCTTCATCCAATTTTTCTTTCCCTCCGCGAGGAAAATCAGCTTCACCCTTGGGTCTCATGACGATGAAGTTGGCTAAAATCTGACAGCCCTAAATCAACTGTAAGAGAATTTGGTTGTGAGCCACATATGACATAGATCAATAGAAGCCGTCCAAGTGCAAGGTTGAGGCATATTTCAATAAATTTATATATATATATATTCAAGAAAGTCAGCTCTGTATTAGTCAATATGTAATAATATTAGTCTTTTATTAGAACATATAATAATATCATATGATGAGTATTCATATAATATTATTATGATTAATACAATAAGCACTTTTGATCAATTATATTATAATTATTATTATAATAGTTTTACAATTACAATTAGTAAGTTACAAAGCTAAAAAGGTCGATGGATTCAGAACAAACTTGCCAACTCTTGCAATGCAAATGGAAGTTAAAATTGACTTAAATTCAAGTGTTTTCGTTATTGAGAATCGTTCAAAACACATGACAATCACCTGAACAAGTGCTCCTTTAGCATATCACAACTCAGGCCATGTGCAGTCAACAGCGGATGTTATAATGTTCCTCGTTGAAATGGTGAGAAGAGAATTTAAATTCATAACGCATTTACTCGCTTTGGCACGCGTCTATCATAACGCCTTGCATGGTCATAACGCACATTGATTCTGCATAGTACATCCAGCCTTGGTCGCACTCTCACTCTCCTGAGCCGAATGTATAACTGTCAAAAACCTTCTTTAATAGACCACTGCCATAGCCCCGATGTTAACAACCAAGACTCGATTACTGCCTCACTCATAAGAGATCTCCTCAATGCCAGACGAAAGCACATTTTCCCAAGCGCACTGCACGCTGCAATAAATCAATTCAAATATACTTGCAAACGAGGCATAGTTCCTTAGACACATTGGTGATACAATGTGTCGCAGAAAAAAACAAGAAGCACGAGGAATGATTGGGCTTCATGGTTCCACCCAAGCCATTCAAGTGATGCGGACGCCAGTACAGAAGCCCAGAACCACTGGTTCCTCCTACTTTCATCGATAAATCCCTAGGGTTCTTTATTCTGCAAAACAACCATAGACAGTAGCACACAGCGCCCGGTCTTGTTGTGCAGTTGAGCATGCAGCACTGCAGAGTCACTGATTAAAGATTATAATCAGATGATAATACATCGGTGTGATGACAGGCACTGATTTGAAAAATGTCAAAATCTGGAATTTAAAGTAACCACGCTCATGAAGTGTCATATCAACTACCAAGCACTACTGCGGCTATAATTAGATAATGTAAACCCCACATTTTAGAAGCATTCCATTTCAATTACCACTCTAATTTTTTTTTGCATACCGGTAGTAACCGGCTTAGCCTGGCTTGCCATTTTATAGCATGTGTTCTTATTTATTAATATGCGCAAAGTTAAAAGGGGAAAACAATTCTCAATGGGAGAAGGTTGTCATGATAACTAAATAAGATAATCAGATAATCAGATAATTATAAACAGGTCAAACTCAATCTTGAATTCAATAACATGAAAACTTGATACATGTACATCAGATGTACATGTATGAGAAGAAATAACAATAAAAATTTGACTATGTAATATTTGGATCATAGATAATTTTTTATTTCACAACATATTATTTTAGTAATAACAATATCCACCAAACACTTCATAAATGAGCATAATAAGAGACATTATAATATAATTTATTGGTTAGTGTTATATGGAAAATAGTGTTTGTTACATGGGAAATGTAGCTGAGTTAGTTTGTCAGAAAGCTAGCATTATGGTATTTAGGGAGTCCATAGTTTAAAGAAATTCACTGATGGTAAGAAGCCTGAGGTAAAGATTTGGAGCGTCAGCATGTGTTACCAGCCATAACAAGAACCAGTACAGGTTTCCCTTGATGACAAAGGTGTGTAAATCAAAATAGATAAACTAAGAACAACCTTGACAACACATTTGATAAATTGAATTACAGTTCCCATAATTATGTTATACTAAGACGACCAGCTGACATATTTTCCTGTGGCTTGTTCAATCCTAGTGGATTAAGTTCAGAACTACTGTCCAGATGCAGTGGTGCATTTGTTCTAGACTAATCGGGGTTGGATTATCTGAGTATGACTATGTTTATGTTCCAGTGAATCAGAGATCAGCTCAGACAGCAATGCATATGGTGACCTGAATTAGCTAAAGTCAACTACGATGATGAGATTAACATGCAGAAGATGCGAACGGATCATTTTGGTATATTCAAAGTGGGCTAAAAGTAGTCTAATCTACTCCATGTTAATGATTTCAAGGCTTCTCAATGGCACTGCGTTTATCCAAGAAAGTGTTACAAAGGAAGTCGCAGTATAAAAACCTTGGAGCATCACATCGTCACTGTGTGCAAGTACCTTACCAATGCGATCTCTTCATTCATCCAAGCAACACTATACACTCCACTAGCTCAGTTCTGAACATAGCATTTGAGATGCACGCCCCTGAATTGACTTGAACATGACTTTATGTTCAGCGTTTAGAGCATCTGTTTGTTATTGTATGATTTATTAATAAAAAAGTATTATTGATATTTACCAATACATGTAGTAGTTAATCAGTCACTCGCTTGCTGTTTTCACAGGCGAGAGCAGTGACTGAGGATTGGGAACAACCACTGTGAGACGTGTCAATTTTTCAAAGAAATATTCTCTTTAATTTTTCCTTATTCCTTACTGAAATTTGCAACAGGTTTTCTCACACACAGCAAGATAATCACAAAAAGCAGTGCTTGGTGATGTTTGCATTTAATTCTGTTTGGCTACCACAGTGTAATTTGGGTCTGAATTTAATATCATCACATTCAAAAGAATAGAAGTGCCGCATGACATGAGTTTATTCAAGTGAGTAAATATTACCTTGTAACTACTAGTAGTTGATAAAAGTTTCATTTTGCAAGACGTGCTTGACCCATAGTTTTTAAAGTCATCATTAACTTAAGTAAGTGAGGCATCATAATTCCCATCAGAATGACAATTTCTTGGGCAAGTACAGATATGTCTCTGAAGATAAGCAAGCTGGATGTTACTGTCAAATCAGTTATTGCAAAAAGTATTGCAACAACAGATTTTGCCATAAATTTAAGCTCTGTTCTTGTAAACTTTGTTCGACTAGATGCTTCTCGAGATGATCTGAGTTTGAAAATATTTATAATGAAAAAGGCAACAGCAAGCAGGAAATTTATAAAATTAAAGACAACTGCTATGACAATGTGGACCCTGTTTTTATCAAATAGAAATATGCAGTGCCGATTTCCAATTGTATCCTCCTTCATGATATGCTCAATAGCAATGATTGCCTGAGATAGGCAAAATATAACCAACACCCCGCTTGTTATAAGTGAAACATCTTGAGCTTGTTTTGTTTTCATCAACTTCCATTGTTGTAGTATAGCTGTGATACAGGTAAGGATTGGCCTTAGCTGAATGGAAAACAATGCTATCACATACAATATGCGACACGATATTTTCTGCTCCCAGTCCCTTTTCTTGTAAACAAAGTCTGTAGTTAAATCATGAGTCAGGGCAGTGAAAGTTACAATGTACATAGTGATTAACCCTTCCAAGACGAGAAGAGAACGCTTCAATTGTGAGATTCCAAGCAGATCAGAGTAATTCTTATTTCTAGCATTTTTCATAGATATGTCAATGAAAAAAGCAAGAATCAATAGAGTGGCACTGGCTATTCCTTGTATGATATAAAAATAACGTATCACATTGCTAGAGTAAATGCTTTCACAACTTTCATGGAATGGAATAGGCAAGTCATAGCTCGCAAAACACCTCAGACGTTCATCATCTGATATTATATAATGAATAATGACTGATTTTGGTCTAAACCCCTCTTCAATGAACAATTCTTTATTCCTCTGTACATCGAATTTCTCAATGTGCTCCAAATCCACAAAGGCCCCTGTTTCGAATCTTTCAACTGAATTACTCGAGATATTGATAATTTTGACAAAAGATGACATTCCTTGGAACATTCCATATTCCAGAGCACTAAACTTGTTGTCTTGTAAGTACAGATACCTGAGATTAATCAGAAATGAAAAGGTTTTCGCTTCTAGTCTCATAAGATGATTTGAAGATAAATTTAGAGAGACAAGCATTGGTAAGTTCAAGCGTGTTCTAATAGCTGGTAAACCATTATGAGATACATCAAGAAACCTTAAATATTTATATAAATTGAATGTATGAATAAGTATATCTCTGTACATTCGGATGGACATAACTTTCATATCTTTTTTGAAGTATCGAGAGGGCCGGGATAAAAAATTCAACGATCCCCGTGGACTACGGTGACAAATAAGTGACGATTTGTCGCAATAACATGCCTCTGAACAGACAGGTTCATTGCAATGTTTTTCTTCATCATCAACATTCGGACAATGTTTAACACCATCACAAACAAAATTTGGATGAATACAACCAGTAGCTACTGCACCACAGCGGTAGTAACCTTTTGCGCAGTAATCTTTAGGGCAATCTGATTCATCTTCTCCATCTGGACAATCATTAATGCCATTGCAGACCATGTGACTTGGTATACAGTATGACTGGGGGCAATGGAACATCCCAGAGACTGGACAATCCAAAAGGTGGCAAAGTTTAAGGTGTCCTCCATTCCCACAGTGCAACAGGGAACCATCTTTGTGTGATTCATATACACATAACCTATTGATAGGGAAGCAATGATGATGACCAAATAAGCATGGAAGCCAGCCATCTTTGCACTTTTTGTATGAAGTTCTTCTTTTGACTAGTGATGTAGAAACTGTCGACCGGTACACTTTCTCGTCATCTCCCATTGGGCAATCTGGTATAAAGTTACCCACTTTTGAAAATGGCAGGCATTTTTTACTGTTTGTGCATTGATAACCTTTGCAATCTTCAGAATACAAACAGTCTTTCTCATCAGCACCATTATAGCAATCAACGTTGAAATCACATTGCCTTGAACTTTCTATGCACTCATCAATAGAACATCTAAATTGATTTTCATTGCATTTAAGGGCTGAGCAATAAATTTCATCACTCGCATCTGAGCAATGTTCCACACCATCACATACATTACTGTAATCAATACAACCTCCTTTCAATTCACATTGAAAATGAAGTTCAGAACAAAGACATAGAGGTGCTCGGCATTGTGAACAATCTTGGGCACCCACATTTTGATTCATAAACGTGCATGTCTGTTTGCAATTGAATTCATCTTCACCACCTGGGCAATCATCAACCTGATTACAAATTTCGTATCGGCTGTAGCAGGTCCCGTCATTGCATTGCTTCAGACCCAACTTAGAGCATTTGTTCATAATACCTGTGTTCACATCAGCTTCACAAATCACAAATAACTCACTAACACATTCCTTGACATTAGATACTCCTTTCATGGCTCTGATTGAGAGGCTTCTCATTTTATAGTCATATGTATCATTATCATATACATGTTCTTTCACTTCTGTGATACTGTTATTGTTAGTTAAAATAATGCATGCATCAGCAATTTGATTGAGTATTAGAGTGTGTATGGGATTCCGTTCATTATGATTAGCAAATAATTTACTATTCTTGATGTTGTTTGAACACAGTCCATCAATATTATCTAAAGCAGCATTGCTTTTGTTTGTGGCATTAATTTCTATGCTAATTAACCACAGACATAAATCACCAAATAACATCCAACCAGGCTCACAAATCAGATCTTGAGTGGCGAAAGGGACTGTTTCTACAGGTATTTTAGCTGAGCACATAATGGCTTCAACTTGAACAGTTTCATTGCATTCAACTGGGAGCCAGTTATAAGATGCAAAGGGCATTGGGTTCAAAACTAATGCACATCTTTCACTTTCTGACACCTGTGGATGCATTTGTTTGGATTCCTTCTCGTAGCTCCTAACAAAATAGCGGTTAAGCCTCTCAAATGTAATTTTGTAACCCCTTGGCAAAAGGTAAAAGATGTTACGATCTATTGCTGATTCTGGGATGAACCAATCCATGTAGTTGGTTAGTGGGCTTTCATCAGACCAGCGCCAATGTCCATTCTGTGAATACAGAGTAAAAGTAAGGCAAAATGTATGGTGATTACACAATAATGATATTACATGTAATAATTACATGCACCAATATGTCATATTTGTATAACGTATAGTAAATAATTATAGTTATACTTACAGTAGATTGAAGACCAATAAAAATTGGTTTTGGTGGGAGTGGATAAACAGAGCGCCATATGAAATCTGCTATAAAAGATTTGTGCAGTTCATCTTTGATTTGGAGTAGAGTCCCCTTTTCAGCAACACATGCATCATTTGCATTAATCCACGAAATTCTCTCAGATTGCCGCTTAGCCCATATGCAAATATTCTGATAGCGAATTGCTCCTGCTGAGTGAACAAGGCATGGGTCAGAAGCAGCATATCTACCAAAAGGGTATATATCCTCGGATATAAGTTTTTGTAGAACTTCACATGCTTTTAATTCATCACACTTTTGTTTGGATGTTCGTACCAGTCTCATGGTTATACTTTTGATATGGTACCTTGTCATCTGCTTGGTGTTATAATGCTGAACCTTCCGAGGACTGAACAGACAAATGATTATAGGATTCTTAGGGATTGGAGAAACAACGTATACTGCATCTGCAGGGTAATTGTCTCTCAAAATCTGCTCATGCTCCATGTTGTCTAGAAAGTCAGTTGTCATGAGCACCTCCATGGTATCATCACATTCTTCTGGGCAGTCTCCTCTGTATTGGAGATATAGGAACCAGGAAAGATTTTTCATTGGAAGGTAAATATCATCATCAAAACGATAGGCATGTTGGTATATCAACTGTGTTGTTGGGTAGTAGTGAAATTGGGTTGAGAATTGGCCGGAAGTCAAGCCCTTGTCATCAGACAACAGTGTTGTGAAATTTTGCAGAACCATTGGAAATTCCATTCCATATATGATGTCTGTAAGTTCGATAACTGTACTTGTTTGGAGTCCCCAGCAATAGGAATGCAGCAGCAGCACAACAATTGAGTTGTCTTTAATCGACTCTTGAGGCGTTGTTTGTGATAAATCGACATTGAGAAGTCCATGTTCACCTTGCAGTTGCAAACTAATGCTTTCCGATTGCAGCTGTTGCTCACATTTCTGTTTAGGATTTGTTTTGAAGGTAACTTTCTTTATGGGATGATTTTTCACTTTCACTTTATGAGAATCTGTTTGCAAGAAAACGTAGCATGGAAAAAGTCCTACCAGCACATCATTTATGGCACCATGATCATTGAAAGTTTCCTCAAATTGTTGAATCACTACACATGTGATTCCTAATTCAATTGGCGGGCGTATCATCCTTTCCCAGTAGTGCACAAACCATACATTCTCAGTGCAAATGTTGCTGAATCCATGACAGTCTGTCTTATTGATTTTCAGTTCAAAATCTCCATAGCTATATCCACCATAG
Source organism: Capitella teleta (assembly GCA_000328365.1). Lineage (NCBI taxonomy): Eukaryota > Metazoa > Annelida > Polychaeta > Capitellidae > Capitella > Capitella teleta. The sequence continues at coordinate 137,803 of KB308645.1, read as the reverse complement.
AACAATATCTTTATGTAGACTTCTTCACCCCCTGATGAAAATTCATGACGTTTTATGGAAGATTTCCCACAATGACTAAGAATATCTGCTTTCCTACCATACATGTCCACTTCTGATATAAATAATCCTCCAAAAGAACAATTATCAGAAGGTATTCCAAAGAAGTTAGATGATTCAATGTCAATTTTTACTCTGCTTGGGGCAAGGGTCAAGACTTTCCACCAACACAGCATGTTGCTCAAAGTGTTTGGTTTCTCAATTTTGATATGCACACCATTATTATGTTCTTCTGAAAGATTTATTACAGACCCCAAACTGGATGGGCAATTGCTGATTTCATCTTTTTTTGTTGTTTTGAAGATAATGCTTGGTGTGAAAACAATTGTAGTTGTCACTACTAATGTTACTTGATGAGTTGATGTATGTACGCTACACCTGTCTGTTAGAATCTGGGTTTTCCAAGATAAACATTCAATTTCAGGTGATTGCTTTCCAGGTCCATCATATACATAGATTTTGTCTCCTCTAGCAGTTGTGACGTTCATGAAGATCTTGAGATTATCCGTTCTCAATTGAAGACTTCCTTTGACATAGAATATTGATATTGCTGCTAATTTGAGTGAGCCTTTAACCCAGAAATTAGCTGTTATGAGTTGTGTATCATTAGTATTATATTGATTAATATAGTCCAGGGGAAGTGAACTTCTCAAAGTGTAGAAAGCTGAAATTTCATCTGATGAACTGAACCATCCATTGAATGCCAGGGTAACTTGATACTTTTCAGGATCTGATATGATTCCATTCATCATGCTTCCTAATGATCCACAGACTCTGACTGAGTAGTCTAGTCCAGCAATTCCTGATAATTCAATCTTTGCCTTGGGACACTCTTTTGAATAGGTATACACCATGTTGAACGTATCAAAAGTCAAGTTTACAGACATTCCTTTGTACGATACATCTATGACCCATTTAAAGTCAATCAAAGAAACTGTGCTTTCTGCTTTGGCAATATCTTTTGAATAGTCTGATAGTAATGACTTCATTTTGAGGCATCCATAGATTGAATGATGAATTGTATCAAACATGCCATCTCTCTCAATGTAGTCACAAGTTGTCCAATTTTCCCAGAATGTAATCATCTGAGCCCATGCATATCGGAGTTGGAAAATGTTAGTTTGTGTCACTTGGTATTCAACAAATATCAAGCTTCGCTGCAACAACTCAGCAGTCATCTGATTGATGTAATAAAATTTTTCACTTTGTATATCTTCCAAGTGATTCAAGTAATTCGACCAAGATAAACTTCGAATATCCTGCAAGGGAATTAATAACCCTGAGGAAAAAAAAAAAATGAAAAAAAAAAATAAAAATATTGGCATGGATTGAACATGCAATGCCATAATAAAGAATACATCATAATGTGTGCCAATTCACAGCAGTTGTGTGTCCTCAACATAAGATTGTTGAATATTTCTTCAAATATATTGAAAAAATGTAGTCTAAACATGTGGAGAAGTCAAGGATAAGTGTTAACAGCTTGTGTGATCAAGATTTGCTATATCAATGTTGAAGTCACCACATGTTTTTAGTCTGTTACCTTTTAATTTACAAATTTGCATCTCACTTGGCCAAACTAGATTTTTTGGCTAGATGAGAGACAGATGTGCTTTAATTGTAAGTTTGGATGATTGCATAAAGTTTAGAAGATCAATTGTTTGGGATGCAACAATAATAAAAGGACATTTACTAGATCTTACCAGTACGATGACATGAAATTGGCCAAAGTTCAACAACATAGATATGCAGAAAAGTATATCCTATTCAACACATGGTTTACACAAGGGTAGAAATATGGATACCTGTGACCATTCAATTTGATATCCTAAATTTCAACAAAATATCCCTTCTCTTGCACAGGGTTTTGCTCCATATAACAGAAACTGTCAAAGGGCTCTTGTATTTTAAATTGTACTCACCAGGTGGAAGAACATTCCCAAGAATCATACATATGACTAGTAACCTTGATTGAGACATGATGTTAATTTGGTGGAGATTGATGACTCTTAAAAATCCCATTGAAATAACTATATATATATATGCTTTATTCACATTGAAAACAATACAATTCAATTTCTTAGAACAATTGACATGGCGAATGGAACAATGGTGAAACATTCAATTGGCATTAAAAGAAATTGACCAAAACAAAAGCCAACAAAACACGAAGCTTGGCCAATTGTCTCTTTTTCTTTTCTGGCTTAGCAGCACGTTGCTGGTCAAGCAAATTACTTGAACACAATAGGGTTGGTTGGTGTATTCATTACAAGCAAGCACACGAATTCAATCTCCTCATGAGTCACGACTCCTACCTTTTAATTGTGATTCGTTCACGTTTCACTGCCTTGATCTAAATGGGCGTGACCTCAGTTGATGGCCAACGTGCAATTGTATCTTTTTGGTTTTCATATTTAGAGCTCAACTCCAAGTTTGTTGACTTCCGGTATCTCCTGAGAAACAATTAAAGTTTCAGAACTTTGATCAATAAGACAATAATGATAACTGGGTATGGTTTCAACTATTTTCTGTTACTTTGAATTGAAAGAATAAAAAATAAATGAAGTAGAACAAAGAAAGAGAAAAGGAAACGAACAGTTAAATTAAGTGGGTTGCGCGCAGATTATTTGACACCTGTCCAGAATAATCATAATAATGATAATAATGAGAATTGAAAGATTCTAAATTAAATTATTCTTACCTTAAGATTAGCACAGATAAATCGGGCGAAGTCTGCGTACCCCTCGGTCTTGCTGTAGTATGTCAGCTACTTTAACATACCTAGCTGGAGCACTTGCTGAATCAACCCGGACCCTAGACGCAGAGACGTCTTTTTTTCCCCGCAGGGGGGAAACCCGGACCCCAAATTCTGCAATTAGAGGGAGGGTCCCTCCATTGCTCTAAAAAGGGCGCTATGATTTTTTTGGGGTATAGAGACAAAAATGGAGTGTGTTTTTTGTGTGGAAAGTTAGCGATTTGTGTATGCTGCCACCTCTCCTCTACTATTCTCCCGCATCTCGTCATTCTACGCTTTGCCTGAGAAGAGAGGAAAGTCAGGAAACATGCAATTATTAATTACTAGTTACGGAGTTAATTACTCTTTTGATCTTCTGGACTAGGCCTGTGTATCAATAATCAAAAATTTCTATTGATACATATTGAAAAAAGTTTGTTTGATATTATCAGAGATGATTGGAGTTGAGATTTGGTCAGAGGTCGGAGGTCGATGCCTCAACTCCAATGGAAGTCGGAGTCGGATTCGGAGTTGCATACTAGTAATTAGGGGCCAGTAAACTTGCTGCTGAAAAACCAAAAGCTTAGATCAATAGGTCTAGATCAGCCCAAAACTATGGCTGATTCCTATCGCTCGTGGATCAGCCCTACCGTTTCAGGGCCAAAATGAGTCCACACTAATTAAAATTTTAAGCTTCCAGCCTGGAGGCCTAAAATTCCTAAAGTTCCAGGTTACCTTACAATTCTCATGCAAATAATCTGACATATAACAGCGTCCATGCTACAGCCTGCTATTTTGCAAAGGGCCGCAACAACCGATCTGGGTTTTACATTTACTGCTGAACTCTTTTCATATCACCAACGTCCTACTTTTACTAAGAAAAATGCTGGCAGTCGCGAACGTCACGCAATGTAAACTTCTGCCGTCGTACAAAAAGTTGAAAACGGAATATTTTTAGAAGAGTTAACAGCTATTGAGGTGAGATTTGATTAGAATGGATGTTCTGTGATGTCTTCATAAGAAAATTAGAAGGCTATTGTAATATTATTTAATTATTGGCAATTTTTCATTAGGATAGGTGAGCTTTATATGGCACACTATATGTGTATATTTATGTGGCATTAGATAGGCCTAGGTCTGGATATGCAGGGGAGGGGTGGCGGTGAAAGAAGTCATCTCCACGCTATTTTTCGTTTTGATTTATAATCACCATGATGTGATCCAATTTATAGAAAGAGATCACCACGAAGCGCATGATCTCGATCATTATGTAACTTCCTGTCTCAGCGCATTTATCAATTAACCCTGAAAGGCATGCCCCAAAGCACAAACAACACTGTTTCACATAGACGGTATACAGAATTATGAAGAATATTGTTCATCTTCGATCATATAATTGTATGCAGGTTCAAATCGCTATTCGAGCTTGAGCAGCTAATTGCCTCAACTCTGAACGGGACGGCATGCATCTTCAACATCGCGAGCGAAAGTTGCATCTAATGCTCATCTTTTTCTCAGCTTCATATTTAAAAAAAATCTGGCAATTTCAATAATTTGGTTAAATATACATCGCAAATTGCGCTACCAGCTCATTTCTCGGAGCGGCAAAATGTTTGGCGATTGACTCAATTCTTACATTCACGGGAATCATCTTCAAGCTGCCAAGTCAGCTATTCTCGCTAAGGCTACGGTTTGCTGTTTATGAAAATGAATGAAATATTTTCTGATATTTTATGCATGTGTATTGAATTTAAAATTCTGCAAGTAAATGTCCAATTTATTAAATGAACATTTAATCAATTTACTATTAATGCAATTAATTTGATGTAAAATTTATCCGGCTCTGGTTTACTCTAATTTGACTCTGGGACAGTTCACTGCACAGAGTGGTCTGGAATAATCTGAGATAAATATTGCCAGCTTTTTTTATGCTGTATAATTTGTTGAATGCTCAAATTCATGCTTGCTAATGTGTTCTGTATATCTTTCCTGCAGTGTTCGTTCGAAACGATGATTAATGATGAATGGGAATAAAATTGATGCTGAGGAGAAACCTACGTTCAGTGCTTGGCTGATCCACTCAGTCCAGCAGTAAGTGACTCCATTCATGCATCATTCATGCATCATTCATGCAATCCCTCCAGGATGAAGCTCACTGACAACTCCTCTGTGAAGCAGTGGTTGGAGGATCTTCGTCTGATGTGTGAATCTGAGTGCATGTGTGTGCTGCAGGGGAAATCGCTGACTCAGGAATCATCTGATTTGGTCCTCACGAGCCTCAAATCAACAAAAGGTCAGTGCTTTGTTGTCGTATGAGAATTTATCTGTATAACTGTCCACCTAAGACTCTATTGACACCATCAAAGGAAGAGCTCATGTGGTCAGTACGGAATTCACTAAACTTCACCGGTCAGTCACGGTCATTTCACCTGCCTAGTATTTCTCATAATATACACTTGATTGCAGTCGAGTGAGGAAGGAACGCTGGAGCCAAGTATTCACTTGCGGCATGCGTGTCGTTGGTCAGATTCGCTCGCTGCTCAATGAGTGCTCCAACTCGTTTGCTGTGGCGGATTCAGAAACTGTTCAGGTTTAAACTTTTCTTCACAAAATATCCTGTTGAAACTGATTCGCGTCATCTCCTTAAATTGTAGCTTCATCAGCAAGTTGTGACCGAAGGTTGCGGGCGTCTTTCGCAGTACTTACACAGTCGAGTGAATGAAGTTGATGTAGACTCTCCCCCAGATGCAGCATTTCTGATGAAACTGATGAGTAGCTTAGGACATTCATTCAGTGCACTCGTTGATCTCTCGCTTGGCCTTCTCATACAGGTAAACAATTGCGATTGATCTGTTCATTTGTGATATCTGATTTCCCCTCAGCAAATGTTGCAGTCTCTGGATGAGCCGACTAGTCCTTACGACCTCAAATCCACACTCAGCCATCTTGTATCCCTAGGCTTAGAAGGAGATCACATGTGCTATCTAATTTCTCGTGTAGGTTTTTTCTAACTTTGGTGTAACTTTATGTTAGAACTGTTATTTTTCATTAGGAGGGAGGAGTCCAGAGGCTGTTTGAAGTGTGTCGTTCTCCCTCTCAGCAATACGGACACGCTCAGGCATTGCGGGCCATTGCGACGGTTTGCTGCATCACTGAGAGTATCCATGAACTGGAAATGGTAAGTACATTCATACTGGCATCATTTCTCAATGATATTTCGAAGAAGTTTACAGTTCAATTGGTGCATTGTGGTATACTGTTCTGTTTGCAGGTCAAAGGTGTGGAGTTTCTGACCGATTTATTGGCTGACAGTTCTGTGCCAGGGGTCGTACGATCGGAAGCAGCTGGGGTCATTGCACAAATAACATCGCCCTGCCTAGACCATTATCACCATTTAACAGGCTTTATTGAGAATATGGAAGACATGGTGAGGTCATTAACAGGTGAGTTCAACTTTCTTGTTTTCAGATGTTTAATGAGAGATTTTTTTCAGATTTGTGCATTGAGGCGTCCTCTGCCGAAGTCTTTCTTCTCGCGTGTGCAGCTCTGGCTAACATGACCTTCATGGACAGTTTAGCGTGTGACTTTCTTGCGCAGTATCACACCCCGCGTGTCCTGATTGAAGCGTGTACATTGAAGAAGGCTCAAACTATCTTCGCCAAAGACCAGGTTACGGTATTTGGTGTTTCTTCTGCTAACTGGATTCTCTCACAGGTGGCGACTGTTTTGGCTAACATGGCTGCCATCGAAGTGTGCTGTGTGGAAATCACTGAAAACAGCGGAGCTGAATTACTCATCCATTTTCTCTTTGAGGGTCCTAGCGAGGAAGGCACGGCAACCGAGGCTCAGGCGTGCGAGAGGGTTCAACAGAAGGCGGCCATTGCGCTCACTCGCTTGTGCAAAGATCCTGAAGTAGCACAGACCATGCTTGATCTGCAGGGAATGTCTCGTTTGGTGCAACTTTGTCGCGATCCTGTGGAACGCAACCACAGTGATTCTGTGCTCGTGGCCTGTTTGGTGAGTGTTTTGCCGGTGGTTTTCGTCATCATCAGTTCTTGGCGATTTCCTTCTGCAGGCGGCCCTACGCAAGGTTTCTTCCGTTCTGGGTTTGGAGGTTGGGGACGAGACCAAACTCTCCCAGTTGTCACCCCCGAAACTCAAGGATTCCTTTCTCATGTGTTCGAATTTAGACGAAAGTGTAGTTTGAAAGTTCCTCAACTTGCTATGTGGAAATGGCAGCAGATGGTGATTGTATTTTTGTATGCATACTCTAACATAGCTTTGAAACTTGCCAAATGTTTTATTTATGCTGCCTTCTTGTCTTGTGCGTATAATGAGATACAGATCCCTGAGATTATGAGATTATCATCAGTCAGCACATTGTATACCTTGGTGTCATCTGTAAGAACTGTCGGCAATAATAGCATTATTTTTAAATTTTAAATTGTTTAAACTTACAAGCTGTCATCGGCTAATGGCGCAAATTATTTTATGTATGACTCTGTTGTCTTTGAAGCACGTCCTATGCAATATAGTTTTATTTACATGTGGGATATTTTATTGTTATTTTTAAAATCAAATTTTATATCATTAATTACATTCCGGCAATACTTGCATGTGATTGGTTGAACTGTTAATACTTTTGTTATTACTCTGTTCTTTCAGAGCTGAAAATCATTTCTGCAGATGTGATTCTATTTTATTTTTCATGCTGAAACTTAGAAATCTCAAAAAACCTCATTTGATATTGTTCTGTTTACAAATCGAGTTGTTTAATCAAACCTCAGCCATGACTTTTTTTTCTTTCTTTTTATTATTCTTATTATAGGGTTATGTATTGNGTTGTTTTTTATATTCAGCCTCACTCCCGACAATCATTATGTATGATGTAATCTATGGGAAATTCTTGATAATTATGGAATGGGAGACAATTTATTTTAAATTTATATATCTTTATTTTGCACTGCATTTACATAATATTATCAATAGAGTATATACTTAAAAAATTATAAATTTTACAAAAAAATAAAACATTGATTTCTAATTATTCCTGTTGTTGTACTTGATTTTTTGTGGGATTCTGTCACAGTGCGGATACGGATGATGGAGAATGTCTGGCTTTTCATTTCTATATCATTAACGGACGGAGAATTGTGTGGGTGAGACGGAGATTTGTGTGGAATTTGAATAATCTTTCAATATTCGAGAAATCCTGCATTGTTTACAACAAATGATATGTGCAGATACCAACCAGCCCATTTGGCTATCACCCAGTACCAACCATGTTGCTGTGGGATGCGCGGTTTTCAAACGTAAGCTCGCACAGTTTGACCTCCTCCCTCCAGAATCAACCTTTCGGCACACATTACAATTGATTTACAACTACATATGACCATGTCGAGTTGATGAAATGTTCGATATAGTGTCACCTGTCGTTTGAATATGATTTCACTGAAGTTTGACCGCTCATTGTAGAGAAAGTGCAATTTTCTTGTCGCTAAAGACCGTTGAGACAGCGAATTGAGCCGGTGAATTGAGCCGAATATTATTTGGTGGAGGTTTGCTGCAATGCAAACCATCGCCTGGGATAATGCCTTTGAAGAAAGGAATTGACCAATCAATTATACCAAAAGCTATTATTCCCTCTGGCCATTTAGAGTCTAGCACGAGAACTTTGGAAGAATTTTAACTTTTAATATAACACTAACACGAGATATAAAAGACTTTGGTGGTACCAATTGAACATGACTTGCATTTAGGAATTTTTTCAGTTGCTTAAGACAATTTTCACCGGCGTGGGCAACACAAACGCAGCCTACTTCTAGTGAAGTCCAGACCAGCGTCTTATTCATGCTGCATAACGGTTGTGTTGAGCAGCAGGGTTTGAGACAAACCAGCTGTTTTGATGATGTGCGAGCGTCTGGTCTCCCATGTTGAGGTCTTGATTGAGGTTTGTGCCAAATAGATGTGTTATTGTGGGTTATATGAGTGAATTAAGGGGCACAGGAGATATATTTCCATTGGGGCCTCATTTCTAGTACCTAAATTGCAGGAATAATTTAATCTGCACGAATTAGTTACTTTTAGCCTCCTGCACAGATGCATAGCCAATAAGGCACGTGCATGGCCGTCTATACCATTGATCTTAACTACTACTGGATCGGAAACGAGGCTCTCTGCTGTGCGCCAATAGACTGAGCTGCTTTGCGTTGAGCATGGAGCAGCGACTTCCGCTTCTAAGCATGGAAGTGAGCCAGGACGCAGCAGGAAAATTGTCGGCTGAACACTGTTATTCATCCTCAAAGGAACCTGGAAGCCAGAAATGTACTCGTGGCACTCAATGCTATGCGTACAATTGCTTCAATTACAACAACCGCGAAAGTACAGCCCGAGGAATTTCATTTCATCAGTGAGTACTTTGTGACACTGGTATTATCGCTCGCTTGCAAGGTGCTTAATTCTCTGAGAAAATCGCCGTGTTTATTAGGTATGGTATTGCAGCATTAGCACCGGCCTTATTATTGGACTAATATGGACTAAGCTATTATACTAGACATTGACCTGCTTGCATTCCGTTGACTCAATTGCCCTTAGACTCAGTATTATGAGTATAACTATAAGACAAGTGTCACTGTGAGTGTGACTCTCACTCTGACTGTACAATTAGAGTGTATAATAGTGTATAATTATGCTTCTCACTTATATATTTTAATATAATTAAGGATTCTATTTTACAGCATGGCTTTTAATGCTTGATTCTCTTTTTATCAAGTTTAACGCCTGGCGCACAGAAATGCAATTTGCATAATTTTTGCGCTTTCATAAATTAATAAAATTATTATTAAAAAT
>KB308645.1:109215-128113 GCA_000328365.1 Capitella teleta | reverse complement strand
TTGGTGTCATCTGTAAGAACTGTCGGCAATAATAGCATTATTTTTAAATTTTAAATTGTTTAAACTTACAAGCTGTCATCGGCTAATGGCGCAAATTATTTTATGTATGACTCTGTTGTCTTTGAAGCACGTCCTATGCAATATAGTTTTATTTACATGTGGGATATTTTATTGTTATTTTTAAAATCAAATTTTATATCATTAATTACATTCCGGCAATACTTGCATGTGATTGGTTGAACTGTTAATACTTTTGTTATTACTCTGTTCTTTCAGAACTGAAAATCATTTCTGCAGATGTGATTCTATTTTATTTTTCATGCTGAAACTTAGAAATCTCAAAAAACCTCATTTGATATTGTTCTGTTTACAAATCGAGTTGTTTAATCAAACCTCAGCCATGACTTTTTTTTCTTTCTTTTTATTATTCTTATTATAGGGTTATGTATTGGGTTGTTTTTTATATTCAGCCTCACTCCCGACAATCATTATGTATGATGTAATCTATGGGAAATTCTTGATAATTATGGAATGGGAGACAATTTATTTTAAATTTATATATCTTTATTTTGCACTGCATTTACATAATATTATCAATAGAGTATATACTTAAAAAATTATAAATTTTACAAAAAAATAAAACATTGATTTCTAATTATTCCTGTTGTTGTACTTGATTTTTTGTGGGATTCTGTCACAGTGCGGATACGGATGATGGAGAATGTCTGGCTTTTCATTTCTATATCATTAACGGACGGAGAATTGTGTGGGTGAGACGGAGATTTGTGTGGAATTTGAATAATCTTTCAATATTCGAGAAATCCTGCATTGTTTACAACAAATGATATGTGCAGATACCAACCAGCCCATTTGGCTATCACCCAGTACCAACCATGTTGCTGTGGGATGCGCGGTTTTCAAACGTAAGCTCGCACAGTTTGACCTCCTCCCTCCAGAATCAACCTTTCGGCACACATTACAATTGATTTACAACTACATATGACCATGTCGAGTTGATGAAATGTTCGATATAGTGTCACCTGTCGTTTGAATATGATTTCACTGAAGTTTGACCGNTTATTGTAGAGAAAGTGCAATTTTCTTGTCGCTAAAGACCGTTGAGACAGCGAATTGAGCCGGTGAATTGAGCCGAATATTATTTGGTGGAGGTTTGCTGCAATGCAAACCATCGCCTGGGATAATGCCTTTGAAGAAAGGAATTGACCAATCAATTATACCAAAAGCTATTCCCTCTGGCCATTTAGAGTCTAGCACGAGAACTTTGGAAGAATTTTAACTTTTAATATAACACTAACACGAGATATAAAAGACTTTGGTGGTACCAATTGAACATGACTTGCATTTAGGAATTTTTTCAGTTGCTTAAGACAATTTTCACCGGCGTGGGCAACACAAACGCAGCCTACTTCTAGTGAAGTCCAGATCAGCGTCTTATTCATGCTGCATAACGGTTGTGTTGAGCAGCAGGGTTTGAGACAAACCAGCTGTTTTGATGATGTGCGAGCGTCTGGTCTCCCATGTTGAGGTCTTGATTGAGGTTTGTGCCAAATAGATGTGTTATTGTGGGTTATATGAGTGAATTAAGGGGCACAGGAGATATATTTCCACTGGGGCCTCATTTCTAGTACCTAAATTGCAGGAATAATTTAATCTGCACGAATTAGTTACTTTTAGCCTCCTGCACAGATGCATAGCCAATAAGGCACGTGCATGGCCGTCTATACATTGCTCTGTATCTTTTCTAACTAGTATACAGTTTTTTTGGGGGGGCCTGTGCAGACCATACTGATCACCTAATTAACATAATAATACTGATGTAGTTGTTTGAGTCTTCTGCGTACATGTTTGGTAGCACACACGAGTTCAGCATAATTAACCCTATCTTCAAACCCATATATCAAACCAGGGTACAAACAGCTCAGTGGGCTCATGAATAAACATAAGCTTGACATACTACATGCAGCCCTTATCTACAATATGAGCTCTCATTGACCCTCAGGTAACTAGATGCTAGGCTCATTTATCAATCAAAAACCAGGTCTCTTAAAAAATCCCAAAATTGTACAACGACCCAAGAAAAAAGAAAAAATAGAAAAGAAAAAGAGCCAAAAAAGTAGAGTAATAAGTTCAAAAGTTTATTAGCTCATAATAATCCATATCAAGAAGCCTTTTCAGGGTATGATGCAAGAGTTATTAGGAAGTTACAAACAAAGCTTGAAGGGGCTCATAGAAAATGTATTGAATAACATAAAACCAGCATATCTTAGTCATTAGGTGAATTCTTGACTCTATAAGGAATGTCGTTGATCAAAAGTCATCTGTAGTCCAAAGTGCGTCGCTCATTTGATCCAAATCTTTATCACGTTGATAAAATCTCTTCAGAGTTGGGCCGCCATGCTTACAGACTGAAAAATGCAAAAAGGTCACAATTCTTGACCTCAACAGCGAATTTTATGGTAAGAAAGTTACACTTGGGAGTGATGGTTAAATTTGTACATGTTCAATACATTCTCTTAGTGTGCATCTGAACCAGGAATATGAAAAACTGGAAAAATGTCGAGTGGACACAAAAGCCATGAAAGAGAGAGATCCATAGCAGACATAGGAAGATGCGCTATTCATAGAGATAAGAGAGAATAAGAGAGAACATATCACCATAGAATTGCTCATATTTTGACGCACATTTAGGTTTCATTGATATCAAGTGCCATAATAATAATTATTGGTCAGTACCCACCGAACAACAGGCTTTAAACTTAGCCTCGCTGTTTATCATAAAATATATATTTTAATCAGAGAAGCAGAGTATTTAAATTGATGAAGCACAAAAGATGATGATTCATTATTATTGGGAGGAAATATTAACACAATTTTGACATAATTTTCTAAGAGAATGAGCTGTTTTGAAGTTTTTAAAAGGGAGAGTTTTACCCTAGTGAAACCAACTCGCTCATTAGAGTGGGTATACCAGCTGAAACCATCAAGAAATGTTAATAAAACATGCAGATAAACTTAAAAATTAATACAAGCAGTTAGACCACGGTTCTGCATGAGGAAAGGAAAAAACAAAAAATCACCATATTTTTTGCTTTCTCAAATTAGCGAACAAAATCTTAAGACCTAAGAAGAAGAAACCTTATGATGAGGGAGGAAGAAAAAAAAACTTAGGTTAATAGGATTATCTAAATACAATATCTACAATATCTAAGTTAGCTAAAAAAAAAAGAAAAAAACAGAGAGGCATTTAACTACAGTAAATCACCTGTGCGTCCTTCTTGTGCTGGTCCAGAGCCTCCTGGAGGCGACGCCCATACTCAGGATCGCACTTGCTGAAGTTAGCCACCGCTCTCTTCTGTAAGAACTCCTGCGCATTCTTCAGGTGTCCAGACATGTTTATGATCAAATGCTTCCTATCCTCCTCCGTGAGAGTCTGGAGTATTTTTGTTGTTGAGAATTGAAAGCCACGTCAAAAGTTAGTTAACTTTGTTAACTCACCTCACGCCAGAAAATGCCGACTTGGGTGAAATTGTCGTCATCTTTAGTGTTGTACCGTGCGACATCACCAGGGAAGGTCGTCTCGTGTTCGAGGAAAGCGGGAGAATCCTGAGGACCACCGAAGCTGTTGGGGAAGTAGTTGGGAGCGCCCTCTGTCGGACACAGCATTAAGTCTCCGCCACTGAGGATTATTGAAATCCTACCTTGATTGTCATCCACGTTCTGAGGTCCATCTCTCTGGTAGTTGCGCGCTCTGGTGCTGAACGGACAGTTGACAGGGATCTGCTGGTAGTTGGTTCCCAGGCGGTGACGGTGGGTATCCGAGTAGGAATACAGGCGGCCTTGCAGCATCTTGTCGGGGCTGGCTTCAATACCAGGCACCATATGGGCCGGAGAGAAAGCCACCTGCTCCACTTCAGCAAAGTAGTTCTTGGGGTTGCGGTTGAAAGTGAGGCGACCGACGGGGATCAGAGGAAACTCTTTGTGGGACCAGACCTAGCAGACAATCGTGGCTTTGTTAATTCAAGAGCTATATTTACATCTCAAACTTCTTACCTTGGTCAGATCAAATGGATTGAATCTGTGTTTCTCTGCTTCCTCGAAGGTCATGACCTGTATGAACAGAGTGTAGGAGGGGAAGTTGCCTTCAGCGATGGCGTTGTACAAGTCGCGGGTTGCGTAATCTGGGTCAGAGCCAGCGAGAGCATCGGCCTGAGCGCCTGTCAGGTTTTTGATTCCTTGGTTGGTCTGGTGATGACACAGTTGAGAATGCAAGTGACTTTGGGGAAATCGCTGCACATACTTTGTAATGGAATTTGCAGTAGTGAGCAACGCCTTCCTTGTTGACCAGCTTGAAGGTGTGGCTGCCGTAGCCGTTCATATTGCGATAACCGTCAGGAGTGCCACGGTTGGAGAAAAGGAAGGACACCTGGTGGCAGGACTCGGGACGCAGGGTCAGGAAGTCCCAGAATGCATCAGGATCCTTGAGGTTAGTTTTGGGGTTCCTCTTCTGAGTGTGGATGAAGCTTGGGAACTGAAAAGGATATTTGTTGATGCCGATAGTTGTTCATAGTTCACTCACTAGCATGGGATCTCTGATGAAGAAGATGGGGGTGTTGTTTCCAACTAAATCCCAGTTGCCTTCATCCGTATAGAACTTCACTGCAAATCCACGAGGATCGCGAGCAGTGTCAGCAGAACCCTTCTCGCCACCTACAGGTGAAATGGCATTATGGTCAGTTGGTGAAATGGCATTATGGGGTCAGTTGGTGAAATGACATTATGGGGTCAGTTAATGAAATGGCATTATGGGATCAGTTAATGAAATGGCATTATGGAATTAGTTAGTGAAATGGCATTATGGGGTCAGTTGGTGAAATGGCATTATGGTCAGTTTGTAGTGTTGGCCAGAGAAACTCACCAACAGTTGATAAACGGGCCACAATTGGAGTCTTCTTTCCGATGTGCTCAAAGACCTTTGCTTTGGAGTACTTGGTGATATCATGAGTGACTTCAAAGAAACCGAAAGCACCTGAGGAATGAATTATTGAGCGAATGAATTAAATAATTCCAACGACAAACCAGCTCCCTTTGCATGCACGACACGTTCGGGAATTCTCTCCCGTCCAAAGTGGGACATCTCATCCTGGAAGACAAAGTCCTGGAGGAGAGCAGGGCCCCTGGGTCCCACGGTCTGGATGGCGGTCTTGTTGCCAATGGGGGCGCCAGTGGCTGTGGTCAGCACGCCAGGTGTCTGAAGTCAGATGGTCAGTTAGGTGCATAAGCGGTTTATTTGTTGTTGCAGATGAAAAAAAGAAAAAAAAAGTACGCAATTTCAGAACCCAGAAATCGACAGGAACAGTTCAAAGGCAGCAAGTGTTATCAGAACTTTATCTAGAGCTCACTAAACCCAAAAGTTTTGACATTGACCCTGATGGAGAATGCCATTGAATGTATGCATTATCAAGATTTATGGCTAGTTTTAACTTCTAAACAGGTCACAGGTTGTCTGTATGTTTATGTGTCTGCTTGTATAACGCTCTCTTGAAAAATAAAACTAATTATAAATGATAATTATATGCATAAACATGTTGGGGCAATTAAAGACTTGAATTTTATGGTTGCAAATAGCACTTAAATTGCACTTGAGTTGATTTGGTCTCAAAATTCAGCATTTGAGTACATTAATATATATAGAACACAATTATCAACGTCAGCATGACCTCCAATATATTTTTAAATTTTTCAATTTTTATGACATAATAGGAGATCTGAACAGCTATAGGTCACACCCAAAAAAAAAATGATTCATTCAATTTATTGTCACTTACATAAATTTTTGATTCAGTAATTCATAACTTATGTTACATCACTTACATGTCCAAAGTTTAATATTTTAATTATATTATATATAATTAATAATTAAATAAGTTATGTTACATGTTCAATGAATTATTACAATTATATACCGTAGGTAACAATTATTATAAAGAGTAAAACACTAATTTGAATGAGTATTCTTATCTTGGAATAGAATTACATTAAAAGAGGTTAATTGGAAATTGCAGCTATATATGTATAGTGCATGCAATCTCAGTAATCTCACAATTCATTCTGGTAGCTTCCCAAGAAGTTGGGGATTTGTATACTTTAAAGGACAAGTGAATTAATTGCAAGTAATGAATCTGCTACTGCATGAGGAGATAATTAGGTACAGCAGACTGCTAGCCGGTTTGTTACGGCATCTGACCCCACACAAAATGGCAATTGCATGTAATTTCAAGTACTGATCCTACGAGTATATCAGCTGAATAGCTGGAGTAACTATACAGCCTCAGCTTATAATAGTTATACTTATACTGGCAGCAACATGATTATATTATATTATATATATAAAATTTGACCCACAAAGTATATACAATAATTTATAATAGGCCTATTAATTATAAGCGTATGAGTGTTTCAGACTTATTCGATCAGGATATCTGAGAGACTGAAAATGATTATTAAGACTCGCAGGTCACAATTAAGAACAGCGAACTCTGAACCAGTTGTGAACCTCGGCTATGAAAGTCTTTTTTGTTCAGTTGACAGTGACAAGCAGAGGAAAACATAACGTAGTTCTGAAATATAGAAGCTGTGAAAGCGTGTCATCTCACCCCATTGGATTGCTTGTACTCGTTGAGTTGTTCCGATGCTTTATCTCGGTTGGCCATGTCTGATCCGTTCCTTCTTGGCTTGTCTCTACGGAGAATCAAAGCGAGAAATGAGAAGAAGTCAAGTGATGGCCCGAATAAGTAGACGCTGATAGGCCCATAAGGTCAAAGGTCAAGGTCGACCGGATGTTGATTCTTTTGTAATGACGGCGCAAGAAGCACGTGTTACACACAGATTACTTAATTCCGAATGTAATTAATTAATCTGATGATTACTAAATGTACCGGTTTGATTATTGAGATACGTCATACAGGATGATACGCTATAATGGTATATGCTTAAACAAAAGATTATTAGGTTTATTTGCGAGATTGAGTTCAGATAGAGAAGTGAGCGCGGAATAGAAAAAAAAAAAAAGTACTGGAAAATAAAAAAAGATAAAAAAAGAAAGAAAGATTGAACTTGATAAAAAGGGAGGAAAATCATAATGATCTAGATAAAAAAAAAAAAAAAAAAAAAAAAAAAAAGGAAATGGAAATGGAAAATGGAAAAAAGGTGAGAAGAATCAACCAACCTCCCGGAACAGCAGAATAGAACACCCCAAAAACGCAAATTTCAAACGCATTATACATGATAAATATGTATATATGTTTGTAATAATATTATATTCGCTAATAATATTACATATAGGATTCATAATCATGGTAAAAAAAACTGTCCATCATGATCTTGATGTATTTTTTTCCCCCACATATCTATGTATTTTGATGAAAATAGGCCCTATTAAGCGCCGCATTAATGTAATATTTTTTTTTTATTTTTTTTTTTGCGGTATAGTCATTAAAAAAACCCCCTTCATTGTACATAACTTATATTACAATTAAGATTCAGTAGTGCATGTACAGTTATTGTATATTTGGAAGCAGATTATGTAATATTATTTAGGTCAAGGTGACCTGAAGCACACATAATTAAGTCAGCGTAGGTCAACTACATTTATGACCCCCATCCCAAGAACAGTCCGCGTACAATTGTAAATAGTTGTAGATGCTTCTCTATAAAGTGCATGTTCCACTTTGAATTCCTTCGGTTTGAACACGCCCATTACTTTAAGAGTTTTACAACCTGCGCACTTTAATTGTAAATGCTAATATATTTCCTTACGAAAGGCAAACTCCAAGTTGACCTCCTTGTGAGTCCAAACACTTTCTGCACGTATCCGTACGTACGTGTACGTAGCGACGTTGATAATTCTAATTAATTGTATGACGCAATCATTCAATGGTTCAACTCAAAATGGCTGGCGAATTGAAAATGACGAAGGGTGTTGAAAAGGTGAAACAATACATACACGCCAACAAAGAAGAGGGAAATTAGTGAAGTGATCATAATTTTATGAATATACTAACTCGTCTTGAAGAACTTCTCTCAGTCTGTCCAAGAAAGGCATTCTGAAGAAAAAGAAGAGTCTGCGTTGTCAACGTTGTCGATGCGAGGAAGTCTATGCTAATGAAGTGTGTGAATGAAATTTTCTTGTGCTATAGTACATAATTATATTCATACCTCGACTCAAACTGAAAGCATGTCCAACACATTGTAAATAAAGTGGTTAGTAATGGGCGTATATACATCACAGGTATGAATCAACATGCACACAGGTTACGAGTTGTCTGGTTTCAACGAAACAATTAATTATACACATGTATATCGCACCCACTTGCATAACCATACATGCGATCGTATATGCTTATATATTATATATGCAATAACGTAGACTCACATGAATGTTTCAACTCCGTATATTTTTCGAAAGGAAGAATTCCGAATTGGCTACGATTGATTAACTAATTTGTTTTGTCTACAAACCCTCATTATATATTATATACTGTTTATGCAATAACCCACATGCAATGCATTCCATCAAATCATCATTCGAGGTAAGCACAAGATGAATCATAAGTCATAAGAGACGTGAGTCAGCATTCAGCAAGTCTTGCTGCAAGGCAAAAGTGGCCATTGGATTGCTGCCCACTACCAAAGTGGACTTCTTTGATGTTTCCGCCGCGACATTTGGAAGAAACCCAGCGAAAGTAATTAGCTGAGGTTAATTGCTGGATGTTTCTTTGGTTAAATGATGATTTAGGTTGTTGTACATGACAGGTGTCATTCGCTTCGGAGGTTTCGTCAAAAGGCTTCCAAAAAAACATGGGTCACGCATAATGCAATGATGTCACGTGAAAGTCACGCCGTTGAGCAGCAGACCTGCAATTGTAAACGCGCGACCACCAAGTATATGTCATGGATGTGATCAATTGTATTATGGCGTTGATTGTGATTGCGATTCAATGAACCACTCAAATTCTATTTTTAAAATTATTGCAATAAAATTATTCTTATTTTTATGCATATGCTTTCAGTATGGATACCCCCCTCCCCCCTCAGTGTCAGATTCAACGTCTTATTTTAATTTAGTTCTATATAAGAACTGGAATAATGCAAGTATTACATATTAGACGATATCATCTTCGTTAGTTCTGAGATCATGGAGTTGCACCACGTACGTTTGGCTTTAGTCGCAAACTATAAGTACACTTACGCAAGTGTCTTCATTGACCTTGCGGCCGTGCGGGCGTTACAATGATCACGTATGCCAACGGAATGGCTGATAGATAATACAGAGTTCTTTGCATAATATACTGGACGCGGTGCATTATAGTACACCTGGATCACCGTGTTATAATGTGCGCAGAATAATTATTCTCCAAGTCGTTTAGGAAATTGCGGCCTAAAAAAAAAAAAAAAAAAAAAGAGAGAGAGAGAGACAAAAAGTTAATGCAATTATATACCACAATAGGGTTCGCTTCTATGTGGTTCACACATTTTTCCAGGTTATATGACCCCCGAAAAGTGACACGTAAGCCCAAAGCGGGCTATGATCACAGGTGGGTATCAACGGCGGAGCACACACTCTGATTTTTATTCGACAAAGAACATCCAGAATGACAATTATATACAATACAATGCCAGGCATACCCTAAAAGGCAAAAGCC
Source organism: Capitella teleta (assembly GCA_000328365.1). NCBI lineage: Eukaryota > Metazoa > Annelida > Polychaeta > Capitellidae > Capitella > Capitella teleta. Next base: position 118,391 of record KB308645.1, on the reverse strand, counting down.
TGTACAGGTGGGGTTCCCTACCCACAACAATAACATACTCTATGGAGTAAATATGAAGAAAAAAAAAGAAAAGAAAAGAAGAAGCAAAGAACACATTGAGGGGAGGGAAACCCCCCCCCCCAAAAAAAAAACAAAAACTATTCAACAATCGTAGCCAAGGTGAGATTGAATGAAAAAATAGGGTTTATATAGCACTATTGCGGATGACGTCCGGAAAGAGATATTACGGAATTAGATTTCAGTTAAGAGTATATTTTTAAGTTTTGATTTCAACGTGATTGGATTCGGATTTAGCAAATTTTGTGGAATTCTGGAAGAGACTTGGTGGGCTGTAAAAATGAAACTTTTGTGTGTGGTTGTTGATGTGGCAAGTGGTGTAAGGAATGGTCATTATGGTGGTGAGTGTCTGAGATGGTGCTGGTGAGTGACTGAGTGGTGGTTGATGCAGCCAGCTATGAGAGGGGTAGCACATTATTATGCAGTTACTGTAGAATTTCCGCATTTGTAAGAATTATGTTAGAGGTAGTATTTTTGAGCCAACAAAAAGAGGTTTTTTACTGGTATTGTATGTTACTTTGTAAATAATACGAATGTTGTTGTTGTTGTTTGTTTGTTTGTTTTTTGTGTTTGTTTGTTTTTATTTGTTCTTTTGCTGAACGATTAGTTTATGCAGATGCGTTTGGCAGGCATTGCCCCAAACCACATTTCTGTATGATAAGTGAGCGTGCACGAGATTAAAATACATTTCCAGGAGAGCACTGCAGGGAATGCAATTTTGTACCCGTCTCATTGCATATACATGTAAATCACAACTGATTATCCTGCTAACGTAATCAATATGGTGGTTCCACTTCAATTTATCGTCAATGACATCACCATCACATTACGCAACTATGCAATGTGTCACGCTGTGGTGAACATGAGAAGTTTCAGGCGGAGAAATTCGAAACCGACGAGTCGCCCGAGTCCTAACCGGGAATCGAACCCACGACCCACGCTAAGTGAGCACGCCAACAGCCCAACACCGCTTTATCGCGGCCTTTGTTGAAACGCGAGGCCACTTCACAACACGCACTATAACCCATCACAAAGAATGCTTCGGTTTGATCTTTTTTGTTCACCAAATTTCTTACGTAAACTGAACGATATTTTTGTAGTTTTATTTAGCTGCGCGTGCACCTCGTTTGCTTCCAGGCGATGGAGTGTGAGCAGTGAGCACTGAGCACTCTTATCCATAGCCAATAAGCGCATCTCCCGTCGGTTGATGACCCTTTCCTACTCTTTCCTGAGGGTTCAGCATTCAGAGAAGCGGATTTGTAGGCCATTAGGATTTGTGCTGGATTCCCAATCGGAGAATGGGGGATCACTTGACTGCCATACTCAAGCTAACTTGCTTATTAATTAATTACATTGACATCAATATTTTTGTCTGTTCATGGCCTTACCATGTGAGCATTCACATTTCTTGGTCTGCTTTCCTTTACTTTTGACGAAGCCGAACTGCCACTTCTGCATAGAGTGAAACCCCACTAACTCGAAAACGGACAACTCGATTCGAAGACCCCTCTTCGTCGTAGTATTTTCAAAGTCTCGACGACTCCCCTATACCTGTACTTTAGCATTACAAATTGCTGGGATTTCTCAAACACCGCTTCGTCGAAAAACCCTGTTCCTCAAACATATTTTTCGGTCCCTTGAGCAAAATCGAATCGTATTCGTCAAATAATTATTATTATTATTATTATTATTATTATTATTATTATTATTATTATTATTATTATTATTATTATTATTATTATTATTATTATTTTTTTTTTTTTTTTTTTTTGGAGATCGAAGTACCCTTCGCAATTAGCGCAACTCTGTTTACTGTTTTGGACAATTTGGATCCATACAAACAGAGATCAACTCGCGTGTCACCGCTCGCATTGTTCAGAAGTCAGCGTCTCTATCTCTGTCTTTTCATTGCGTAATCGACCGCATCGTGTCGATTAAAGCAGACAGCAGACGATTACAGAAAGCGGTATAGCCTCAGGTTGAATAGGCGGAAAACATCAATAATAAACAAACTCTGCGCATCAGTATAAAACCCGATCATTCGTCACACCAAATTTGTCGACGAATCTCTACGAGACATCTTTGCAATCATGACGTGGCAATGTAATTTGAGATCCATACGCTATCATAACGTCATCGCATAGATCACAACGTTACCAAAATGTTCAGAATTCGAAAACCCTGATTCGCCGAAAACCCTCTTCGTCGAAGTGTTTTCGCTGGTCCATTCAAGTTCGAGTTAGTGGGGTTTCACTGTAGTTGTATAAGTGATTAGTTAAACGTTGTCAAATAGAGATATATATAATATAATAGAAAGAGCTTTGGGCGTGGCTAATGAGGCTGAGGCTTCTGTGCTTTGTACATTCTTTGATTCCGGGGGTTGTCCATTCGTCCGGCTACTCTCACGAGTTTAAAATTTTATCAACGATAAGCTGCTGAGTCTCCAGCCGCCTCCAGTGCCTCTGCTGGCAGGTGGCAAACTCCATGGCTAGGTGGGTTTCGCCCATCAGGACTTCATGTTCCATTTCTCGCCCTTCGATGCTTAGCTTCTGAGTTGATCTATGCACTGAATCCATTCCGTGTATGTAGCAAGTAGCGTCTGACCAACTTTGTTCTGAACGCATAGCCCTGAGCCCATCTTCTCCTGATTGGCTAGTTCCTTTACCAAGCGGTATATGTATCTTTGTTGGATTCCTGCTATACGCTTGATCTCCTGCAGTCTTTCTTCACAGGCTTCATTTCGTCTTCTTCGTCCCTCTCCTTCGCTATATCCTTTCCACTGGAATTGCAGACACCCTTTCCATTGAATTGCAGACACCCTTCTTCTATCGGTGGTTTTATTGCGTGACTTTCGACATGCTTCTTCCACGCTCTCCATTCGGATTGTTTCTGTCCCTCTCCAGGTCACCACTCCATCGGTGTTGTTCGTACATTTTACGCCCGTGTTCTGCTTTAGCACATGGAGGTGGGATTTCTGCTCCGTTCTGTTTGGTTTCTTGGCATTCCGCTGTCTTCTTATTATTTCGGCCATTTGGTGGTCTGTGGGGCAGTCAGAAGATACATGTACACATACAATGTGTGTATTTCTTAAATGCGGAGCCATGATTAGAATTCCACTTCCTAGAAGTTATACACTGTACACAGTAAGTATATGCGACAGAGGCAGTTAAATATCAATGTTCAATTCGGGTATTGGAATTTGTCAACAACGTTCGTTGTTTGATTGATGATCTCTCAACGGCTTTCGACGCAATCGATCACACCGTTCTGATCGAGAGACTCAGCAGCTCTTTGGCTTGGTGCAGTTATCTGATAAATAGATGCTCAATGTTTATATTTAATTTATCGTATATCTGTTAACGACTCAGTCTCCAAAGATGATCCCATTGGATCAGTTCTTGTGTCCACTCCCGCATATATCAACTGACTACGCGTAACGTTAACTCACGGAAGAACACTGGCACAATATACACGACACATATTATTATCGCTAAACTCACATGACACGCAAGCGTATATTATAATATAGCTGTATGGGATATATATTGTATTATTTCCCCCACGAAACAGAAGATGAATGGTCAAATTGCTGCCGGAAGAAACCAAACAAACAGAGCGATGTACAAACATAATTTTTACTCGATTTTTTTTTCTCTGGTAAAAGTGAAAAACAATGTACAGAGTGGACCAAAAGTAGTCTATCTACTCCATGTTAAAAACAAACTCTAAAATTTGCTAAAATGTATCGATTATTCTGAATTTTTAGGGAGAATTCCAAGAAGGAAAGCAAATACATGTAGTCAAAAAAAAAAAAAAAAAAAAAAAAAAAAAAAAAGAAGGGAAATCCAAGGAGAAATGTCGAAAAAAATTGAGAAATATCACAGAAATAGCTAAATGTTGTCTAAAATGGGTTTCGCTTAAATTAACACAGACAAAGATAATATGTGTCATTTCCTTCAAGCACAAGACGGCGCCTGCTTACTCTACTAAGAACAATTTTAAAATTCACAAAATAAAAAAAATAAAAACCCATAAATTTATGCAATAAATTGCGTTAATTATCGCCATGCAGGGCCGTAGCCAGACTTATAAAACAGACGAGGCAAGTATAGGAAGTGAAGAGAAATTTACATAGAGAGGTCCGGGGGTAAGGATTGACTCATGCCATGAGTACTATACCGCACTGCAAGAATGTTGAACATGAATGTTGCTCATCATAATTTGTCATAGACTCATTGAATGCATCAGTGCATTTATTAAACATTACATATAATTATATGTATTTACTAAGCATTATACATATAATTATATGTAATCAAATGATAAATCATGCCCATTCATGCCTCATGGGTAATGGAACTACTGCTTATATGGTACCATGTCTTTTATACCCTTTATGTATTAGCGCCATCTATATATAAGGTACATGTATATCCTCGTACGCAATCATGAACAATAGAAAACATTTATATCTGTGGGCGTAGACTTTGAACCGCGGGCACGATGCGTGTCATATAAACACGCGAACGCCAAGTTGGTCGAGGCCCGGGGCTTGGCAGCCGGAAATAGTTTCCGAATGGTACAGCAAAAGTATGAAATTTGAGCATATCGGTATAAACGATATCACACAATTATAATTCCAATAAAAGTGATTTTTGTGGCGTTGGAGTGAACTGATTCTGATGTTCGAAATCCACAAGCGACCAAGAGATGGTAATCATGCAGATACTATCTCAGATGCATATAATATCCTAGATATCGCTGCCATTTTTGATGTGCACCACTGAAGAAGGCTAATGATGCAATATGTTGCTAAATCAAGAGATTCATTTTACAGCACAATTTTGTTATCAAAGGTGAATTTGCGTACCGGGGTACATACAAATTTTAGCACAATGGAATGTACAATGCAGGCATTTATAGATAAAGAATAAGATCATAATCAAATGAGTTCATAGCTAGCAGGTACCGCAAATTGAAACACAACTTAAAGTTAGTCCTACGAATACGTCAGAGTGTGCAGATGCAAATGTGCAAACTTGTATAATAAGTACAATAATGTAAACGTCAACAGTTGTGCAAGTATTGCGACTTTCAATTAAACGTGCAAGTAAAACGGAAAATTGTGAATCACTTGCCTCGAGAATTTATTAATGCGTAGAGTGTCGGTTGTTTCTGTGTTATATGGTTGAATTTTTTTCGATTTCACGTTAACAAAATTTCATTCGTTTGTGAATTAATTTTGTTATTAAAAATAAACAATGACAGAATTCAGCGCTGCGCGATAAAAAAACAAACAAAAAAAAAACTGTTACATTATAGGCCTAGACAAGGATGACTTTCATATAGTGCGCATGAGTGGATGTAATGAATAGCACTGAATTTAAATAATGTGATCATTCAGTAGGCTTAGGTTTAGTTGGCAATGTTGGAGCTCACCATAAAAAAGTAACTATATATATTGACTAAAAACACTTGACGGAATACTACTTCCGGTACCGGTGGGACAATTGAGGCTGGGACGCATCTTAAGAGGAACTCTGCAAGTGCCAGTGGACTCCTAGGGACACCATCTTGTCCTCAGCCTCCTAATCATTTCCCTCCTCCTGTTCCATCTCCTCCTCTTATTCCTCCACCATCTCCTCCACCTTCTCCACCAAGTCTGGCATTTCACTTGCTGCTGGGTAGGCCTATGGATGTGTGAGTAACATCGGTGTTGGCGTCCTTCGCGATTTTAACGATAAAGGCGGTGATGTCCTCTCATGGTCAGCGAACATCCACTCAACAAACATGACGTCATGGGAGATGGAGTTAAGCAAACCCGTTTATATCAGTACGTAACCCAAAATATGGAGACATATTCTTTGGCGTCACTGATTGAATTATAGTGATCACGTGTGGATCAAAGGGAGCTCCGCACACCTGTGACCACCGGGTCGGGGTCTCAATCGTACATCAAATAGAGAGTGATTGTTTTATGGGCTGTAATACATTATAAATTTACAATAGGAGATAGCAAGTAGAAGCTAAAGAGGTAAGCTCAGATAAATCAATGGAAAACATGACGAATCTTCGATTTCAGTTGAGGAGGGTTTTGTCATTTGGAAGCAACTTATTTTTGTGACGAATTAAACCGAAAGCAGCCAACATTAGCACATACATGTATACGTATGCGAAACAATGGACAACAAATAGAAAATGAAGTGGCGAGTGAAAATATTATTCTGGTTAATTGGAGTGGAATCAGTTGACTCTAAGAGAATGTCATCGTGGGAATGTGTTTGTGGAAACATGCTTCATCATGATTCGTTCATTTCGGAACCCTAAATATAATATATATTTCGCATAGACATGCAATATGACATAGAAAAATATATAACAACTGAAATCTATTGCTGGGTGTTGAGCATGTGAGGAAACCTATGGCGGGATCCTTCCCCTGGGCTAAAAACTCACAACACCAAATAGCAACATAATTATAAAGCATTAAATCTTATCCCATTGCAGCGGTTTGCGTCCTTCTTATCCCATGAATTGGATCCAATCAATTAAGACTGACAATCCCAAGCAGACATTTTTCAAAATGGTTCGAAGCAGCTGGTGTCTCGAAGCGGATAAAATAATCTGAGAGCCAGAGAGAAAATTTGTTTTATATAGATCGATCAGTTTATCCGTGTAAAAGCTTTTATTCTTCTGAACGGAATCCAATATGAAATGGAAGACAGGAAAGGAACGATCCGCTGCTGGGGTTTAGCTTTGATCATCGTTCTGCTGTTCAGTTTCCTTGTGCTTGAGAATCAATTAGAAACATTCAGAGTCAACATTCAGCATGTCCAGCTGCTACAATGGAGAGGTATTTACTCGCGTACTACTAGTAATTTGCAATGTTTAGTTTCAGACGAAAGTAAAGAACTCGATTATAATTTTAATATTGGTTGGTAATCATTGTACTTTAATCTCGTTATGCAATTGCACAAGTGTTTATCAAATTCAAGAGTTATTATTCGATTATTTTTCTGATCAATGCACAAAACTTCAAAATATATTATGTTGCAATAAGATATCTGTTGTTTGGCATATACAAAATAGAGGTACTAATTGTAATAAAAAAAAATATAAGGAATGTTAATATTGTGCGTAGAAAATTGATAGTCCTTGCTACTATGTAGATAATTATATTAAAATACATAAAATAAATGATAATGTTTTTGTACTGCGTAAAATCCATCGTAGTGCTCTAAAACGCATTTGTCAAATGTTAAAAGTTCACAATGTGTACTAAGTGAAAATAAAATAAAATGAAATGGAATAATAATTAAAACATATTAAGTTTTAAGAATAGGCTCTGTTATAGTAGCTGGCGCTAACTCGTATTACGTTCTTCATATAGCCACGAAAAACGTCAGTCGGACATTTGACATGGCATCAAGGCCATCAAGCTCAGCAAGTCAATTGAACCCTAGAGTCACAGCCTCGACTGTGTTACAATCAAACAAGGAAGAACATCAACAATCTGTTGAAAATGACCTCGAAGTCAAAGGCACCATGGCCAACGAGAGTCACGGCGCGGAGAACAAAAAGAGCGACACCATTCGTGAGATAAATCAAAGCATCTCCACCAAAACTACAGCTGAGACGAAAACCAAAGAAATCCACGCAGCAGTTCCAGAAGGCAACAAAGCATATGTTGATAATAGGAGCGCGAACGATGTGTATGTCACATGTTTGGTGAGCGATGGACGTCGAACGGGCAACCTCCTCTTCAACTACGCTGCTTCAATATCCACTGCATGGCGTTATTCACTAAAGTTGCTTGTGCACCCAGAATTCCAACTCCAAAACTATTTCAAGATGAATGTTGAAGTCGATAAACGTGTGAGAGAATGGTCCGAGAACTGGACCGTAGTTGCCGAGAAAGCTTGGGGCATATATGATGATAAATTTGAACATCTCGACGAAGAGGTAACACGCTCAAATTTCAGTCTGTATGGCTTTTATCAGTCGTGGAAGTACTTCAAATCATACGAAGATGACTTAAGGAGATCTCTGGTGTTCCGAGATGACGTCATTGGCGGGGCTCAAAACGAGATGCAGAGGTTGATCCCAAATGTGACATTTGTTGATCATCCGATGAAAGCCAAGATCAACGGCGGCACTCTGGTCGGTCTTCATGTTAGGCGAGGGGATATCCTGCTGCCAGAGAAACTGGAATTCGGATACACCATCCCAGAGATGTCGTTCTTCCGAAATGCAGTTGCATTCTTTGTCGATCGGTATCCCCATCTACATGTTATGGTATGCTGTGAGGATATTGTCTGGTGTCAGTCAAACCTTAGAGGGCTGGCTGCCAATGTTTACTTCAGCCACATTGATGATGGCATCGTAGATCTTGCAATTCTGAGCATGAGTGAACACGTGATTATGACAACCGGTTCTTTTGGCTGGTGGGGAGCATGGTTGGCCAATGGCACCACAGTTTATTACTCTGACTGGCCGAGAAATAGCAGCATGTTATCACAAGGCTTTGTGAAGGAGGATTACTTCATGCCACACTGGATACCGATGACTTAAATTAAACGGTCATTGAGTGATGGACTATGCATTATACATAACCTGAGCCCGATTCTTAAATGAAAGTTAAGTCGACTTGGCTGATGGGATTTCAGTTGTTTTACGGCTTGAAGTCGACTTAGCTAACTGACGTAAGTCGACTTACAATCCAAGATGGCTCCTACCTACAGACGCCACAAACACCGTCCCAGCAAAAAACCCGATCTTGGCCAGCATATAACTTTCCTATAAATGTACAGTATCTATGAAAATCGATCAAAAGCATTGCTGATCGGTGCATGAAAATTGCCTAGTCACGCGATTTTTGTGTGGTTGATGACTTTCCGACCGACTTGCAACTGGCAAAAATCCAGTTTTATTGAACACAAGTCACAAATGGACTATTAGCTAAGTGTGATGGTATTTCTATAATACATGTATATTTCACTTATACTTTCTATAATACATGCATATTTCACTCGCTCTTTCACTCGCGTGTTTATTGATTGATTTATTTTAATGTGACTTCTTTGTTTCTATAACCTGTAATATTTTTGTCCAGCGTGTCA
>KB308645.1:6709-109113 GCA_000328365.1 Capitella teleta | reverse complement strand
ATGAGGGTATCTCGTGATTGAGACATGCTGATCGAGTCTTGTTGGCTGCTATAGGAGAGAAGGAGGCTTCAATGGAGCTCTTCAATACACAATGTATTACGTTCCCACGTAGTACATTACGTTCCCACGTAGTACATTACGTTCCCACGTAGTTCATTACGTTCCCACGTAATACACTACGTTCCCACGTAATACACTACGTTCCCACGTAATACATTACGTTCCCACGCAATAATCATCACGTGCGCACGTAATAGAAATATTATTTTCTTCCATGTCCCTTTAGGGGCTCCGTAGTTGTGTGTTTAAATTGATGCCATTATTTGATTACATCCACCGTGACGTATTATATATAATATGCATACGTAATTATATAATATTTCTCTACCATATAATGCATTATGCGTTGTAATTATTATTACTATTTTTTTTCTATTGTGTTTTATGTTCTTTTTTCCACATGTGCATTATTTTTTTTCAAAGTGTGCATGTGTTGTACGAAATAAATTATACCATAAGTCATTGAAACACAGGTGGTGATAAGCAATTAAAATCACCTGCAAAGTTAAAATTAATCTCATTAAGCCAAATCCACAGCTTGCTTGCACACGTAAGTGTTGAACATCTGCAGTTAAAGCAAAAACCACATAGCTTCTGGAAAGCTTTAATCTCGTCTGGTTCTTAGTGATTGTCAGGAGGTTCGCGATGGGACCGTGCAACTTGCAGGTGACGCCCATTGCCACGAGAAGAAAATGATGGATGTGTTTATAACTACATATAATTTGTTGATTTGAGATACGTTCCATTTAATGGGTGATTGAGTGTATATTGTTAAATCACTGTATATTGAAAGAATAATTGAGAAATATTTGCTCTGGAAATACAAAAAAACGTCAAATGGATTGTGCTTTCTTCGCATGAGTGTGACTGCATCATTTTCATGCAACATGTTAGCACTCACAAATTTATTTATTCCCTTCCATTTACATGTACATGTTGTGAACATTAAAATTTTGACAAAATACGGTGGTTGTTGGATTAGATGGACAACATCATCCTCCACCACCCCCTCGCTTGCCTGGCCGTGGGGCATCGCATAATAGCTGGGTGGGTCATAAGGTTTTCAGCCTCATTCCCAATAGTCTGGTACATGTATATTTTTAAACGACTATGGTAAGCCTACATTCCACTCAAAAGAGAGAATGATGTGAACGTTATGATTCAGCTATCCTGATAGCTACAATGTCAACTAGTACATGTACAGAATGGCCGTTTCGTAAGCAACAGAACCTCAGATCGACAATGCAATTTGGATCACTTGGATGGGATCATCCCCAGCGGCAAACATGATAATGAAACTCATGCTTGTATACACCAGTCCCCACTAAGAAAACAGCTCGGGTGAAGATAATGGTAATTGCACACAGGAAACCTGTTCACCCTCTAATACCCTAAATTAGGCCTGCACGGATCGTTGATTTTCACCGGATCCCGGATAATACGGGGGGTTGATCCGGTTCACCGGATCGGAACCGGACCGGATCGAGTGCATGTAGGTCAGCTAGAAATGTGAGCCACCCCATTGCATAATTATCACGAGAGCTTGAAGTCTTATCTATGCATGCTGACTGCATAGGTGGTGGATCTCAAGCGCCGCGGAAAAATCAATACTAGTACTAAAAAGACCTGTTTAGAATGGATATCAAAAAGAGAAATGGAAGCTTTATTTAATCATTCAGTATTGAGTTTTAACTTGAGCAAGTTACCTTTCAAAAATACCAATGCCTCAAAGTTCTCAGGAAGCAGAGAGGAGCGTTTCTCATCAGCCACTTCCCCCATACCAATGCCTCATAGTTCTCAGGAAGCAGAGAGGAGCGTTTCTCATCAGCCACTTCCCCCGATACTGAGAACACCCACCCGCTCACTGTCCACGCTGGTCGGCGATGCCGAGAGGTATTTTCGTGCTGCCTTGCTCAGCACAGGAAATCGATGGCGATTGACAGCCCGCCACTTTAGAGGGTCGGTACTCTGAGGTATGGTCCCTTCTTTACCGTAAGTTGCCATTTCTGCATCGACGCTGCCAGCATCCTCTGCCACTACCGTGCTTGGCTCCATCATGTCCCATACACTAAGTCGTGGCCGTTTGGCGGGAGGCTCTTCGGTATCTGGGTCATCATGCTCCTCTTGCACTGGGCTGGCTGACGCTATGGCTATGGGCTCTGGCGTCCCATACTTGGTCGAGTAGGAGCTGGTCTTGCCCTTGGTTCCGCGAGACATCTTCATAATTATGGCAGTTGCCGATTTTACACCCTGCTTGCGATTTATCGTCGCGGCAAATTTCAAAATATTTCCAAACAGGACTACCCTCGTCGGAAGAAGCCATCGTGACAGTGGTGTACACGAGAGTGGGGAAGTTTGGCCGAAACACCCCTCATTTATACCGGGGATCGTTCACATTATTTCACATCATGCTTTGTTTTGGCATAGATTGTAATTCTCATGAAATAACATTTCAGTTGCTCATTGCTTGGGTAGCTCTCGGGATCGAGACGAGTCGTCCTCCGCAAACACGACTAATTTTGACGGCGTCGCCCGTTGCAAGGGAAACACCGCGGTTAAACAAACACACCTGCGGTGACGAGATGATTAACAGCTACAGTAGGCTTCGGTTAATTGCAAGGCCTATTTGTCACTTGAAATATTGCGATTAAGCGGAATTGCGATTATGCGGAGTGACCTATATATACATGAGATAAACCCCAACCCCCTCCCTCTGCCGTAATCACACAAATGCGATCAATGTCAGCGCTTTACATTGAATAAAAACAAACACCAGACATGTCATTCCTTATTAATGGGGAAACAGTAAATCATGCAGACATGAAAAAATATTTCGTTTTCTGTTTGTTAGAATTGAATGATACTACTTCAATCTCCCTTTCTAAAGAGTAAAATGTCTCATATGATCCATCATGGCACTTTCTTCTTCGCGCGTTCAGCTAAAGTTCAATCTGCGAGGGCACAAAAGTAACTTCCTGTCTCATTGGCATAGTGGATGTCTCAGGGATATGGAACTCCTTGAGAATATCCGGGAAATTGATTTGAGATTTAATCACCCGACCCCCCCCCTGAATACACATTTAAAACGTGTTTAATTTCCATTACGTAACCCTTTCGCTGCATGGTTCTCGCTGTTTACTTTTCTCCTGCGCGGACGCGGGAATAAGAATCCCATGTCGAGCGCTGGTGATGCTTAGTCGATATCGTCCATTGCGATTAAGCGGAACCAATTAACATTGCGGGATACAATTGGGCAAGGATAGGACGTTGCAATTAACCGAAGTGAAATACGTTGCACGAATGTGAACTGGTTTGAGATTCTAGGATTGCTTGCAATTAAGCGGAATATGCGATTAACCAAAACCTACTACACTATTAACTGTTGATAGTGACTTTTTCCAACAATCACTCATCCGATCTGATTGAAAAAATGCCAGAGCACAAAGCTCCGTGAAGGCCTACCCTAAACTGCTATGGAACAAGCTCAAGATTAATTGAAACTAACACGCCAAAAGGAAAAGTGCATGGAAATAATGAAAAAAAGCAGATCCATGGATGAATGACTTTATTGCTCCTAAGGTTTAGAAGATGCGGATAGCGGGGCCCATGGTGCTCTTGATGTACAGAGCGCGGACGTTCTGCCAGTTCTTCTTCAGCAGAGAAACCAGGAAGTTGACCGACAGAATGATGTTGGAGGTCAGCTCATCAGCGCTCATTTGGACGTGTCCAACGGCAACAGACAGACAGAGGACCTTCTTCATCTGGAACTTGATGGTGGCTTTAACCTCCTCGACCTTAGCAGACATGGATTCTCCATGACTCAGGGGTGTGGGGAACTTGCCAGCCTTGTTCAGACCAGGTCCCAAGATACGGGGGATCTGCTTGATGAGGGAGTCAGATGCGAGGAAAGCACTGTACTTCTTGGCTATTGAGGGAAGAAAGTAAATACAAACGAGCTGATTTCCAGCTTAAGGATAACCGACCAAGCTTCTTGACCAATTTCTTGTTCTTGTTCAGCTTCTTCAGAGAGTCGACATCCATGTTGGAAAGGTTGTTGACCTTGGCTTCATCACAATGCTGCTGATCGCCCAGGATGCAGACCTTCATGCGAGGACGGGGAATGTGCTTCAGCCTGTACACAAGGGTATCACATGAGCAACATAACAAGAAAGGCTACTTCTCGAGACGGCCACATGGTTTGCACACATATTTCGGTGTCGAGGACATGAAGCCCAAGAGACCTCCCCTTTAGTTTTAAGACACAAGGGTGAGAGTCCGCCAAATGAAACCATTTGACTCCCTACGTCAATAACGTGGCAGTGACCAGGCGACCACATTAAGACTAGGTTTAAATAATGAGTAAAAGCTTCTCTTCGTACTTGACGGTACCAGCGAAACGCTTATCCTTCTGGGGATCGTAGTTCTTCAAGGAGATCTGCAGTTCCACAGTCTCGGTAAACTTGCGCTTCTTGTCTTCGGCGCCTTTCAGCACAGAGGCCGCAGCCTCGTTCACTGTGTCCCTGGATAACTTGCTGAAATACAAAAGCAAAAATGTGAAAATTTTATCAACCAAAGGGTATGAATTAGTCTGGTACAATTTAAAGGAATGTTGATAGTGCATGAAACATGTGACACAAAATAACTAATGTCCATGTGATAAAACCATCAGTTTGATCTCTCCTCTGTGATTAGGCTTGTAGTCACAGTTAACTACAGCCTTGCCCATTCAAAGAGGAGTATCTAGCATTCAAAATTGAATGTGTGAGAGAAAAATAGGTTTTAATCATTCTAGCTCTAGTATCAGGAAATGTTGATAGCGCATGAAACATGTGACACAAAATAACTAATGCCCATGAGATAAAACCACCAGTTTGATCTTTCCACTGTGATTAGGCTTGCAGTCACGGTTAACAACAGCCTTGCCCATTCAAAGTGGAGTAAGCAACTTAAATGAAAATGAAAAGGATAACTAAAATTCAAACAAGAGAGAAAAACTGAAAAATGATTCACACATTACTCAATTTTACTGATTAGAAAGATAACTCACACCCATCTCGAAAAACTGTCTGAACAACCGACAGGTCTCCAAGACGGTCATAATTATTCGCAAATGGACAAGAATGTCGCCACCATATGAAACACGGTACACCGGAGATGCTAGGGCCCATGTGATCAACTCAGGTGACTTTGCTCTCTCCCCCACAGATTAAATCTGAAACCATAGAAAGGTTACGATCTTGCCCAGTAGTAAAGGGAGTGTACACAGTACAGCGAAAGTTGGCGAGTGTAGCATTCTAATCTTACATAATATAAAATTATTTATTACTAAACTCAAATGAAAACGGGACCGTTTTCTCGAGACCGTTTTCTCGAACGACGAAAACTGCCTAAGTATAAAATGTTATAGAAGACGAAATTTGCCACAAATATTAATAAACCCGATATTAAAATGTTCTAGGAACTTCACTTGTTACTAATATACCACACTGAAGAACCGATGATTGCTAATAAGTCGAGATATTGCAAGATTATTCAGCTCCGTCATTTTTACCTCATGCTTGCAACAGAGCTTCACGGAAAGAGGACGTGTCTCGCTCAGAGCTCGTCTGCTTCTCTCAAAGTCTCGTTCAGCAATGAATGCGAGATTTCATTTGTTCTTGCAGAAATTCTATGGGATTTTCGTCGAAAAAAAGACAATTCTTCCCTTTTGAATCCCGCGATCTTCTTCAAACCACCAGTGAAGATGGTACCAATAGAGGGTTCGATGGTGGTGGCCACAGAAGTATGTGAAATAAAGGAAATATCCAAAAAGTTGCTCGTATCGAGGTTTTGAGAGTTCCGTGAGCGATAAATGGACGACTTGTCATTGGGTTGTTATTATAATTTCACGATAAACAAAGGAAAACATTGGCTAATTTGTATAACTTTCGTTGTTTTTTTATCATTCAGCTTTGGTAGCGAATAAGTTTATAATGTTCTCGATGAAATAGAGTGTCGTAGTGCTTTATTTTCCGAGTCTTCAGTAAATAAAGAATATCAATTATAAGTCATAATGAAAGTAATTAGTATTCTGTTTACTGCAGCTGTAATTATAATGTCCTTATTCATTAGCTGTAAGTCTGTAATACTGCTGTATTTTAGACCTTTCAAACCTATAACAAGTGCGTTCATGTAACTGTTACTTGCAGCACAGATCAGAATAACATGCAACAAGGATGAAGGAAATGCTCTCCATTTTGACATTTTGACATAATTTTCAATTTATCTTTTATAAGTTTAAAGTTATAGTTACTTGTAATGCATTACATAATATGGTACAACTATATAATGAAACAAATTCTGAAAACAATTTTTTTTTCAATAGTTGCCTTAACAACCGATTTATGTTTTAGTTTTACATGCTATTTTGAGATCACTAGGGTACTACATTCACTATGGGAAATGCTGTCCCACTCATTTATGTCATAAGTTCTCATAAGAAACACTTGATTTGCTCTCTCATCGTCATAGAGAGTCATTATGATTGTGTGATTTATGTCATCAGCATACCACTTTATAAACTCTGTCCTTATGACTTTGTTTATGCTTCAATAGTTTTAATCATTGCATAATGCTCCAGTCAGGTGATAATTAAAGCTCTGTGACTCATCTCTGAAGTGCTTATTGTTAGGTAACACCATATACTGGCAACAGAAATGTTAACCAAGATTGGCTCAACCAATATTTTTTAAAGTTTGGCCCAATCTGAGTGAAGACCATCAATTCATTATCTCATAAGTTTACTTTCTCTCTTCTCCCCTTGTTGGAGTCTTGTGCAGCAGATGAGGCGAAAGTCCTGTGCATCATCCGTGATATGACAAATACCGTCACTCAGACCAAATTCACTCTGAACCTCCCTGTCTCCACACCGGTGAAAGTTTTCACAGAAGAAGTTGCTAAGCAACTTGGTTACGTAGCCGATTCTTTCAACATCATATATGAACGGTGTCAGGATGGAGATACTTCTGAGGTACTGTGACCTAAAACAAAAGGTCAAGATGATTCCATTCTTTCCCATAGGTCAATGTTAAAGTCTTTGAGGATCAAGCCATGGGAGATATGTGTCTCTTTGATGGAGGTCGTAAGAGGAATAATTTCACCATCATGGACAAAGATGATCAGCAACCAGTGCGTGTCGAGGTGAGTCATACTCTCATTATGTCATTAACGCCTCCATTATTTTCATTCTAGTGCAAGGCAACTGATTCTAGCTATGACTTGGACAAGTTTTCTGTTCGTTCAGAAAACCAATACACGTCTTCGTCTTCAAATTATACCTCATCCTATGGAGGATATAACTATTCACACGTTTCACCCATAATGATATCTGAAACCGGTAAATTCAGTCTTGATGTATTTGGTGTTTTAATTCAATATTTCTGAAGGCTATGTTGGACTTGTGAATCAAGCTATGACATGCTATCTCAGCAGTCTGCTGCAAACTCTGTACATGACTCCCGAGTTCCGCAATGCGGTCTACAGGTGCGTTACATTTCTATGCATATTTTGAATTTAATTTTATTCTGTTCAGGTGGGAGTATGATGGGACACCTGAAGAGGCAGTTAAGAGCATTCCTTACCAGCTTCAGCGTCTTTTTCTGCAGCTTCAGGTGAAACAATATTAATGTTTCTCAAGTCAATCTGCTTACATGTATTTTCTCCTTCTAGACAAGCAAAAAGCGAGCCATCGAAACTACTGACATCACCAAAAGTTTTGGCTGGGAGAGCAGCGAAGGTAAGGAATCAAATTATGAAAATTTGACAGATTCAGTATCATTAATGACGGCTGTGCATCGTGTATGTATAGATGACCCACCTGTGACCATCACCTATATCACACAAAATGACAGGACCATATTTTGTGAAACAAAAATTCGTTTTTGCAGTAGTATTCTGTATTTGCAACATGTTGAGAGGCTTGTGACTTGCTTTGGGGTCTGAAAGCTCAGACATGTAACGACTGAAAATTGTCATATTTGGCGGTGACAGATTCTGTCTTTACACTGAGGTCTGTAATTCCATGTCATGTGATTCCCAGCATGGCAGCAGCATGATGTTCAAGAGTTATGTCGTGTCATGTTTGATGCTCTGGAGAAGAAATGGAAGAAAACCGATCAAGCCAATCTCATCAACCGGCTGTATCAAGGTCATCTCAAGGACTATGTTAAGTGCCTGAAGGTCAGATAATATTTCATTTATATTCCTTGACCATTTAGCTATTCATTTTTATCGTGCAGTGTGGAAAAGAGAGTGCCCGGACTGATGCCTATCTGGACATTCCTCTTGTCATTCGTCCATTTGGCTCTGAAACAGCTTACCAGAGTGTGGTAATGTTTCTTTTCTCCTTTCTGTGACCTTTCAGCATTATGGTTTCTTTCTTCTTTTCAGAATGAAGCTCTGAATGCTTTTGTTGAACCTGAAATCTTGAACGGGTGCAACCAATATTTTTGTGATCACTGCAACTTGAAATGCGATGCACACAAGGGTTTGAAATTCATATCCTTTCCCTACATCCTCACCCTGCAACTGAAAAGATTCGATTTCGATTACGTTACCATGCATCGCATTAAGCTCAACGACTGGTCAGTTTAAAAAATCTCGGTCAATGAGTTTAATTTTTCTGTGATTTCTTTTTTAGCGTTGAGTTCCCTGAAATCCTCAATTTGAATCACTTGATTGAAGATCCCCAAACTGATTCAACCGAAAAAAAATCTGGAGCTGCCAGTGACAGTTGTGAACATAGTGACGAAGGTATGTCGTATATGGCATTTGGCAAATAACCTTCGATTGCCATGGATACAGGGATTGGCGATGAGGTTGAGATGGGTTGTAGTGCATCTGGTTCTGCCTCTGAGGAAACTGATGACTCAACCAGCATCAGCGCAAGTGACGCAGAAGCCGCCACAAACGACAGAAACGCCCTGCATTCTAAGCAAGCGGTTTGTTCATTGAATAATTATACTGTTGGTTGCATGGTAGCTTCTCTGTGCTTTTCAGGGTCCTTATGAATATGAGCTTTTCTCCATTATGATTCACTCCGGCAGTGCTGCTGGTGGCCATTACTATGCATACATCAAGTAAGACACTCAGCGACCGCTATCTGATTTTAATCCTCGCCTCTCAGGTCGTTTATTGACGGGCGGTGGTACAGTTTCAATGATCAACATGTCTCTGCTGTAAGTTGTGTTCAGGCACCGTATATATTCATATTGCAAGAGTGAGATCTCTGTTAAGTACATTATACAAATTACATTTTCAATGTCTGAAACTAATCTGCTTTTGGTTTTCTCTTGAGTGCAATCCATATAGAATTTTTATTGATTTCCATTTTTATCAGATCACAAATGATGATATCAAGAAGACGCATGGAGGATCTAACTTCTCCAAGGGTTCTTATTTCTCACCCTCAGCATACACAAGGTGAACCACAGAATATCCTTGAGGATTTTTATTTATTTTTTAATTTCATTCATAATGATTTATCTATTTATCAAACAGTTCAACCAATGCATACATGTTGATGTATCGACAAATTGACAAGGCCAAAAATAAAGGTATTTCTGGGATTTATTTTATTCATGCAATATACCCAAATGGATGAAATATCATTTCAGAACCGCTGAAAGTGGAGGATTTTCCCGAACACCTGAAGCAGGCTCTCTCCAGCGTCAATGAACAAGCGGAAACTGAGAGAAGACAGAGAGAATTAGAACGCTGCACATGCAGAGTAAATACGCAAGACTAGCATTCTAAAAAAACTAAAATTCCTCCATTAGATTCGTGTGTATTTCCACAATCCATTTCTCGATCGCATGCTTGACACCAAACTGGAAATTCATCGTGATCAAACTCTCTCGGATGCTGTTGAAATGGCTTGGAAGGTGAGTTTCACTTTCTCTATTCTGTCGTCAGCATTTCCAATTTTTATTTTGCAGCATTTTGAAATGGATAAGAAGTTCTCTCGTGATTGCGTTCGCCTTGTTAAGTATGAGGAAGCGCTTGATTACATTGACCATTCATGGGAAGGACATGACGATGATCCGATGGGAAGTCTCCTAGGAGGAGTGAAGACCCTCTACAGCTTTGATCTACTCATGGAGGTGAAGAACCCTCAGGAGGAGTTTGAGGAATACAAATCAGGAGGTCAGTCAACTTTCTCTTTACCCTCATTTCCCTGTTCCCAAATTTATTTACTCCTGCGATTTCATGTTTTGCCCTATAATACATAATATATATACAGTTGTCCCTCATTAATCTGAGCTTTGTTTATCCAACTTTCTTAATAAACCAACCCAATGTTCGGTGACAGATCCCCTTAATTTCCTACTCACGGCAACCAAAGCAAATTTTTCTCAATTGTTTGGTGCTAAAGCGTGTGAGATATGAAATTGATGCGTTGGCTAGAACAGTCGGAAGTGTTTGTAAACAGCACAGTACTTATTCCTTAATGACTGGTTGGCCTATGTGATCAGTTCTTCTGATTGTTCTCCCTATAATCGAGCACAATTGCTTGTATTAGTCTAACCCCGTAGGTTGTTGTTTTGATTTTCATGGATTAATGAGGGACAGGTGTAAATACCCTGCTATGCATGTTTTACAATTATATCATCATCATCACCATCATCATCATCATCATCATCAATATAATTATATATTTGTTTCAATCTCTCAAAGAGAGGCTTACAAACATGCAAGGAGAATAATACATGAAAAAAGAACAAACACAAGAACAAACAAACAAATACAAGAACAAAATTCAATAACAAATAAAGCAATGAAGTAAACATATATATTACCAGGTGCATATACAGTTGAGAATTTGTGTTATTTCGATACTATTTTCCGGTGTAAGTTCTCAAAAAACTTTGATAAGTCCTTGTCTGAATTGTAAAAGTGAATACCCGGTATGTATAATTTTTTTTTTGAATTTTGATTGAATATAATTATTATTTATTATACATTATTATAGAGTACATGTCTTTGATAGAGATGTTGCATTCTTGAAATTGAACATTAGAGTTTGACATATCTTTTATGACGTGTTTGAAACAATTGTGAAACATGTGAAAAGACTTTGATTGAATAATGATCGGTGCAAATTTGCAATGAGTGCGATATAATTATTATGAAATCCCTCAAATGCGTTCGTTTAACACAGCGGTTAAATGCGGTTTGAATCCTTTAAAACATTCCTTTTGAAATCTGTGTCGTTGAAACGCCACGCTTGTCAAACATATAAATATAATTGGGTCACAAATATATATTAATTACTGGTACAATTTTCTTTAGCTGATCTAAAAACTTTTCTGTCAAAGCGTATCTTTCACTGAACTTCCAATTTATATAATTATCTGGATGTTTTTTTGTCCGTTTTGGTATTGAGATGAAGAAACATTTATTACAATTATATTATTTTTGCAGGTATTTTAAAAACCTAATTTCTTTGTAAATTTAACTATATACATGGACATGTATATAGAATTATAGATATACATTTATTTCTGCAACCAAGAAGTTACAGTATATATTACATCTAAAGGCTGTGATAAACTGATGATGATTATAACAAAGAAAGAAAATAATTGTGCCATTTTCCCTTATTTACGCAAATAAGAATATTAATTTTGAACTCTGTCAGAAAAAATCATTTGGGTCAACATATCAATGTTCAAATTCATGTAAAACGTTGGAAATTTCCCATTCTTTGTTACAATAGTAGTTTAGTTTTAGTTTAAATCCAACCCATTCCGACTATTATTCTATTGACATGGAATTACTGCATTCTGACATTGAATCAAAGGAACAAAATGATTTCTGCTCAATCACCCACGCATTGAATGTGAGATACAAGGGCCACTGGGTCTGGCCTCTCTGGTGCTGTTTCTGTGAGAATGATTGCGTGTTTGTTCAGCACCACTCGGTCACAGCATGCACCGTATTTGCCACACATTTCTGGCATTATGTTTTGAAATTTGGTGTGGAAGAACCGATAGATGATAAAATTCACACTTGAGTTGATTAGAAGGAGCATCTGCGCGAAGACCGACGCCAGATGGAATGCATTGTTGACTGGGATGAACGATCCGAGTACAGCGAGCAAAAAATCTGGCAACTGGCACAGAATGAACTTGCAAACGAGTACCACGATGCACACTGTCACGTGGGTGCTGGTGCGGCTCATCTCGACGGCAGACAGCCGCCGCTGCTTCTCGCCTCCGACCATCTGGCAACGCAGAGACAGCGAGCTTTTCAGGGTTCGGATCAGACTACAGTTGCAGTAGACTAGGATGCACAGCGGTACGATGAAGAGTAGTAGCCAGGAGAGTGCGATGTGGTACGCGTAATGGTAGGCCTCGGAGTTCCACCCGGTGAAGTTGAATTTGACGTGTGACACATGCACAAATGTGGCGTTGTAATCTGTATGGAAGGCGACTAGGTTGTAGTGCACAAATCGCGGGCTGTTGAAGAGAATGTTGAACACTGTTAGCGCCACCGTGAGGCGCTTGGCGTTGCCTAAGGTTCCCCAACGCACCGCGCAGAAAGGTTTCGACACGGCCAGGAAGCGCTCAACCGCGAGAACGCATGTCACCCAAATTGTGCCGGTCTGTGCCACCCATCCGCATGGCAGCATGTAAGCTACAATGTAATCTCCAATCTCGTGGTATGCTTCAAGATGTCCTGTGGCCGGATAAACGGACCTCAACACAGTGTACAGCACGCAGAAGAAGATCAGCAGAATGTCGTACATTGCGAGTACCTGCAGAAGGAAGTCATTGGACGTCTTGAAGCGATGCCGGCACAGAATCACCAGGATGGCTGCGTTGCTCACGAAGCCACACAAACACAGCAGGCTGTCAATGTAGACGTTAACCACATAACTTATGCACTCAATTGTGTTCAAGGAGCTGGCTGTGATGTCTCTGACGCCGCTATGCATTAAATCCACGTTTGGTGCCATTGTGGAAATGTCTTCACCGGTCTCTGTAGCGCCATTGCTGAATGTGCTGAGTCAGCGATATTACTCGTGCCATCTCTGTTGTGAATGATTACGTGTGTGTTCAGCTGTTTTTAGGGCTCAACTACAACCTGTCCTCCGTGTTGCAATCTCTTTTAATCTCTCTTGTGCTGGCAGCTTATGAAATGTAAACCGTTAACAAATAATTATGGAAATCTCTTTTCATGAGTCAAAGTAACCGCAAACGCAGTGTTTCTGGTTTCACCGTTAAGCATATTCTGTCTTTCTGTGTATTGGTGTTCACCTGTATAATGAAGCAATTGTCGTTGAGGGGGGCTTGCCTACAAGTGGCCCTCAGGTTGTGGCACGAGGGGATCAAAGCCCTCCATCCACACCGTGTTTGCGCGAGGGAATTGCCAAAGCTCCCAACAATCTCTTGGGCTTTTATTGCTCTACATTGAATACCTGTATATCAGCATTAAGGGCTTGGGTCAGCCTCACCCTTGCGTACCCAAGCAGTCGTTCACTTGAGGAACTCTGAGCACAATGTTATGATTACGCGGCAAAGGAGAGAGGACTTTATTCCGGAAGGAATTGTGTTAATGTTGTTAGGGCAATCCATTGTCATGCATTCAATGCTTCTTCGGGCTGTATGTTATGGAACCATACACATGGCATCTTAGTGAATGATAGAAGAGAACAAATGTCACGACTAAGTTTGATTAATTTCTCGGGATCTAATCCTTAATAATGTAAGAGACAAATCGCCCTCATAAACCACACAATAATCAATGTTGAAAGCACAAATCAAGAAGACTACGTATTTTATACAGGTAATAGATGATGTGTGACTTACAATGGACTTTTAGTAGTATTGTATGATAATAATTTAAAGGCTTTGCTTGGGTTGATCTGTGTCATCGTGGCTCAGATATTATTCAGTTCTATTGGCTTGTTATTTCTACACGTGTATTTCAATGATTCGGAAATAATCATTCTCTTCTGAAATGAACAAATGATGCGTACATAATTGCATGGAATAACAAATTTCTGAATTAATAAATTTTTATTTCAGTTTTATGGAAAAGCGGGTCCTGAATCCATGAGCACTGACCGATATCAGGGGCACCGAATATTAAGTCGGTTTTACCGGCCGGCTGCAATCCTTTGCCAATCGTGGTGGTCCCGGGGTTCGAGACACGATCCTGCCGCGTGCATTATGATTATGAATTATAATTTTGATGCGTTACAATTGTGCGGTTATTCTGCAGTGCTGCCCCAACTGCTTAAAAAGGCCGGGCACTGTGTACTTACTGCCTATGGTAGTATGTGGGACGCTGGAATCCTTGGGATTTAGATATTGTATTGTGTGTCTATTACGTGTCAGCGTGTTGGGTGGAGCCTCATTTCCTCATGGTTCCTAGTATGACATTACTTATTATAGGTTTAGCCTCGAATTTGAGATAATATATCTTATCGTGCTCTACGATATTTTATTGACATGGTATCGTATGGTGGCGTGCGTGCTTTTTGTGATTGGATGAAATCGCCAATCAAGCAACTCAAAGTCCAGATCAGTCAACTCCTTCGAGCAGAAGGCTTCGGTGTTGAGTGTTGGATCTTGGTGTTATACATCCAGGGCCAATCCATTAATCCTTATGTTATGTAATATCTGAATGAGTTACCTACTTGCATTATTGTTTTCGGCCCAACAAGTGATATTTCTATTCTCCAGGTCTAATTGGCAGTCTGGCCCATCTCACTCAGCAATGACATGCATTCTGTATGTATCTAAGTGCACTTGCATGCTTCGTTGACCTCTGACCTTGTTGGCTGGGTGTAAGTACAATTGTTATACTGCATGTGACATTGACATATGACGCTAGTTGTTCAGACCATTTATGCACGATGATAAACGACTTTGTACTGGCGTCGATGACAAGATAACTCTCTTGAACAGTGAAATAACAGAACACTCATTGTAATGAGTAATCATTATCAATGACTGTTCCGTGCCTTCAGCTCTATTCGTCTAGATAGCAAATTTAACGTTATGATTTTCAGCCCTCGGAATCCCTCAAGTTTCCTAATATCATAACGTCTTGACATCCGCTGATATCAACTACGCTGTAGTATAATTGATATCCTCCATAATCAGAGTAAACATTGATTAGGAGCCATTTCTCGTATTTCATCATGGGCTAGTCCTCTGTATTAGCTACTCGATAGGCGCCGTCATAACGATTTATTTGTAATTCATTTGTATTCGGCCTGGGTAATTACGGGAAATCCCGCAGATGGCGCTGCTCTGATCATAAGCATACTTAGCTGATGAAATCCCCGTTTTGACTTTCAACTGTTTTGTGTCCACTTTCAAGATCTCCAGGCACATTTTAACCTTTGACCTGTGTGACATGGTCTTCCACCCGCCTTCTTTATGGTTCCTCCTTGAGGCAAGTTTGGGTGTTTGGGCTCGACGTCCTGTATTGTGTTCTCATAGCTCCGGGCTTCCACAAGTCATGCATATTGCACGAATAACACGTACAGATGAAACCACGCGGTAACTTGAATAGTTCTATGGGAAAATAGACCGGCTAGCTTCGTCCATGTTGGATCAACAATACAATTAATTATGTACTATTATTTGCCTAAAAGCTACGGGTGCTATGATACGGATCGGGAGTATTGCATCCTCTGTCGCGCTTTCAACATAATCTGCGCCAGACTCACATTTGTCCGGACACCCACTGTATGCAATCTGCAGGTCTCGTTTATACGGATCTCCGCATGGTATTTCTACTTTTTGATACAAATGTTGCGTAACTTTTAATGCTGTTGGTTTGCAAACAAAACCCGCCGCACTATTCTACCAACTGGCTATTCATTGGTGCATTTTTATCAAGGTATTCAGCAAAGTCAACACAGATTATACGAAATATGATATCGAGTTCTTCGCAATGCAGGTAAGTCCAGGGAACCTACTTCGTAATGCTATCGAATGTTGTTGTTATGGCACAACACAAAGCAAAACACGTTGTGTGATTTGACTGTGGTTTTTGCACCTGATAATCCTGTAATCCCCTAATTGATGATAGCCCTGTAATCCCCTAATTGATGACTCCCCTCCTGATCCGATCATCCCTATGACAAAGCGATCGATTCTCGTATCATGTATGCATAGATTGCACGCCGCAAAATTTCATTCTCGGTTCATGCTGTCATTTTGAGAGACAAGTCGGCTTCCTTATCACTTTAATTACTGATAAAATGTTCATGAACAGCGCTGGAAAACGCTTGACGATTTCTCTGCTAAGAGCAAGCTGGAATGAGGGAGCGTTTTTTTTCCCCCTGATATTCTGGTCTTCCTGGCTCGCGGATATAAATCGCCTTTTCGGGTTTTGCGACAGATGAGCTCCGCTTCTTCTCGACACGACAGCGATTTGTCATGGACGCGTGTTCTGCGTTATTCATTGCGCTGGCTTTTCCTTGTTTTGAGTTGTTCATAAAGAAATTCTCGGTGTCTCTGAATGCGGCGTTTCGTCACGGCGAATGATGGAAGCATAGATAGAAGGATCATAGAAGCTCAGCCATGGAATAGACTGCGCCGCTCTACGACGCCGGCAAATATGCCTATTTTGGCGGGCCATCAAAACGAGGCTTCAATGGCTGCCCATGCGCTAAACTTGCGGACTTCCGGCGTAATCTGCACGTGGCCACGAGAACTCAAACTTATTGGCATCTCTAGTGTATTTGCATGCATACAAAGCATTTTGAATGTTTCTTAACATCCTGCTTCTTATAGCGTGCTGTGACTGCACTCCGTGTACGCATGCGCCAGAGGTATCGTGCACGAGGAGCATTTTGCGGTTTCTCCTGCCCGCGACATTAAGTCTTGGCATTGAGATGGAGTTGTATGTCATTAACCCTCGTTGCTCGCCGTCCATCCGTCTCTATTTCTCAGCACTTCATCCATGAAATGAAACATTAGGACGCTGTGCTCCTCGGAATGAGAACCGATCAGCGGTTTTTGTTCCCTCTAAAAGAGGGTGATCCATACGGGTCTTGCGACCAAAATGACAAATGGTTGTTTTGGATCTTGTGCAATACGTCACTCGGACAACCAAAGTTCAGAAAGGCGCCCATCTGTTTATTTTATATTCCTCTCCTCATTTTGACGTTACTTAAGCATTTTATATTTCGAGCAATGAAATATAAATGTGCTCATTTGTATAATTTAAGCACCGCAGACGGCAGATATGCTCTCCGGCAAATATCTTAGCCTGCGTTTTCTCTTTACGTCCTGATATTCCCAGGGGTCAAATTTATTGCTCTCCCATTGTGTGATGTAGCCTTGTGGCACCTTCTGGGAATCCATCGAGTGAACCCCATCACCCCGATCGGCAGTGATCGCTATCTCAGCATCTCATGCTTTCATTGCTCTCCTCGCTTCATTGATTTAATCATCGCGGGACATATATAAACCCTATTGCTTCGTTTCCCCCTTTTTCCCAGACGGAATTACGGTTTCCTGTGTGATGCCCTCGCACTGAATCAGCCCCTATTTTTACACACGTGGGGGCTTATTATTATATTGTCCTGCATGGTTCAAAATCCTGCCGCATTGTGCCAAAGTCGGCGCAATGGGCTCTTTTTTATGTCTTGTCCACAAGGTTTTATGGTTGGCCAGCATTGTCACTGCATAATCCTGAGTTTCTGTGTTGACGGCTGCCTCCTGTGGTTCTCGCCTTTCATTGCTATGCAGCGGATGAGCGTCTCTTTTGCACCCGTGTCACCGGATTTTCAACACTATTCTGATTGTATATATAGTGTTGCCGGTCCATCTCCGACCTGATTGCGTGTTGACTCAATGAGGAAATTTAGGCAGACAAAACGTAAAGGTCTGCTCTACCTTTCTATTCATTGGAAAAAAAAAAATTTCTTCGGCATTGTTGCTTTGCTGCGTCTGATTTAGCGCGAGGAGCTCTCTTCTGTCTGGGGCTAAATGTCTGCTGGAAAGTGCCTTCGCCATTGTCCATGTATCCCTCTTACTCGGCTTTGATTATGTTTTTTAGTGGATTCCGGTGAAAACCCATTTATGTAGACTTGCCTTCCATCTCTGAGCGGATTACCTGACCAACTCTTTGATTCATTGGTCTCGCGATCCCTCTTCATATCAGCGATTGCTTATACGGCTATGAACGTTCATATCTCGTATGGCGGCCACCAGAGCAACATTCAGGCAATCTGGTTAATGGGACAGGCGCCACTTCATTGATCAGCGTGTATGACAGCAACGTGCGCGCGGCGTCAAGGCGTTTTCTGAGTACGCATGCGACTTGAGGCTCTCCTGGCTGATGCCCTTTGTAATTGAGCGCCACGGAGGCCTAGCGACGTGACCCTTCCAAATGCGAAGGTTTTTCCCCCTACTCTTTGGTCATTTGCGTCAAGTACTGGTCGACGGGGTGATTTAGCGCCGGCTTTAGTTTCTGTGGCATTTGCAATAGAAATATCCCCAGTGTTTCCCACATCTGATTAGCATGCGCGGTGACAGTGTTGCTGCCGTTGTGCTGCATTATGATCGCCCGTGGTGATCGCCCGTGGTGATGGATGGTCGTGATCCGCCTGTTGGATCCAACGGCGCACAGCCGATCATCCCGCGGCTGACACGGCTGTGGTATTGTGAGTCGGCAGCGCGTACCAAACGCTGACGAATCGACCGTCGAAGCCTCTCCTCTCCTGCGATGTCGTCATTTGTATCATTACGCTGACGGTCACACGCACCCCCTCCGCGACCCAAACGATGCTACCATCCTTTGTTAATCCCGAAATATAGCCTTGAATTCGGTGCCCTGGCTCGCCCCGCCCTAACCCAATCGCCGCTAGAACAAAGCCTCGTACATCCCCGCAACCCCCTCGTCTAATTTAATCTACGAATTATTCCGACTATTCTGCATGCATGGGTACTGCGCGGAGTAGTAAGAGCTCGTTAGTCCATCGGGTAAGAGGGGGAAGGGGGGCACTAGGCAGTAGGTCGCCAATTAGAATCCCTGTCTGTGCACACAGCGCGGTTGATGACCCTATTATAGGATTGCTTGTTACCAATGAGCTCAACACCCAGCCATTGACCTCTCAGACAGGAGATCATCAGACATCTCTTGAGTAGTATTCTCAGTGCAAAATATTATACTC
This sequence comes from Capitella teleta, assembly GCA_000328365.1. NCBI lineage: Eukaryota > Metazoa > Annelida > Polychaeta > Capitellidae > Capitella > Capitella teleta. The sequence continues at coordinate 89,870 of KB308645.1, read as the reverse complement.
TCTTTTGATGGATACCCAGAGGGGAAAAAATGAGGCAATTATACGATGCGTATCAATGGACAAGATTTTGGATAATTGCAATGCATTGAAGCAATATCGGATGTCAGCAATAATGAATTAGTTTCATTCAGTATTGCTTGTTCCGGCTCAGTGCCCGTGCAAAGACATTGTGCATCGTGTTGTCGGATGAAGCAATATGGGTGTCTGGAGGGGAAGGTTCGGGGTTGCTTATAAATATATTTCATAAAGGCGCATTTATGTTAGGGGATGTAAGCTGCAGATGAAGATAGATTGTGGCGAAATCCACACTCGGTAGTACAGGAAAATGCAATTTATTGGCCCATGCTATAATCTATACTGCTGGATATGAGATCAGAGCGAGTTTTGATGTGGCACTTAGCTAACCATTCGCCTCAGGAAATATATATGTGCTTATGTACAGTTGAGGCATGCTCTTGTTCGTTGCCTGTTCATCTTTGCACGCCTTTCCTGCTAAAACGGAACACGTCCTTGGGCGGTTTGGAAAAGAAACACATAATTTCTATGTGTGCTTGTATAGTAACTATTTATAGAAAATCGAAGGGCGATCGCACAATTGACGTGGGAGGAATCGACTTTTAGATTTAAGCGTTTTTGTTTTTTTTTTTGTAATTGTTGTTGATTCTAACGTTGAACCCATCTGGTCCCAGGCACGCACGACCACGGCCGCTCGTTTGCTCATTTGGTCTTAATGGAAGTGGAGGGTGCACACGGGGCGATGTGAAAGCAAAGAACGCTCGCGCAAAAAGGTTAAAAACACGACGCGTTCTCAGCGATTGCTCGCGATGCATCATAAAAGATACGGAATCCATCAAAAGATTGCTATTTTGAATCATCATAAAAGATACGGAATCCATCAAAAGATTGCTATTTTGAATCATTCACGAGTTTGATCTCCTTTGAGGGATCACCTTTCATGGAATTCCGTTGCAGATTTGCTAGTAAGCTTCGAGGATAATGAACGTTGTTATAGCCTTACTAGAGAGGTCTTTATGGTTGTTGTTTGGGAAAAGAGTTGGGTGTTGTTCGGTTTTATTCGTCGGTCGCCTGTAATTATCAAGGAAACATTCGTCTTGTAATGCTCGCTGCGAATCTGCACATAGGGTTGCTGCCTTCAAGCGGCGCTGATTTACTACTGGGTCTGCGGCCATCGCTCCTGAAGGCTTTGCTGGGAACACCCAGTACTCAGCCGGGCATTGCGCCGCAGGACAAATGTGCTCAGACGGCGCATTGCACGTGTCTGGCTGTCGCGACCAATGCTCCCGGGACGCCGCAAGGTCTCCGTTGAATCTGAGCCGTCTTTTCGCGGACGATACATTATGCAACATTTTGGTACATGCGTAGGTATATTCTGAATTGATAGAGTCGTTGCCTAATGAGAATTGATGGCAGGAAGCGAGCAGTTTAATGCCTTCGTGCATTTCAAGGCTGGTTGGTGGTTTCCATTGTCGCCAATCTATTTTCTACTTGCATTCAAGTCGTGTACTCAGGATATACCGCCTTTGTTAACACTGTTTACCCATCAAATGCGATTATCGGCTGTCGCTCTGTTTGCCCCTCGATGCTTGTCGCTGTACCTGAATATCTCTAATGGCTGTCACCTGTGGAGAGCGCATTCGATTACAACAGGGGATTCCTAGCGCCTGGCTTCGTCTGCGGGAATCGTTGCTGCCATTTCAATCAGTATTTGACTCATGCCCCGGATGGCTAATATGCGACTGTGTTGTGCGGGCACTCCGCGCTCGTTAAATGAACAAACTGCTCGTATTATCATCGAAATGAGGCTCGACCTTGGCGCCCAATGAACACCCATTTGCGCCTCCACAATGCTTCATGATCTCAGTCCATTTGTGCGATCCGGATGCTTTCGACGCTGGCCGCAGCAATCTCGGCATCTGCGGTCGCTGCGTGGTATTCGCGGCTGACACTGAGTTGTGACAGTCCGTGATGGCTATGCCTGGAAATGAGTGCCAGCATCGCGCGTTATGCCTTTGATCTAAGGGCGCTACTCGCCGTCATCGTGAATCGATAATCCCGATGCTACACAGCCCAAGAAATGAAAGCAATGTCTCAGCGTGAAAAAAACCTTATCACAAGTCTGCTCGTGCGACCAAAGACTTATTACAATGCTCCGGGATTACCAATTTTTTTTTCTTTTTATGCGGAATTCGTTGACTGCGAGATCTCGGCTTGCTGCCCATGCCGTGCCTGGGGTTCTCCCGTGTCAGGCTGCTTGCTTGGCTTATCTTGCTCACACCGCAAAGGTCGCTTGGCCGCATCAATCAGAGCCAATTCCCCCCCGCGATGTACTGCATGCATTTGCCCCATTCAACCCGCGACACACAATTCACAATGCACTAATTACACCAACTATTCGCCTTTGTGATAGCTGATACAAGTACGTGAATTAATCTACCATATTATGGTCGTCAATATCAATATCTATTTTAGCCAATATACGTGTATATCATACACGTATATTGGCTAAAATGGTTATTGATATTGTGCAATACATGCCCAGGGGTCTCTTTCCTCGAAGGGCCAATTGATGAGGATGAATTGCATGGGTTGACATTATAGCTATAGGGTCATTGGGTACTTGTCGAATGGGTCGGCAAGGCATCTGGCGGAATTGCAGGCGTCGAGGTCACTTGGTTTGGTCTCGAGAGAAGCTTCTCGGGTGGGCGGTTGCAAGTCGCTCCGTGTGCTACGAAGCCCTTCATTGCACCTCTAATTGCGTTCCAGTTAAACACAACTTGCTTCTAAATGAATTCGTCTGATGGCTCTTGGTTTGACCTCCTTCGGAAGCTTGCAATTTCAGGTCGCCGGCACTAGATACGCAGTGTTCTTAGAACCTATTCTGCCTGTCATTGCTAGGACATCCGTGCGGTGGAATCCTGGAATCTACGGACCATTAATTAGACCGGGAGGGCCACTTTGTGTCGCTCGGTTTTATGACAGGCTGTCAACTACACGTTGAGCTTTTTGCTCTGAATATTCAGTGTGTTATGTTTCCATGTCATCACAAAAGTTTACTGCATCGCTTCGGCGACAGGTGCCTTTTTAAAGGGGCTACATCGGCGTTGCCATGGCGAAGCACTAAGTGTGCTGTTCTGCTAGAATAGTGACGCAGAATGGTCTGCTAATCCACATAAAGCTGTGGATTTATGCAAAGCCCCGTGCTCTCTTTTTGGGGCCGTGTTAGCCAATCAGGAGATGATCCTCACCTTAGTTAATGGCTCCATCGATCTCGGAAAATGTTGAGTAGCTATGAGCTCTTGTTTTCTCCCTCTATTTCTCCATTGCTGCAATCGTAGCAAATATCGGATTTACTATACGTTTTTCTTTCCCTTCTGCGTCTCCGGGTTTCCCCAATTTGCGGACTTTTCGTGGCACCTTAGGGAAGCACTCGCGGTATCCTTGCCGTGCACTTTGAGCCTGTCATGGCCCATTCCCTGGCGGTTGTCACTATCTCTTCTGATCTCGTTCGCTCTCTTTCGAATTAATGTTTCCCTGGAGGACACCTGCCTTAGACTTGATCAAGCAATCACCAAGAGCATGTCACTCTAATATACATTGAACGAGGACACATTGTCCTCAAGTCGCGCACTGCAACCCTCTGGCGCACGATCAGCCAACCCCCCCCCCCCAAACGCTTTTCTTTCTTGGGCGTCCGTGGAAAATTTAGTGATGCGAGTCAAGGGCGCTGACATGACGTGAGGGCACGCCGCTCTATGCGGACAATCTCTGGCTCGGCACTCGCAACTATTCAAGGTCTTATTGTGGCGTCTTCGGATCATTTGTCTCACTTGCGTTGATTTTATTTCTTTTGAATGGATTCCTAGGTCTGCGATTGTCATCTTGGCCTCCCATATCAGGACGGGTGAGAGACGCCCGGTCCTCAAATCTATAGTTCGGAGACCGAAATGACGAACTGAAATGGTGAAATTGCCTATACATATAATAATGTGTGAGAGGCCCTCCGTTCGATCGTTTTGCATCAAATGGTCGCATTTATATCATTTAAATATGGAATGAAGTAATATTCTTTCATTTTCACAGCCTTGATTTTATGCGGTATGCATGACCTATATTTATGTCGGTTTTGTAAGTTTTATGAGATAATTTGAACAAAGTGGCAATTTCATTGGCGCCTTATGTAGGAGTCGTGTCAGTGTGTCGTAAAACTCTTAATTTATTTCTCCTCTTTCGGAGAGTCGTGTTCGGTTCTACTCTTGGATCGGTCTAGCGTGAATATTGACCATCGTCGGCTTGAGTGCAAATGGAGGAGCACTGCCTCCTTATATTCAGCTTATTTTACCTCAGCCACTTACGAATGATTATGTTTGTGAGGCAGCAGATTGGATTTGTTGGGTACTTTTTTAGTTGAATGTGGGCGTTCGTCAGTACGTGACTCCTCCGAATCCTTCATTTCACTATTGCGAAAGAGTGTTGTGCTATGAACTAATAGGCACACTAAAGCAAGCCCTCTTTTGTGTGTTGGGCAGATGGAGGCATCTCTGTGAGGTTATTGTGCTGTTGGGTGTTGCATGGCGCTGCAGTCGGTCTTATACGTTTCGGCGTCTTCCAGATCGCACACGCACCAGTCCTCGCTTTTTATGAGTGGATAATGAACATTGCACGTTTGTAATCCGAGGCATCTCTTCCGTTGCCGCCTTTGTCCCATTGCATGCAGATCGCTTCCTGTGGCATTTACTCCGAGTGAAGAGCATGTAATTGAGGGCTGGCACTGCGAACGGGGAAGGAAGCTATCGGTTTCCTATATTTAGAGCGCTTCGAATGTCTGCACGGCATGCTAGGCCATACCTCGCGGTCTCTCAGCTCTGCGCCGTCTGTTACTCATCAGGGACGGTTCTAAGAAAGCACAGGGCGTCGCCAGCATCACAAGCGTAATGCTAAACAACCCCGATTCAATAACCGTGGCTGTTGAATCTGCAGGCGGCGTCAACATGATCAGCACCTGTAATGACCGAGCGGTTGACACCTAAATGGAGACGTTGGCGACCTTGGTGCAGAGGAGCAATCCTAAGAATTGATTCCGCTCTCAACGCTTCTAATTTGATGCCGCAGATTCACAAAGCCCGCTTCTCAATTGTGAAAGACATGGGAAATCCGTTGCTGCCACGCGTTGCATGACGCCCTATGAATATGCGATCATGATCCGCTGGCCAACTGCTTAATGCTGTGCCAAATGCTCTGATGGGCCGCAGGTCAACGCTGCACCTCATAAATCCGGCCTGGATTAAGTCGGTACGGTAATCTGGGCTCATAGATTACGCCGTCAGAGGCGTATATGCTGCTCTGCTTAATACGCTGATCACGATCATCGAAGAGACTGGGCAATGCTAAGCAGCAAAAAAATGATGCATATGTCTTGCATTCAGATAAATGGCCTTGTCTGTGAGGGCCAGGCATTGCTTGATGATGTTCCAACCTGGACAGTGCTCCAGTTGGCTCGGATTGCAGATGGTTTCTATCTGGGACAATTTTGCTTGCGCGGGGAACGTTTTAGTTTCGTTCATGGAAAGGTAAGCTCAGTGCAAGATGTCGATTATTAATGACAACGTGATGATTGATATGCTTCATGGCCTCATTCAAGGAATTAGACTGCTGTGATTGAAAGCAGAAATGCGTAGCTGAAGATTTCGAAGAAGAAATTGATGAAGATATACATTTATATTGGGCACGAAAAAAATGTTACAGATGATGACGAAGGAGTTCATTTAAATAATGAAGAATATAGACGAGGTGAACGAATGTGCTTGCAAACGGGGATGAGGCTGATTCGGGTAAAGATGAAAGAATAAATGAAGATGGACGAATTCAGCAAAAGATGAAAGTGTAATTGCACAATAATATTCTGAACGAAAAGTGAGATGGCACATAACTTTGAACCTTGACCGCGTAGTATGCCGTGGATTTCTCGGCCTCCGTCGTATACCAATGCGATCGTTGCTACTTCTGCCTCACATCAATTTTTGATCAAATTCATTTATTTTAACTTGCTGTCAGAAGTTGTGAAAATCAAAATTCCATAATTCCAAAAGTCAGTCAAGTCGGCGAGCCAATGGAAGTCAGGCAGCACAGTTTTTATGTGCTCCTCCTATGCACGTGAGTAGTGCATGTAACAAGCAACACTATTTAAAACTCTAACCTTTGTAATCTCTGGAGAATACTTTAGTTCACCTCAGCAAGTTGCAGCTGCAGTTCCAGGCGTTGAAGAGGACACTTTGCCGACGACGTGTCAGGTAGGACGAAATCAGCCAATTCAGACGACATGGACACCGTGTCGATCAGGCGGTCATTAATCAGCATTGTTATCAAAGCTGCAGGCATAGATGGAAGGACGACGTGAAATGAAAGTCTGTTGGCTGCCAACATCGCTCTTGACAACTCTTCTGCATTTTAAGAATAACGCCTTTAACAGGCGTTAGCGTCCTGGCTGCATGAGTCACTCGAAGGAAAGTTTAGTAAAGAATCGTGCTCATGTGATTCGTCAATGCAACAATCAATGACAATTGACATACTCATTGGTATTGAATGAATTGCAGAGTCGTTAAATTTCTGGGCAATTAAAAAATATCATGGGTGGTTTCGTTCAATTGTTAATAAAAGATTGATTATAACACCACAATCATCATTGGCTCAACGCGCATCCTGAACACCCCCCCCCCTTCCCCGAACACCACAAACAAATATGGTCTGTTTCCCGTATAAGGGGTCGAAGACGAGGAATATTTAGACAAAGGGACAGATGAAGAGGTTGAAGGTCACAGCAGTTTTTGTTTTCACATTTCAATCTCATCCTGGTAAAAGACTGTTTCTGCATGAAATGTTGGCTACTTGTTCATTCATACAAGGTCTGAATGAGTTAATTTTCAAAGTTATAGGTTTGAAAAATGTCTGATTATTGGATGTGATGCAGGTACCATGGTTAAACTCCTCTTTGGTAGGCATCGGACCACAATGATGCCACTGTAAGCCAAATCGTGTTCGCACGCACGATATATAGGAGACGCGATAGACTTCAATTAACTAATCGCGAATGGGGGTCGGCGTGATGGCTCAGATCTCTCGTGTTACATTTGTCATTGGAGTGAGATTTTGATTCAAGGTTGCCTGTAATATCACGATTTTAATTGCATGACCCTCCGTTTTTGTCAATCACTTTTGAATTTTCCACCTGTTTAATTTTCATCTGTGCCCAGCTCAGAACTAATTCAGGTCATTAACATCACGGGCGAGTGTGACAAGGACCCACCTGCGATGGTGAATGAGTCTGACGGAAATTAAATATTGACTGACACAGTATGATGCATGACTTACTGATTACTAAGTAGGCCACTTTTAGACTAATCAGAGGCTAGATATCTGGGTCATTTAAATTATGCCGAAGCCCATAATTACGGTTATTTGATTCTGTTTAAGATGATTGGCGGAATAAATTGTCTCATGGCAAGACTGTCTAGACTTGAGAGCGATTTCAAGAAATACTTACGTTAGTTGAAACCTTATTTATACGTGTCTCTAACGTAACTACGTAACGTCCCACGATGCAGTGTAGGAGGAGTATAATAACAAATCGAAATGAACACATTTCTATTTCTATTCTATTTCTATTTCTATTTCTATCTATTTCTATTTCTATTCTATTTCTATTTCTATTTCTATTTCTATTCTGGGAATTCGAAGTAAGGACGAGTGGGCAGAATGCACGAGGAACGCGCCTAATATAGCCTAATAAGTGGGATATGTGAACGTGAAGCATGCGGCCATAATTTAACCTGCGTTACGACAAGAGATTGGCCCAATGTGTCGCGACCGTAATATGGTAATTGGTCGTAACTCGTGAGTTAGCGTCACACCGGTTGCGACGGAGCTTTGGACGTTCGAAACAAAACTAGTTTTATCCTGCTAAGTGAACAAGGAGGTATAATGATAATGGCGCTGCTGTATATTGAGGAAGATGATTTGACGAGGGACTGCAAGCACGATGAAGAGGACGGGTAGGATCTAATGAGGTCCACAAGGCCCATCTAAATCACATTCCATTTAGAGTTATTGGTATCTAACCATCTGTGTCGCGATATCCTATCAACGTAAGTGTTTATTGCCCGGTGGAAACATAAAATAGCTTTTATACCTCCGGAGTGTTGAGGCATCGGGTGGGATTTTTGTGAGGCCGATCTGATGACGACACCTGCTAACGAGGCAGCAGTGGTATGGGCGGCGCGTGCCTCTCACGGCGTCATCCGCATGATGGATTCAGCATCAATTCATTTCACTGGCTGCGGACCATGATAAATATGCTGGTGTTTTCTTAATGCTGTGATACGGAGAAAAGGGAGGGTGATCACGATGCTCGCCCCTGAGTGCTGATCTCACCAGCGACTAAGACGGATGGCATGACTTATATACCATTGATGAGTTAGAAGCATGCGTTATTTGGATTTCTCGCCCATCATAAGATACTCGTTATGAGGGAAGATCATATTTATGTTTTATGATCACCGTAGTTGGGAATGAAATAGAGATGCTTTGCTTTTTGATTGTGCGCTGTAATAAGATCAGCTTTCTCCTCTGATCTTGGCCTTTGATTAATATTGGAGTTTCTTTGCTGAGGCAATGCCTAAAATTCGCTCGTTATAAGGCCATGGAAATGCCGGTTCGGATGTCACGGGTCTTTCGAAGGATTTACGCCTTGCAACTCCTTTGCACTGATGAACCAAATCGAGTCAAATTTGCCAGCTAACCGAGTTCAGTTGTTTCTTGTCAAAGACTCGGCTTTTTGCACGAGTGCTTTTGTAACAAGGAAAGCTTCTTTTAGCTGTACATCACCTGACTCAGAGCCTCAGACCAATCTTTCCCAGACCACGTACAGCCTGATATGGCGATGGCCCGTTGTGCTAAATTGAAGGATTCTATCTCTCCCTTTTTTTTTAACGCTCCATCCCTTGCGTCTTTGTAGTTGAACCCTATGCTAGGTGATGCTGAAAATTGACTATCTCTCGTCATATTGGTCGCACGCCGCTGTTGCTGAGCCCCCTCGAAGCAAAACCTCCGCTCCTTGGGCCGCCCGGATCCGCTGGCCTCGGGTTACGCTCTTGTCCCTTAGGAGGCTATGGCGTGAGATTTGCATGCGACGCCTGCAAGTCGTCCCTTTCGTGAAATGCTCGATTGGAGCGGGCTTATAGCATCAGCCCTGACAGGAAACCAACTACATGTACCCCGCTGTATTGATAATCATTGTCACGTATGTCTTTATCAAAGATGCAAGTTACCACTGAACACGCCGACTTATGTAACACCAAATAGCCAAACGTAGGGCTCTAATTATATCCGCATTATCTGGATAATTTCACCCTGGTATTAGGCTGAACGACGGAAAGCGGGGAGAGGTAAGAATAGGACGACTTAAAGGCTTTTGGTCGTATTCAGACTTTCTACCTCAAATTCCCAAGCGGGAAGACGCTGTAGAGCGAGGAGTCTGGGCACAGCACGTGGTGTGACTGTCCTTTGTCCATGTATATGACAATTGCCTTGGAAACTAGGCGACAATGCCCTTGGCCCAAGCAGTCTATCCCCCTGTTATTAAATTCTGTGTAATTGTATGGAATTATATGTGTAGATTTATTGCTGTCTCCGTCAGGCTTAATGCAAAGTTTATCGGCGTGGGTGTGCTTCGTCTCTTGTTGTGATTGCAGGAATTGTATATACCTTTACATTTGTGCAAAGTAATCACTGTGGCCCAATGTCTGCCTGATTTATATTTATGCCGTTCTGACGGTGTCAGCTTCAAAAGCCGCTCAGCCTTCAGAATGTCCCGTCATCTCCTCCACAATATTAAGATGATGAATTCTGAGGGATCAGTTTTCGTCGACGTCGTCCGCTGTGCGTCGACCTTAATTATCACTTCATGTCTTGTAACAACACAGCATAATTGTAATTGGTAGATGTTAATGTCGCCGTATTCGATTATGTGAGGAGTGGGTGTTAACTTTTCCCTTTCGACCTAATTGTTCTCGTGCTGTAAAAATAGAGGCTGATGTGAAAATGAGTATTATGCCATTTTTGTTATGCATGTAATTGGAAAATTGTGGTCTGTAGACAACACGATTTGATTCATGGCTTTGCGATTGCCCTATTTGCCCTAAATGATTATGTTATCCCATGCTTGTGTATCGCTGTACTCTTGCAAAAGGCAAAGCATAACTTCTCCCATTCCTCTGGGGAGAGACAGGAGGTATGATCTGGGTCCGTAATTCTACATGCATATGATTAACCCGCAAGGCACGCATCACATGCGTTTCCTTTACAGGATCTTTACATGTACATGCATGAATAAAACGTAAAGGTGCTAGTCTGTGCTAAAGGCATCTACGTGATCTAACGCTATTTTCAATTCCTCCAGGCGGCACACTTCAATCGAACACATGACTACTAGTAATTCATTAATGGATGCATCCTCTGTTTCAGCCTTATCCGTGTTGAGCATCACCTCTTATGGGTTGGCTAAAAACAGCGATCTCGCTTTCTAACCAAACAGAATAAGGCGGTCAAAGCAGATATGCAGACGCCATCATTATTTCACTCATCGATTTCTCACGGAATAATTACCATCCTTTATTCCCCTTCCACCTGCACGTACTCTTTAAGTATGCGGCACCGGTCATTGTGCTGCTAGTAAAGAGCCCTCTGCTCAGTCCCCAGGGCGTTTTTCATATATTCTATTCGATCTTGGCCAGTTCTCTTTCGACCGTGCTGAATATGCCGGATTTAGGACTCAAGCAGCAATGTCTAATTTGACCCAAATGTAGCAAGCGCGGACAGATTTGCGTCAAGTTCGGATGTTTTGTCGAGTAAGATGATGGATTCTTGTCGGCTATAATCATTGCTTGTTATGTCACATCTAGGACTTCTCGGAAAGTGCCGGGTATCCATTCTTTTGATCTCTTTCGGTGGCTGCAATGTTCATTATTACACGAGAAGGCAATCTGACGCCATTCTATGTATTTTTCCCTCCCACCTTATGTGATATTATGCGCAGTGCACGTGTACACTGTACCCGCAAATACGTGATTTTGTCCTCGGAGTTAGTTGGTCTCAGAGGTATACATGATTCCTTGTATATATGATTACAGTAATTGGAATCATTTATGATATATCTCGTTATATGCAATAATAATTGTGATTATATAGCTGTTCGTTGCCATTTGCACCTGTGTTCTGGCGATTGCCACTGCTTCCTCGAGCGCCTCTCTCATGATTGCAGTGGCCAGTGGATCATCTGAATGGTCCCTCAGCCTGACCCTTTGCGTGACCTCGGTGATGACTTTGTTTATCATGCGCTTCTGTTCGCGACGAGGAAGCCATTTTCATCAGCAATGCTGCCATTGCTTTTGCGTCGTTACGGTCGCCTCGGCGTATACCTCCTATTTGCGGATCGCTGCCAATTGAATGAGCACTGGACAGGGCAAGTCCATTGAGGGCTTGCTGGCTCACGGTTGTAGATCAGTATAAACGTCATACGTATGCCTAATGAGGGCACCTCTCCATCACTGTCTGCGTCACGCCGCTTCTTAAGGTCTAGATTGATTCCCAGCAATCAGGACATTCCACTACGTGATGTATATCTTAAGATGACCAGCTCTATTGTCGAGAACCTCCTTCTGCCTTCATTTCGTGTTTGCTCGAAGCGCTGCCATAATGAGATCAGTGTGAATGATGGAGCTCGCTCAGAAAAACCCGTTTAGTCGCGGTTGCTAAATGCATTAACGCCGATTGCGAAAAATCCTCCGCCCGGACGCACCAGTCCCGTCTCCCTCCCTTCTCCCCTCTTCTTCCCACTCGAAGTATCACTTTGAACCTAATGCAGATTATACAACAGATATGACGAGTGTCAGCGATTGACAATGATGGATCGGAATGAATTATGACTGCGCATGATCACTAGGGCCAGCAACACTTTGTAATCTGTACATTTGATGAAGATCAGCATGAGGTGTCGTGTAGATTGGGGCTTAGCACTGCATGCAGTGTGTCGCAGCGCTTCTCGTGGGTTATTGGTGTAGAAACAAACCATCCTTCTATTGAAAACATCAATAAGAGATTATGACGGGAGGATATCTGCAATCGTTGAGGGGATCCTATTGGTTTACTGATGCTAATCTCTCTCCTTATTGACTTGCAATTCCATCAAGCAAGCTGGCAAATCTCTCGCTCTTTATCGGATGTTGTACTTTAATGTGAATATATTTCTCGGTGTGTGGAGGGTGCCAATCCATCTACGATCAAACGTCACCCGGGGACATGATCTTCTGTCCTTTGCTGCCCGTGCAAGGGATGTTTACCACGAATAACGCCTTTTTATACTCTTATGGCGAGTGTTTTTTAGGCCTTGTTCGTCGCACGCACCTTCGTTTCCATGAAGTGGCTGTTCTGCAGGTAGTTGCAAAGTCCATGCCCCGAAGATGGTAGGAAATTGGCAGTTTAGACATGGCCGTCTTTTCAACTGGGTTGACCGTAACGACAGCACTCTCTTCTCTTTATTGCGTAACTGATATCCTGTTTTCCGTTCGCGTGTTGCGTCGATGATCCAAAGTAAAACTATACGAGCGGGTTGTTTTCACAAGGCGCGCATTGCTTTGAGAATGTTCTACATCAAATGCGGGATTGAGCATGTAGCCTCCATCCAATGGCCTCCCCCGCGGCGGGGGCGTCGCGGCCTCATGCAATTACTTCGATGCAAACAAATGATAAACTCTGGCTGACTTAGACGTAAACGTTCCTCTGGAGTTCAGGTCGTTTCACGATGATGCGATCGGAGGTGAATGATGCCTCGATTTGTGACGCTCCACGAGGTTTGGCGTCTTTATCATGACTCCTACGCATTACTGCACGCGTCTTTTATCGGTGTTTGATGATACCGATGACCTACTGACCCCAATTACTAGTCATCAATTAAAAATATATAAAACTTTGTTGCAATAAGTGTTATGCTTTACGCAAACATCGATCACAATGTTCTTATTGGGAACATGTCGCATATATTTCCTTCGATTGCAGCTCAGAATGCCCCTTGTTATTAGCGCTCTGCGTCAGTCATTTAGACGATGTGGGGCTGTGGAGGCTTTCAAATGTTCGCCCATTGTGTTGTGAAAGCGCTCTTTTAGTCACAAATTTCACGTTTCCGTTTGGGGCACTCGTTAACACCTACAGTGTCAGAGCACCACCTTTTCATCCGTTCGTTCTCACCACAACGACATCTTTTTTTGCCCAACCTACGTCTACTTAGTCGAAAAATCGATATTTAACGATCATTCGGATACAATTTTATAAGAATATAATATTACACAGAGATTCGTGATTCAGACAATATTGTATTTCTCATCAATGCGGTCATCTTGAGTGAGATATACACGTAATTACACACGCAATTGAGTGCCACCAATGCCACGGGTCAAGAAGCACCAGGGGCCAATTCTAACCGCTACCCGTGTTGGGTTTCGGTTTCGGTTCTCGGGTGAATCGTGACCCAGGATGCAGCAGGCAAGCATAATATTCAAGACTGACGTCGGATGTTGTTCGGTTCAGCGATTGCGTGCACAAGGGCGGAATGCGGTGTCCATCGGAGTCCATCGACTGCCTGGCTATCCATCAGACGGCTCTTTTCCACATAATTACATCGGGCCTTCTTTTCAGCCTCCCAATCTCTTAGTGATTGATGACTCCTTGTCTATCCCGGCCGTGAATTGTCTCTCCTCCAAGATGCGTTGTGTCATAATTGTTTTCTGCATTCCATTATTATGGAAACCGGGGATTTATTGTGTGTACCCGGTAGTTCTTTTGTTCCTTGCAGTATATCTTACTCATTTCGTGAAATGCGTTTCAACACAAGAGCACTTGGTATGGAAGGTGTCGATTTCGCTTATATTTCTTTCTTTCTTTTGATCCATCAGTTAATTCATCGATCAAGTTCTTTGGTACGTCACCGCGTGGTTCATTTCATATGTGACGTTTCATTATTTGACGTGTCAATCTCGTCGCCATCCACTGGCCGAGTGCCCTGCGGACCTTCCACGGGGAATTTAATCCAAATGCCATACATGAAACAGGAAGCAATCTCTAGATGTGCAGATAATCCCACTACAGCAGTAGAAGTACTCTGCTGCACCGTCAGTGCATATCTGCTCTACTATCCGTCTTCTTCGCGACCCCTCTGCACATGCGCATTAACCTGGTTGCGTGTGCCTGTCGTCTGACTTTTATGGCGGTGCTGGCATCACGGTATCTTACGCTGCAGTTTCCTGGCAAATCTTCAATCTCAGTGAATCAACAACAGAAAGTGATGTTCAACACGAAATGTCCCCAAAGGAGACCCCGGTCTTGCATTACTTTCTCTGCACTAACCATTCTCGATCCTACCTGCTGCATATGCAATTCCCAAGTGGTCATATTGTCGTTACCGGCTGCAGTGGTCATCCGGTCATCCGGTCAAATCAGCACAATTGACTACTCAAATGGACATGACCTATGGACGCTGCCGCTTGTAGCCAGATAGGCGCAATCACGTGACGCCCTCGTGGTCTCCACTGACAGAACTGCCCCGCCACCGTTGGTGGGAAAATCTAATTGTGATTGAGCAGATCGGCGATTGCTCGAAACATTGTTCATTCCATTTCTCACTAACGGTGTCATCTAATGGGTTGCATGCCCTCTCCCCTTCCGCCTTCAAGCTCTCATCAGCGTCATAGCCGTTTGCTCAGCTCTCACCCAAAACCCCTGCGTCTGTTCGTGCATGAACATCCAGCACTTGTTGAGTAGACAGTAAATGAGATCGTGTATAGTGTTCTCTGCGACCATTGTTCATTGGCAGGACTACTTCCTCTTTGCTGGTTTTTTACAAGAGCGAAGGGCAATGGTCGTTCAAGGACGACAACCACTGAATGAGGAATCTAACTTCTTAATGCCCTTGACAGAAGAAAAAAAAGCATAACCAAAAAAACACCAACCACTCACAAGTAAATGGATAGGGAGGTCAGAATGGCTGATGGTTCAGGGAGTATTGTAAACAACGTATTCAATCAGCAATGTGTCATTCAGCGGATTCGTCTTCTGGTCAGTGAATCATTGAATCAAAGTATTTCTGACCGTCAGTAATGAAAGATTATACGATGTAATGAAAATTGAACGTAATTATGGCCAATGCATGTATCATAATGTCACATAGAAGGTGCATTTAGATCCGATCGATGTCACGAATGTTTAAGATCCATCCCAACGATAGGAGGAAATTAGTGATTTGTTTAAATGTAGGCCCCACATAGGTCCCAGGATGTAACCCATCTCTGATACCATAGACAAATAACTAATTTGTCTATGCTGATACCGCCAATGCTCTGAAATACTCGGTGTAAATGTTCCAAAAACAAGGACTTACCTCCACTTTGAAAGCAACTCGGGGCTAACTATACCATGTTGGGACTTGAGAAGAAAGTTAAGGCTGAATTATGTATCAACCAAGACCTTGATGTTGAATACAATGTACATGTATTTGGGAATCAGCAATTTCATGCAGGGACTTGGATGATCATATAATTGTGAAAATGCATGACACTCTATTTGTTCGTATATGATTGGTATTGCGAGGCCTGGATTGGAGAGATCCAGCGAGACACCACATTGCTAGACGACGTCCAATTAGACCGAATTCTCGATCTGTTTTATCATGTGTCGCTTTTAGCACTATACCTCCCTCAGGGGCCCCTGTCCCCCGCGAGTTATTTTTAAGATTTTAATTACGTTGAATTTAGCATTTAGCAGGTACGGAAACCGACTCCTACATATGCTAACATATGACAAAGAGTTCCTGAATCGTGCACGGTCATTTCGATGGTGGGTCTCCATATCTGTGTATAGTCATTAAATTGACGAGCTATGCATATATACCGGTATATCAAACGTTTTGTATGTAATCAATTCATATGAGTTAAGATTCTATGCTCGTTATGGGAGATAAAAACGACGTCGATAGCACGGGAGATGTAAAGAGCGAGCGACGACATAGACAAGTGGCGTAGGAGGGAGTTCAAAGGAAAGACGGATCGGCCGGATTGGGTAAAGAAAGGGGGAGATGAGTGGTGCTGCAAGGATAAGGGGATATTTAGGGCGATGATGCTTCTCCCTACGAGTCAAAGGGTAGTATACATGTACGGCTGAAGTCTGCAGCAATATATCATCGGAGCATAACACAAATGAATGTCGCTGAAGGAGGTGACATATTCTGATAGTGTGTCATCACACCCCAATGGTGGATATCTGTTACATATCCATTGTGTAGAATCGGGACACAAATACCGGTAATATTATGGCGTTTAATATTGGTTTGGAACTTATAAGTCGGTCAATTTTCATGATATGCAGAACCGCGTGTCCGACAGAGGGTCTCTCTTAAGGCGCGTTTAAGGGCTGTCGTTGTGTTGCTCTCTCGGTCCTTCCCTTTCGAAGACGTTGCTTTGACATTTAGACAACCTCCTGCCGCAGACACTCCATCTGGGATTAGCTTCTTTGTGACTCTCCATAAACAGTCACTTCGTCTAATTACCGAGAAATATTCTGCTGAAGACAACGCGGGAATGCTGTATTTTTAATCCACATGAAGTTCTTGCCGAAGGAAATACTGGGCGAGAGATCGATGCGTGTTCTTTTGAATTTGGTAATGGATGGTGTCAACTTTGGAGCGTCTGCCATTAGTGGTTGTGAGAAATATATTGCTATTTTGTTTGGCATTGATCACCAACGGCATGCTTTTGATTGCAATCAATGCTTTTGATTGCAATCAAAATAAGAGTTTTCGGATACAGATGATCTCCTCACTTCAAAGAATAAGAGTGAGTTAGAATCAGCTTGTTTTATTTCATTTTTTTCTTCTTCTCTTTTCAAATCCAAATAACAACATTGAAATTGCCACATGAGTTATTACCAATAACATTTCTCCATAAAAACAAGATTTAGATGGTCGAACAACATCACAAAGATTATTTGTACACGAAACGGAACGCTCTTATGAATACAGAAACACGCTGGAATAGGTAAAATACGTTTCGATTTACATATGAACACTACATTCGGTATCAATTTGTTCCCTTAGTACACGTTCCGTACTGCAGAAAAGAGGAATTCATTCAAAACATGTAATCTTTGTACAATTTCAACGTATACACATTTCCCTATATATCGTATGAATATATATTCACATTATATACACTGTACAGCAGTGGTATATGTGTGTGCTATAACGATACGTCACCGTCTTTAACGTTTCCATTGGCATTGTCAGCGTTGGTCTCGTTCGTGGTCAAGGTGGTCAGTGGCTCAGCCTCAGATAGCTTCGTCATCCTGGACGTCGTCGTTTTCGTTGTAAGCGGTTCGGTTTCTGAGAGTTCCGAAGTTCCCGCTCGGCGATGGCATGCAAACATCTGCGTCAGAATTTTCCTGAACTTCTTGCCGATGAGGCAGTAAATAAGAAAGTTAATGGATGAGTTGATGACGAGAAGCATGTTTGTGATGACGTTCATGGCCGACAACCAGTGCCATTGCAGCCCTCGAGTCAGGTGTGGAAAGAACTCCCTGAAAGCGACGATCAGTCGCAAGAAGAGGTCGGGCAACGTGCACACGATGAAGACACACACGACGACCACGAGCATGAGCGTGATGTTCTCTCGATGTTTTCCCGACCTGGTCAGATCTTCATGCCTTCGCCTCACTTCCTGCAGGGCCTTGATCAGTTTATAGTTAAGAATGATCAGGGTGAGTAGCGGGCCGATCGCACGGAATATGAAATAACAAATCGTCTTGTAGACAAGGAAATATATCTTACTTTGTCGCATCGCTGACTTGTCAACTTTCACATAGGTCGTGTTGCACTGTTTGTTCACTTCGATGACGACTTCGCGCTCAAAGAATCGCGGGATGTTGTAGAGTATCGCCAGAACGATGACGATGGTCACTGTCAGCTTTGCCCTCTCCAGACTGCGTAGCTGGGTGCTAAGAGGTTTGCAGATGGCCATGAAACGATCCAGCGTCACTAGCAGGACTGTCCAGACCGTGATGGTCTGTGCAATGGATGCTGCCGCCCAGATATATCGTTCCAAGTAAGGTAAAGTGTTTTTAAGGCCGGGGATCCAATTGGTCTGTGTATTGATAGTTTTCAAAGGCTGGATGAACACGCATGCCATCAGGTACAGGGTATCTCCAACAGCCAGGGTCTGCAGTAGCCAATTGGTTGTGTTTTTCTTACCGCGATCGCGATACAGCACAGCGATTGAAAGAGCATTGCCGATGAATCCGAACAGACACAAGAAGCCGACTACGTAGACGTCAACGATGAATCGGTACAGATCAAAACCATTCAGGGACGACATGCCAATGTCGACCCCTGATGTGTTACACATGTCCCACTGCCCCGAGCTGTTCGGTAAGTGCGACTGGTTGCTCATCGGGTTTAAATAGACGATAGCCCACCGCGGCACGTCGTCGTCTTCCATAGCTGCTGCAGCTGCTGGGGCGATCAATGAGGGCTACGTCACAGGGTTATCAGCCAATGGTGAGAGACTTCACTTTGTGCTTATCGCGGGAACTTTGCGAACGCCAACTTCTGTGACACAATTGTTCCCGTTGTGTGTTGGTTGGTTCTTTCTGATTCGGCTTTTATCTGTCTGCCAATTGCGCTGGCAGTCTCTAATGGCGAGTGGTAACAATGTTCAATTCAAGGCCGACAAATGGTATCGCTGACAAACGAGCTGTGTTTCACTGCCGTGTTTTGACACCAGAAATAATGGCTGCTGGCCGATATCTCAGAGGCAGCTTTGCTGGGAAACCAGTCCACCTTGGGCTGATCGGGTTCTTTGTCATGGCTCTTGTCTCCGATTGAAGGGGTTTCGTTCAGTGCTAGAACAACGTCTTATCGCAGCAGCGTGGGATCGCGCATCTCATGGAAATCAGTCAAGGGTCGTTGTTAGGGTTTCTTCAATTTGCTTTCCTTTCCCGAAGGAACTTTTAGAATGTTGTTAATGCCTCGGTTTCATTTTCCGGGCCTCGGTTTCATTTTCCTCTACACGCGTGACCTTCATATGTGCACACATAAACAAAAATACTCTGAAGAGAACATGAAATGGGGCGAAAAACTGATGGACATTTGGTGCAACGTTTGGCTGCGAGGGCGCCAAAGAAGACTGCAAAGGGAGATGTTGAAGCCCTCTAAATGCGTTCATGAGGTGGAACTTCCAAGGGGCCGGGTGAATATAATATAATAAAGACCTTGGATCGGACTCCTGGCGATTAAGGATGCAGCGTACGCGACAATTCCTTCCGTGCTTGGGGGAAAAACGGAAAGGAATTCTCAAGGAGCCGCCGCCATATTGGGGTTCGAGGTTCATACACTCTTAAGATTTCAGCATTTCGTATCATACTATTGCTTTTACAACCACAGAGCATCACAGGTTTTAATGGCCCCCGTCACCGAGGCATTTCTCATTTCGCTCGCATGAAAGCGTTCGAGCTCAACATCCATCTCGCCGTGCTGTGGCGGGCAGAGGCCCCACGGCGGATCTGGTCTTTGCCAGCGTCGATAGCAAAACCCTTGTAAGGAAGGTTTTATGGCAGTTTTGAGGCCTCGACGGCGATTTTACGCAAGTGACGGTTGTAATTCTGGCAGTGCTGTGCATTAAAGGGGCTCGATGGTCTCTGAATGTCCATGTTATCATAAATAAAGACGCTACGCTGTAGCAGCCAAGGCTACTGCCTGCGGTTCTTTGATTAAGTGAGCTATTTAAGTGCAAATACCAACCAGGGATCAACCATTATGGAAGACCGCGGTAATGCGCTGTGCATGCAATCTCAGCCATATCCGCAACATTGCACGCAAACGCCAATATCTTACCAATATCTTACCTTGTCTTTTGTAGAAGATTTTACGGTGTATCTTCCACCAGGCAACTTATTGAGAACAATTACCCCTCATATCATATAGAGATTGGACTATTCTTTTTTTTTTCACCGGTTTCAACATTATCTGCTATTTTGCTAGCTGGTCACGATGATTTTATGCGATATGACCTAAGACACGAATCGTGGTTCGTTCGCTACGTTTGGTTTGACGTACATGTGCCGATCAGGCATGACGACATTGACATGCGATAACCCTCATTATGCAAATCTTGGGAGCATCCAGAGATTCACTATACTGTACATAAAGATGGCTCCAACTGAGTTTACTGCACAGGAGTAAAATGTTATCGATTCATTTACAAAGGCGCCATAGTTTTAGTGAAATGACATAATTCCATGAATTAATTGAATATTTCATAAGAACCATCATTCTTGAAACTTAAATTATAGTTATCGGTTGCATGAGGTTTGATTGCTGGCTGAGCAGATCTCTGATTCGCTCGGACATGAAATTAGTCACCATGCGTATCGGACACTCGCATCTCACTATCTCTTGCGCAGGGAGGTGGCTCCATTCTACATCCCCTTACAGAGTGCTCTGACGATAAAGCATATACTTACTGATCGCGTTGACTTTGAAATATCTCGTAGAAGGTATTTCAACGTTTCTACAATGAGACAACTTTATGCGGACATTCATCTCTCAAAAGTTTTACTGTGCATAAAAGAGATTAGACTATTTCACCGTTTTTAACCAACATTTTGCCGTGCTGGTCACATTTGACTAGTCCATCATGTTGAACTGTGATTCCTCTTACTTCAAAGCCGTGGCTTTATTTGATCCAACCGTGTTAGGCAACATATAACCACCACGAATAGCTCAATACAAATGTAAATTCCGGTAAAACTGGATAGCTAGTAGTTCTGGATCTCTTCCATAGGGATTAAAATTAACAACCGAGTCATGTTGGGAAATGCGTACGCGAGCTGGCCCTCTTGGTATAATTACATGCATAAGCCTTAAGGTCCTTCATTGTTATTAGTAGCATTCTACTAAACTATAAAATGAAAATGTTGATTAAGGCGATTGTTACTCGAGCGTATTCACAGAGCAGAATGAACATCGCATAAAAAATGTAATAGCTGGGTGTCACGTGACCATCCAAAATTGGTCTGCACAGTGCTTCTGTTGCTGTCTGGATGAGGTTGGTTGTGACAAGGGGCCACAGGCGTGCTTTCAGAGAGGGTCTAGGCCGTTATGATATTCCACGTGGTGCTATCCGCATATTGACTGAGCAGAGCAAGTGCATGTAATAGTAACTATTACAGTTTGCAGTGCCGTAAGTTGCCAACGTTATGATGGTAGTGTTTACAAGGGGTGTGTTCGCAATATGTACATAGGCTCATTGCCTTTCGTTGTCCCATCATATTGGCAACATGTGAATGGCGGGTTGTCTATTCGTCAGCGGCGATCTCAGATCTCCGCTGATGATAATTGTATGTTAAAAACTGGTAGTTTTTCTGGCGACAAAACCCGTGGGCATTGGCAGACACGCTGAAAATCATGTATTAAAATCATCTGTTTTGGAAACGCCACACTATTCAAAAATAGTTTCCGTCCACTATTTCCTACTAAGCTCGGTAAATTTATGCCGACATTTCAAGATGTTTACAAATGCAGTGCACTCAGCCATTCGCCTCATTTGCATAATTTATGAAGGGCGCATGCCTTGCGTGATTCGCGTCGCGATGAAATGCTTTTCGCGCCATAATTATTACCAAGATGGAGTGTTCTTAACGGTAAGTTGGCTTGAAGTACAATTTGGGAATTGGAATTAATCAGTTGAAAGAGAAGCAGTTGAGTGCGTTTCGGCCGTATTAATTTCATATTCAGCTGTACTCATAAAATCATAAACAATACTAGTATTGGAATTTTAAAAAGATTGTTCAGATAAGCCGACACCGAAAACAACTGAAATACATGTAAATAAATCGAACAAGACAAGGAGAAGCGCGCGACTAAATTGGCGTGACGTTTGCAGATATTTCTCAGTTTTCAGCGCACACGAGAAGGGAGGGGGAATGAAGTCTGCTGAACGCTTTCATAGAACTGCGATTTTCGAACTCGGCTTCGACAGAGCGCCTTTCTCGGAATATATTTTGTGTACAGTCTGTGCGTGCACCGAATTGCGAAATGAGGTCATTCTGTTGAACTGTGTTGAAGGGAAAGCTTCAATAAAATAGTTTTTCGCGTTGACAGGATGGTGCATTTACAATAATCACCGTGACAGTGTACTAGATTAAATTAATGGATTACTAACACGGAGTGTGGAAGGGGAGACGAGTTGAGTTAATTAATTATAAATTCATAATAATAGCATACTTTTCAACTGTGAGAATGCGATGGTGTGATAAAACTCGCTTTTATTACTAAATAAGTTAATTTGTTACATTTTAGTTTGTACTAAGTCGTGCACCCGAGCGATGTCGGCCGCCGATTTCCCGGGAAAATATGCGCGTCTGCGCAGCAAACTTGTCAAAACAATAACCGAGTATAGATGTTTTAATGAGTATTCTCTCACATTTCGAGGGTCAACAAGGTCAATGAGTGAGTGAGAATTTTATAATTTGTTCAATCGAGCGTTCAAGTGGTTTTATTTATAAATTGAGGATATGGTTTGTGTATTTTATTATTTAATTAGGTGGCAAAATATATCGGGATTATAGTTTGTGTAAGTTTGAGGCTGGGATTAGCGTTTTTAATTGCCGAATTACACAATTTTCCACGAGCGTCTGACATTGAGCGCTGAATTCGTGATCATTTCATGTAACTTCCAGATAAATATACAGTTATATATCTCCGTCTTTATATGAGAATATTTAGACGACATTCTGTCTAGCAGATGCTATACCAATGTCAAACTTATCATTCAATCATGAATATTAAAGACATAGATGAATAATATTGTTTGAAAATCAACCACATGCATTGCCCGATATAGCGCAATATATTCTGTCTAAATGTCGGAATACCTATTTACTGGTGAGCTGTATGATTTGTTCCATTTAATTTATTACTTAATATATTAATTTGTTACATTTAGTTTATTACTAAATACGTTAATTGGTTACATTTGAGTTTATTACTAAATAAGTTAATTTATTAGATTTTAGTTTTTACTAAATAAGTTGATTTGACTAAATAAGTTAATTTGTTACATTTAGTTTATTACCAAATAAGTTAATTTGTTACTATTAGTTTATTACTAAATAAGTATAGCTATACGTACAGCAACAGTGAGGAGGTTCTGAGTACATGTAATTTGAATGATCAAGTAGTCCTATCGACTGCAGATCATTCTTGTGTTTGTATGATTGCCACAGGGTACGCAAGGTAAGTAAGTATATTGTGTCTAGCAGGTCTTACTTTGATGCAAACTGGGAGGCTTGCTAAGGATATTGCGTGACCATCGAATCCTGTGAGTGAGATGGCCGCAACTTTATGCGGACAATTAACTTTATCAAAAAGAATCGCCAAATTCAGCCGTACAAGATCAAGGAGGATGAGATCAGCACCGAACAAGTACCTTGGCAAGGTCATCACCCAAGATTTTATGTGGAACGTAAACGCCGACAGACTCGAATGTTGACCGAGACGGGTCAACTCTAAATCCAGCGTTATCCTAAATCCTCGGATACGGTTCGGTTTCATTGGCTCTCTGGGCGAAAGCTTGAAATGGCCAGTGCTTCAGATCTAGAAGACTGATGATTCTTGTTTCAGAGAAACCATAAATCAATATATTACGATTAAATTCACCATTGATAAAGCTTTTTTTTAAACTAATATATTCCTAATTCTTAATTTATACTACTAATATATTCCCAAGAATCGTTATGCTGAGTCCGAGCATTGGCCACTTCTAGGTTTCGCCCAGGAAGCCAATGGGACCGTTATGTAACTGACGATCCGTGATGATCGTCGGTTTTGTAGAACCAGGTAAACACCATCAGTGTGGTAACATCGACATTCTACCAAAGTATGATTGAAATTACAATCCGATCAGCACCGAATAGCTTGAGGGGCACCGAATAACTCAGTGGGTTAAAACTGCAATCCTATGCCGACCGTGGGGTTCGAGATCCCGGGTTGGAGACCCGATCAGGCCACGGGCGTTATGATTGTGAATTATAATTGTAATTTTTTGGTGACTCTGCAGTGCTGCCCAACTGCGTAACAAGGCCGGGCGCTGTGTACTACTGTCTATGGTGGTATGCAGGATAAAGCACCCTTGATAATTTATTGATAAGAGTAGGGGGAAACCCCAGCAGTCCCGGGCCTTCTGTTCTGGCGCCCGTATCATATCCGATTGGTTTGGGTGGAGCCGTAAAACCCCATCGCGTATCAATTTCATCATTTATGGGGACGCTGAAAGCAATTAATAAGTTAATAGACAGAATCATAAGTATTGGGCCAGTGATTACAAGTGCAACTTACAAGTCTTTTGTATCACCCTTCCGTGAAGGTGTCTCACAAGAAACATCATAACTTACTTATCCTCTGAATCACAGTTCAGAGAGCTGCCCTCCAGGAGAAGTACGTCATGACCAGAACAAGAACAGACATTCATACAGCGTGTCGTCGGCATTGAGAATGATTGACAGGGTGTCATAATTTCTCTTGGATGTGAAAAAACTGCCTTGAATCGACCAAAACCGTCGTCTTATTATTTTTTTCCGTTCTCACAACTCACCAGAGATTAACTTGGGCGAGTGTCCTGCTCCGTAAGGAACAATTGGCTTAATTTGTTTCACATGAGGTGTGATAAGGTATTTGAGGTTAGTGAATACACCATATCAGGGTTCTGACTGATCTTTCATATTGGGGCAGCATGTGTGTGAAATGGGAGCGTCTGAATGCACCCTCGTCTTCTCTCATCAACATTTCTCTAATGCTTCGTAAGGCCTTTGTAATTTAAAAGTTTTCTTATTTGATATACATGAAGTATGTGCTTAATTGAACGCTCTATGAGATTTTCGCATCTGTGATTGATTAGTCTAAACCGAACACATGTTGGGAACGTGTATTGTTGACTTGTTGATGTTAATTGTGGCTGGTTTCATCTGGATTTTCAATTTGATGTGCTTTAGTAACAGAGTGCCGCTAAAATCATCCATTCATTCATTCATTCATTCATTCATTCAATTTGATATGCTATATCTATATATATATATGTTATATCTATGCTTGAAGGATAAAATCACCTATCGCATAATCAAAGGAACTGATTAGCGCACGCATTACCTCTCCGGTCTGAGCGAGAGAAAAAATATCTTGCTAATAGCACCCCGAACTCTACTAAAACCGCTGAACAACCTTAGGTTGCTTTTTTGGGGGGGTTTAATCATGGATGGACTTATACGTTAGCCTTGTTTCAATTGAATTGTTGTGTTGGTGCTTCCCTGTGTTTGCAGTTGACAGCGTTGCTTTTACACAAGGTACTTTTATCCTCACCTTCTTTATCCTGTGATGTTTATTTTTACGTATTCGATTGGCTGTTGGAGGCACTACTAATATAACCCTTATGGTTGGTGTTTAGTCATTCATTCATTGTCATTTGTGGGACAAATAATGCCGATGGGTAATGAGACAATGTTACATCGTGAATTGAGCTTCATTGGCTGTGTCACCTGTTGTCCAATAAAAACATATTGAATCATTACAATGCGTTGATTGGTTTGCGTAACTATTGGAATGTGGTGCGTGTATTTTATTTGGTTCATTTCATGACATTAAAAGCTTATTGTGACAGTGAGCGTTACCTCTGAATATAAGTAAAGGAGCTGTAGGCATGCATAATGAATGCTTGACACCTCTGCATTTCTATTGGTTTTCTCGAAGATTAAGAATCTCTTCTCATCTATATTCAAACGTTTGCACGAACATTAGAAACCAGCATAGACAATCATGTCTCGCAAAACAGTGATGACCACATATCCATTTATGTCTTTTGATGAGAAAACAGCGATTTCACGATTTTCTGATTATATTTTCTTTTCACAGGTTAAAAACTGATTTCAGGTTCAGCTGATTTAATTTCCGCTCCAACATTTATTTCTCAAATCAAAATAACAACATTCAAATTGCCACACGGGTTTATAGCAATAACATTTCTCCATAAAAACAAGATTTAGATGGTCGAACAACACCACGAAGATTATTTGCACACAAAACGGAACGCTCTTATGAATACAGAAACACGCTGGAATAGGTAAAATACGTTTCGATTTACATATGAACACTACATTCGGTATCAATTTGTTCCCTTGGTACACGTTCCGTACTGCAGAAAAGAGGAATTCATTCAAAACATGTAATCTTTGTACAATTTCAACGTATACACATTTCCCTATATATCGTATGAATATATATTCACATTATATACACTGTACAGCAGTGGTATATGTGTGTGCTATAACGATACGTCGCCGTCTTTAACGTTTCCATTGGCATTGTCAGCGTTGGTCTCGTTCGTGGTCAAGGTGGTCAGTGGCTCAGCCTCAGATAGCTTCGTCATCCTGGACGTCGTCGTTTTCGTTGTAAGCGGTTCGGTTTCTGAGAGTTCCGAAGTTCCCGCTCGGCGGCCGCATGCATACATCTGCGTCAAAATTTTCCTGAACTTCTTGCCGATGAGGCAGTAAATAAGAAAGTTGATGGATGAGTTGACAACGAGAAGCATGTTTGCGATGGCGTTCATGGCCGACAACCAGTGCCATTGCAGCCCTCGAGTCAGGTGTGGAAAGAACTCCCTGAAAGCGACGATCAGTCGCAAGAAGAGGTCGGGCAACGTGCACACGATGAAGACACACACGACGACCACGAGCATGAGCGTGATGTTCTCTCGATGTTTTCCCGACCTGGTCAGATCTTCATGCCTTCGCCTCACTTCCTGCAGGGCCTTGATCAGTTTATAGTTAAGAATGATCAGGGTGAGTAGCGGGCCGATCGCACGGAATATGAAATAACAAATCGTCTTGTAGACAAGGAAATATATCTTACTTTGTCGCATCGCTGACTTGTCAACTTTCACATAGGTCGTGTTGCATTGTTTGTTCACTTCGATGACGACTTCGCGCTCAAAGAATCGCGGGATGTTGTAGAGTATCGCCAGAACGATGGCGATGATCACTGTCAGCTTTGCCCTCTCCAGACTGCGTAGCTGGGTGCTAAGAGGTTTGCAGATGGCCATGAAACGATCCAGCGTGACCAGTACCACTGTCCAGACCGTGATGGTCTGTGCAATGGATGCTGCGGCCGAGATATATCTTTCCATGTATGGGAAGCTGTTTTTAAGACCGGGAATCCAATTGGTTTGCATGTTGATAGTCTTTAAGGGCTGGATGAACACGCATGCCATCAGGTACAGGGTATCTCCAACAGCTAGGGTCTGCAGTAGCCAATTGGTTGTGTTTTTCTTGTCACGATCGCGATACAGCACAGCGATTGAAAGAGCATTGCCGATGAATCCGAACAGACACAAGAAGCCGACCACGTAGACGTCAACGATGAATCGGTACAGATCAAAACCACTCAGGGCCGACATGCCAATGTCGACCCCCCTTGATTTGTTACACATGTCCCACTGCCCCGAGCCGTTCGGTAAGTGCGACTGGTTACCATCCTCTCGTTTCAAATAGATGATTGCCCAGTACGGCACGACATCCTCCATGGTCACGGTGGCTGCTGCTGCGGCTGGGGCAATATCTAAAGACAACAATGTTCAATTCGAGACCGATAGATGGCTGGCGAACGAGTTGCGTTTCACTGTCGTGTTTTGACATCGGAACCAATGGCTGCTGGCCGATATCTCAGAGGCAGCTTTGCTGGGAAACCAGTCCACCTTGGGCTGATTGGGTTCTTTGTCATGGCTCTTGTCTCCGATTGAAGGGGTTTTGTTCGGTGCTAGACCATCGTCTTATCGCCGTTCTTCCACTTTCAGTGTAAATCAGTGACGGTTCCGTTCGCTTCTTTATTTTTCCTTCTTCGCCAAAGTTAGTTTGACAATAAAGGCCTCGGTTTCATTTTCTCCGTCACGCGTGACCTTCATCTGTGCACACATGCAAAATAACACAGGAAAGAAAAGAACATTAGGATTGGTGTAAATCTTACGGACATTTGGGCTGCTATGTGGGCAGCTGGGGTGTCAAGGAAGACTGCGTAGGGAGATGGGGAAGCCCTGTGAATGCCCTCTAAGGGGGGGGGGGTGCTTTCAGGGTGTGCGTGAGGTCAGTTAGTGGGCCCGCAACATAACGCTCAGCTCCTCCGCTATGTTTGGGATCATGACGGAGTGCCACAGTTATGCTCTGCTTTCAACAAGTTCGCTATGACCATCCTTGATCTCTCATGGAATCAAAAGCTGTGTCAAATGGCCGAATCATATAGCATTGAATAATGCAGTTTAGTAATATCGCAGATGAAATGCTCACGTACCTCAAAGGCTCTGGTCGCACTTTTCGTTTTTGAAATGGGTGAGCATTTCATCTTCGGTTTCACTAAATCGCTTTTTTCAGCTCGTTTTTGCTAACCGAAAATGGTCGTTATGGCCTTACATATCGGAGTGTAAGCTTTCGATTCCATAACTTTCCATGGATGAGGGGGGTTTTTTTTAAATGGTGTTCAATTGTTTTAATCGGGACGTAGGTGTATCATATTATTGATGCTGCTGTAACTATGAAATATTGACGCCTTTATGGTTTACTCATACGCGTATTAAGCATTATTACTTAGGCATTATTATTTAGGGAAAATATCAGAAATAACTGCGAATTCACCGACGTCTGGCTATGACAATTTGCAGAGGAATAATTGGCACACCACTTGCTGTTTGCCAATGAAGAAACCTCTCGACTGGCGGGCAAGCTGTTGAGCGAAGGGGGCGTGGGATTTCTTAGAACAAGGTGTAAGAGAATAAGCGTGTTGACAGAGATTGATAAGGCGTCTTATGGATAGTCTCTGACGTCATATGACGGATTCCCTTCGTCAGGGACCACAATCTCAATCCGTCTGAAAATGGAGATTTGGCGAATCTTCGAAATCAGGATTTCGCTCCCTCGCTAATACCTAGAAACGGGACGTCACAGTTGATGGAATGGGCAATTGGCGTTGGGCATGGGCATTTTGGTAGAAGACCTGGCGTTGGGCCTGTTTCATCGGCTTATCTCGTATCAATGCAAATGGGTGGTGCATTTGGCCCGAGTAACTCACTTTCATTTGCTACCTCCGATTCATCGACTTGTTAATATGCCATAAATTCCATAATGGTCCAATTCTTTGTCAGGTAAGCCAATCGGAACACTGATTAATATTGATTTTGATGGTGGCATACACGAAGCTACTAAGACGGGGAGATTCCGCATGAATAGTCATGAGCAATGAGCGGTGAATAATTTTGAACTTGTGAGGGCACAAGACAAGGTAGAAGGCAGTGGGGATTGCATGGCCTTATAACTGCGCAAATGATGCACTCATAAATCTGAACAACGCCTGGTGTTGTTTCAAGCAGAGAACTGAACCTCTCAAAAAAGTATCCGCCATGTAATGCAACTATGGCAACGCACAGGAAGGAGTTGAATTCAAAATAGTATCCTGATTTTCACACTTTTGCGTGGATTATTTGTGTCACAAGGGACCCTAAAGCGCAGATTAGAGACATTGAGTGAATCAGCAGCACCTTGCGGTTGCGCTGACCAGTGACTCCATTGTTTACCCTGATTTACACCTTCATCGGGAATGCGGAGCTTCTTGTAAACTGGATTACTTATGTATTTTCTATCAATGGCTACCGAACATTCGCCCATCAAGCACCCATCCTTTGAAACCGATTACCTTCCAACCTACAGTACCAGCAATCGCTTGATGCTTTTAAAACCCAACTTAAGACTTACTATTTTAACCTTGCATTTCTAGTATTTAATGATTTTCCTTTTTACCTCTGTTTGTACAGCGCATTTGAATGTTCTTTGATATTACTGAAAATGCGTTTTAAATGTAATAAATGAAATGAAATGAAATGAAATGTAATAAAAGAAATGCACCCAAGGCCATCCCCGAAAGGCATAGAGTATTGGCGGCACGGGGCACAGGATTTCACTGATCCACAGTGGGCGTTGATCACAACTAATCGAAGACGTGGGCAAACAACATACATGTGGGCGTTTCATAAAACCATTGCTACTTTGGATAAAAAAA
Organism: Capitella teleta; assembly: GCA_000328365.1. Classification (NCBI taxonomy): domain Eukaryota; kingdom Metazoa; phylum Annelida; class Polychaeta; family Capitellidae; genus Capitella; species Capitella teleta. The sequence continues at coordinate 59,617 of KB308645.1, read as the reverse complement.
AAAAACTTCAAACGGGTCAGATCTAAACATCTTGTAGAGATTTATACGTTTCCCTGCGGCACCGGTCGCTAAATCGCTTTGTCTTCGTTCATAGAAATCATGCGATCATTAATGACGTTTGCCCCCGAGGACCAAAGTTATGAAATCACCTGTCACATACCTGTCAGTGTTAGTAATCCTGCACAATGATATACATTATGAAACACTATTATACGGATGGCTATGGTAATTTCTTGCGGTCCTCCCAAGAACAGCTAGCTTGTATAATGAGGTTTTCCCCATGGCTTTAATTGCGGGTTGTGAAAGCCAGCTGTGGCCAGTGTTCATAGAATTGGGTCAATTGACTAGCACTGTCATCAATTACAACCTCATAATACAACCTCATAATTCAATCAGAAAGATAATCACACGATTCATTAAACGCGCTTCCGATGTGCTTTTGTTTTTATGTGAATCTACATTCACTTAATTCATATCCATGCTCGTTTAAAGACCTCTGCCCGTGCAATACCTTGGTGTTATTTTTTACCGATATTTTTCTTTGAGCGGCACAAGCAGAAGCCAACCCCCTCTCACTAATAATCAGGCACAATTCACCCATTGGAAGCTTCGTTCCTCAAAGTTCTTCAACCCCGAAGTCTAAATCTTGCATTATTCATAAAACAGGAGCAGCGGGCAGCCTTAATCTGAGTTGCAAAGCGATTATTCCCTGTGTGACTGCTGCATGTATTGATGGCTTTCTGACAATTGCCATTGAAATAATGGAATTCTGATGTGAATATCTATGGATATTATTGAGTCGATAACTCGTTTAATGAGGTTTTTTGCTGAATCAGCACGATTTTTAGTTCGTATGATATCATTATGCACTGTACTCGGAAAATGGAATTAGCATCGAGGTTTGGCAAAGAGCCTAAGATTGAGAGTTGCCCTCAAGGGCATTCCAGGTATGTGCTCCCGTGAAACCTTGTTTTGGCCGGATTTCACCTGAATTTATAGGGTTCAAAGTAGGTCATTCTTGGAATGTGGTCAGATTCAGCGCTCTGAAGAATGGTATTCGAGAGTATATTGTCGAGCCTTGACTTTAATGTGCAATTAGCTAATGTCGATAGCTGTACAATCTTGCATCTCTTAGTGAGAAGCCAGTGGTGCCCACCATTTCAAGCTAAGTGCCATGGTTATTACAAGAGTGGCGAATGACTATTTTGTAGGCTGCAAGCGATGGGGGAGGAGGCGAAAAGAGCTCGATTGAATGGCCGTATGAGCTCTCCGAGCGGCACTTCAATGTCCGCCAAGGAACCGTTGGTGTGAACGGTCACTGGCGAATTGAGCAGTTCAACCCGGTTATGAACGGTCAAATTGCTGAATTATGAAGCGGATAAATGGGCACCATTGTCATTATTGTGATGGGGTTTTGTAGCGCCCCCCCCCTCCCAGTCTTTGCTTGAGGCATGGCAGTGTTAAGAGCTTCCCTAAAAGTTGATTATACTCGAGAAGGCAATGACCGATTAGGTGTGGCTCGGACTGCGACGGCAGTGTTCGGCGCAATTGAAAACGAACAGCGGATATCCCCGTAGACCGTTCTTCCTGTCGGGCGGCGAGTGGCCGCTGGACAGCACGCCCGCGCCTCATCCGACAGCGATGCCGTGTGGCAATCTCAAGGATGCTGTGGGAAGCTGCAGCTTAGGCAATCAACTCCAGATTGGCTCTTTGTTAGACGGGTGGCGCTTGCTTCGGACTTGCAGGCGATGTATCACACACAGGGTCAACCCTCAGGGTTCCGTTGGCTAAATCGCAAGAAATGGAAACTCCCAGGCCGTGCAATGACCATTGGCTGCCTGTCTTCATTACATTCAGGCCCTTGAGAGGGATTGAGTGGAATTATGCAATGCTGAAATGTTGTATGATCGGAAAACCAGTTGCTTTATTTGGAGCCACTACTTGTGCAGGTGCGACATTGCGGTGTGTCTCGCCAGACAACATAGAAGACGGCCTTTCGCGATCCTTACGGCTCTTATCGGGTGCATAAGTGAATGCTGGGTCTGCTGCTGCAGCGGCGAAGGGCGTGCTCTCCATGGCAACATCTCAGCAAACACTGCCACCTGTTGACAAAGGACTCCACAGATGCCGACAAATGTCGTCTCTCACTTCTTCAAAGAAGGTGAAAGGATCGTGGACGGAGAGTTAATCTCTTGATTGCAACACACTTCGGCAAGCTCACCCTCGACCAAACTAGGCCTGCTCCCTTCCAAACACAACTCACTCTTCCCCTCATTGCGCATCACGCACCCTCTTTTTGAATGTTTTTTTTTTCTTTTTTTTTTTTTTTTTTTTTTCGTTCTCCCGAGGAGGAATATCAGTTTCAGCATTAATTACTCAACTGTCGTAACATAATACAACGGGTATTTCGAAGCTAGAGCTATGATGTATTCAGGAAAACGCAATTGAAGTGTTGTCTTTTGAAATTCACGGCGTGTCCCTTCGCTGTCACTCAGTCTCTCAATGATGACAAATGATGGCGAAGTGAAATCTCTGACGGAAGCAGCTCGGCTCAACTGCATGCGGCATTTCGGGTCGGATCTCCTGCCGACCTACCGACAATTCCTCTGGGGTTGTTGCTGAAATTTGCTCTCAAAGCTCCAGAGCAACGCAATCTGCGATTCACATGTTTACATGGTATATGTACCCCATCAAAAACCACAGGGCGCCACAATCCGTCCTGTTGAAGACGTTTTATGCTGAGCTGTCAGGTGTGCTGCGTATATATGTATATATATCACCTAATCCGGTATTATCGGTGTGTGCATGACTATTTTCCCGTCTCTTGATTGGCCCAATTTGTGTGAGTGACATTAAGCTGTTGTGGTCCCGAGATGGGGGCCTGTGATGCGCGATTGCCTCGTGCATATAGCCACGTTTTGCTGTTACACGCGGGAGGAGGAAGCCATCGGCCTAATGTAGTACACGAGTGCGCTACTCGCGAGCTTACGCACGACTTTCCTCTGCCATGGAATCAGAAAGTCTGCTTGAATTAAATTAAAGTCCGGCATTCCTCAAGTCTACTCACAGACTAATTGAAGGTGACGTGTAATTTCCACTCAATTATTGGCCATTCTATGACTTCGAACATAATGAGAGCGAAATATGAAGCCCCGTGTCAGCAGCACCGACCAGGCTTCTCCTCCGTTCTTCGCTTGCTTTGTTCGCAAGAATGTCGCTCACCTAATCGCCATTCCCCCTTCTCTCGACCGGCGTTTAGCATCCGCCGTCGCCTTGTCACTTCAATTCAGCGTCATCCACCGTCGTCTAATGTCATCCTGTGCCGGAATGCACCTTGCGAGCCTCGGTCGTCAATGATCTCAGTGAGTCAGTGAATCTGTCGGTTGCAGCCGAGCGAGAACTGTTCTCTTTATGAGTATTATTTCATATGCTTTTGCTTACGCAATCATACCTACGTTAAAAAAATTCTTACGCGCGCACGGACAGATTTCTCGGATAAAAATATCCCGGCTTTTGGTGTTGCTCTTTTTGTTGTTGTCTCTGACTGACTTGTTTGGATCGCATTTGATCGGAGGAAATTGAATGCTGCTGATGATACTTCCCTGCCTCTTTGATCAAGCTGATGAGCTCCCTAGCTTCCCGTACTTCTAAGCTCAGCTAATGCGATGCCACGTTGCTCAGTAATATCCATATCAGGGTTTTCCTAATCATGCTGACTTCCACAGCAAGAGCTGCTACAATTGCGAATGAATAATTTGCAAATAGGCGCAAAGAGTTTGGTATTTCACAGAATATATTTATCAAAGAGCAATTGGGTATAAATGATTGGTTGACGATTATATAGCTAGCAAATAGCAAATCATTGTTTCTCAATTTTTAGGGGTGTCGATTAACCAAAGACAAAAAGGTAAAAGAATGGAAGAAAATAAAAGGAGAAAAAAGAAAAACGTCAAGAAATGAAGAAGAATAAAAAAGGCTAAATGTATCTTCTTATTTCTACTTCAATGACCAGTGATCTACTGACGTATTACGGCGGCCGTCTTCTCGCGATTGGGGTCGGGGCTCTTCGGCTTGCCCCAATGCCCCGCCGGTCGTATCAGCGCCTTCATCTACCGTTCTTTATGGCCACCTCCTCTTCCATGGCAATCTCGCTTTGATTGTTCTTTATACGAAGGTATGCGGAGGAGGAGGAGGAGGAGGAGGAGGAGGGGAAGGAGGAGAGCCGACAGGTGTACCGTATGTCCTGCGCAGGTCGCTAATGATGTTCTCCTCGCGTGCCGCGTTCGCTTTATATTTTTCTTTTACTTTTTGTCTCGTGAAGCCGAGCTTCGAGTTGGTGTTGCTCGGAAGCGGGTTACCTGGAAGCCGGGGCGCCCCTTGATTTGAGCGAACATTTCCAGATCCGAATTGATTCGAACTGCAGCGGGATATATTGCTCTACCTCAGATCATATACCTGATCGTCTCTATACAATTTTATTATTACTTTATAAATGCATACACGATTGATATCGGATTATGTTCAATATACCACAGGTGGCTATCCGTTGTGTGATGCACGGCTGGTATTCAAATGATATAATTCTACTGGCTTTAATCTAGTTGGCTATTATGCTAAACGACTTTCATTGCGAGCCCCGGGAATCTAGCGTACATTTACCTGTTATCGAGTAGCGTTCCTCTTCGCAGTGATCTGACGTAGGAGCACTGATTCCATTGCATGTACTGCTGTCTGTGTGTCCTTAGCCACACACGGCCGATCGCAGCTGCTGCAACCAAGTAGCCGACATGGAGCTGTTGCCGTCACTGAGTTGGGGCTGAGTGTCACTGCCGCGTTTATATCCGGGCGTCGTGCGCGCGCTCTCTCTCGATCGTGTCCTGCTCGGCTTCGCGGGTCGCAATCGCCAACGCCGCTGCATCTATTTTCACCTGCGAATCGACTTGTAAACACACTGATGACGTGAGCAGCTGAGTTGCCTTCTATAACCGAATTTACTCTGATGGACTTGGACTTGAAACTGGGCGGCTCCAATGACTGTCCATTCGGGGGCGGCGTAAACACATTTCCCTCTTAATATTCGACTTGGTGAACACTCATGCTTATACAAATGTTCAGCTAGCATAAGAAATACCCTTCATGAAATCCTAAGCATGCTTTATTTGTCCCCGTCGAGTGTTCAATTGTGTTGTCTATTGGCCAATCATGGTCACAGATGAACACGTGTTTGCTCCATTATCGCGGCGTTTGGGCCGCTCCCTCCCTGGGCAGTGCCCAATCCGCATCCTCAGTCGCTAATTCCGTCGTCACCCACGCTCTTATTGCGGCGAGACAGGGTGAGGGGATAGGCGCATCGCTGCATTATGGATGCGCGTGCTTTTGACAGCGATATTCGTTGACATGAACCATTGCCACGCAGTTACGCATTCGTGGTGTTGCCTATGCTCATGCTGCAGTGACCAGATAGCATGCATACACGTTCGCGATGGGGTCAAACAGTGTGTATGAATTTCCTCTAATGCATCTCCTCTGCTTTAGTCTGCTTCTTCGGAGCCATTTTTCATCAATTCCCTGGGAATTGGAGTGCCTCCCTCGTTCCCTCCCGCGAGCGCTACCCGACCACCGCAGTCGTATTGTGAGCGGCACACAGCTAGCGACCAACTATAGACTGCTTTATGAGTCATTGTTCATCTCGCCTTTGACAGCGATGTTTTAAATGGGTGCAATGAACTGGTTGTCCTCGTCATTTTGCGGAAATTCAAACGAGGGCAGTGTGTGTTGTGACTTGTGGCAGAATGGTAAAGACTGGTTCACAGGTTAAGCTGTCTTCTAATTTGAATGTCGACGGCTCGAATCTGACGAATTTCAGGTCGTGTGTAACCACTCGATCCCTGCGCGCATCCGACTCTTGCCCAGATTCAGATTCGACTATACTATACCCGAGATAAGCAGCAGACCCTCCTCCTTTCCTTAGCATCAAGATTTGCCCAAGAACCCGCCAACAATGATTTATAAGAGAACAGTTGGTAAATGTCGTCATTCTCAGGCATCAGTCTCGTTCTGGGTCTGTTAATTTAATTGATGGGATATGATGGATATTTAGCTGATTGTGGATATGGTGGATATTGGAGGAGAACTAGTACTGTTGCATGTCTTCTATGCTTGTATAGTCGGCACTTTTACCTGTTTTACTCAGTGATAAAGCGTTGGACTTTCAATCCAAAGATAAGGGGTTCGATTTCCCTGTGTGACTACATACCAAAGTACACCCTTAGGTCGGGACTTCGAATGGGGACCTTTTTATAGCACAAGAAATTGGGTTATAAAAGCGCTTTGAGCACCTTTGTGGATACCGCGCAATGCAAAACAATGAATGAATTATTAATTTACATTCCACTTTGCTTCATTGAAAAATGATAGACATTATAGAACCCATACCTTTCGGAGTTATCTGTTGCTATGGCGCCATTGGCTTGCTGTTGAGTCATTTAACGATGTATAGAAATATTCCAATTGCATGAAAATTTCGACTTAGGTTGACGCCAATAATACCGAGTCACCTTGTGTCGGTATATGGTGTCAAAATTCTTATTTCATCTCTTTTACAAATAGATTACGTTGCCATTCTTTCAGAGAGATGACAGAATACAAGCTTCTATCTGTTCACAGCATAATATATACGCACAATTTACATGCAAAATTGTCATACATCCATTCATTGTGACATATTTCGGCTGCACGCAGTCTGCTTGCATGTTTTTAGGTTGTCGTGTTCATTCATACTTCGTATTCCACAAAAGGTTCCACATTTCACCATCTTTCTTTATTTTATGCAAGCTTACGCGTGCTCGTATACCTTTACCTAAATTCCGCTACGTATACCACCATTAAGCATGGTGTAAACAAAACCTCAAGACTAATGTTCTCTTTTTGTCTATTTACAGGTGAGTGTTGTGGCATTGCCGTCTTTCGTACTTCCGTTGCAACCGGATGCCGGGCAGCACGCCCAGAATACACTGCCCGCAATGTTCAACAGTGTCATTTGAGGTCAGACGATTGACCGCCGCCATGAATGACCGGCGTGGATCTTCATTCTTAGCGATTCGTCAGCCGATTTAGACGGGCGACGGCCGTATTTGCCTTGCCTGATGCCTAATGTACCTGTATTGACCGAACGCGACCGTTGCGTGGATGTCCACGTAATCACCGAACTACTGGCCTCCAAATGGAAAGAGCAAACTGCCAGGCGACCGCGATTTATCAATTAGTCGCACCCAAAGTCCTCTGCGGACTTTGATTCTTGCTTCGTCGCTTCCTGAGGGGCTTTGTGTTCGGACCGAATCACAAAATGTCAAAACCGTCGGTGGGATCCGAGGCGCTCGATTGGTCTCCTTTCACTCGTCTTATGGTGCAGGTAATGACTCTCTTAGCGGCCCTGCTGGGTCACATGTCTTCTGCTCTTGGCTGAGGAATCGGGTCACAGGACAACGCCTCCTTTCCTCCCTCATGGTCCGCGCCTTCGTGCCAAATTGGCATAATTCGGTCGCATTCAAACCAGGTTCAAGGCTTGTGGAACTTGCGTCCGGTGTGCGATACCAGGGTATATCATAGCCTTGGCTGAACGAGCATATACCATTTTAAAAGCATGTATGCCTCGTTTTCTCCTGATGAATGTCCCGCGTCTTCGCAGGAGGGTGTTTCTTCGTTGACACCCCATCAATGCGCGGCGCCTTCCGCTTCTAATCTCACCTGCGTCTCCATGACTACGCCCAGTAAGGAACTGCTTCTAATTGCAATTTTCTAATTCTGAGCTAATCAGGCGGATATAATCTTCTGATGAGCGGAAGTGATTTAGCGGTATACGATCATTTTTTCGTGAGGATTCGCTACTTATGATCTTGCGCAATATCCGCTGGAGGTGACAATGGTCGCTAGGGGCGGGGGGGGGGGGAGCTAGGTACACCCACCCCACAACTGATTGACAACCTTCACTTGCGTCAACTTATACCTGATCGGTAAGATTAATGCTTTGTCTTGTCATTCGAGAATTGAGGTATACTGGACTCACACGCATGGTCAGAGGTGGCTGACCTGTAGACTATTGACCTTGTCGTCCTCTTGAGATGATGCCAGGGCATAGCACTTGGCCGTCGAATGAAGCCACAACTCTGATTTAGGGCTTGGCGATGTGTGCGCATACCTCTGCATTGGCATTTCTCATGCTATGGCCAAGTGGCTCTCAATGCGTGCAGCAGGCTGTTCACTGCATCCACCGTGCTGCTTGTTATTTAGTATGAAGCGCCGTGCTTCCTGCCCTGGCCAAACACCACTGCTGGCCACGGGAGATCTCGACTTAGATTCGGAGCTTGGTAATGTTCATACTGAAGGTCAGAGCCATTAGAAGTTGACAAAAAGCCGCCTCGAAATGCGCTGAAATATCAGGGCGCCTGTGCTGCGCCGCCGCATCCGCTGCTCGCGTGGTTTTCTGCGACTCCGTCCGCCGCTAATACATGTACTTTGGAGGAAATGCCAACATTAGGAAATCTGTCAAAAGCCTTGTTTTGTCTGTGGATCAACTGTATCTGAGTGAGAAGACCGCGGCACCATCTGCGATGAATGAAACTTGGTTTATTTTATCCCGGGCGGAGTCGACCAGCGTTCTTAACATGGTGGATTCGGAGTTAATGAAGCGGGCATTTTGTTTCAATCTTACGGAGGCCTTTGCTATGAATCTGAGAGTCGAGGTCGTCGCCTATAGACCCTAACAGGACGGCTTCTTATTCTACTCAGATCAGTTTTATATTGTGGATTGATGACCTCGAATATGATGTACAATGTAATAGAAATCACCTTGGAATCAGTTATGGGCCCTTTCGAGGTAACATGAATAATATCAATTGCATGATGTTATGATCCTGTCTTTTGTCATGTAAAATATAGCTAGCGGGTATACTGGGGCAGAAAAGGAATTACTCAGTTTTATTCTAATTCTGGTTTAGTCTCCACACAAATTGAGCTCTGAATCAGATGCCTGCAGCCCACCGTTATCATCGTCAGCTGCGATATTCTCACTCATGTTTATGGAATATTCGGACGGAATTCTTGTCTTAGTTACCACTCAATTAATTCGTGAAATTGAAAAAAAAAAAAAAAAAAAAAAAAAAAAAAACAACCTTTTGTTTAGCGCTTGGTTGATCAATAATTTTGAGTCTGGGATATTGTTCACTTCGGATATCTCACAAATTTATGTAGTTATAAGTCCAACTTTGCTCATTCTTAATTCGATGACTCTCAGGAGGTTGGTCTTTGTTTTTCCTGTTTTTTGTTTTTGTTTTTTGTTTTTGTTTTTTTGTTTTGTTTTGTTTGTTTGTTTTTTTTTGTTTTTTTTTTTTCGCGAAACAACTCTAGGCACTGCAGAGTCACCGGAGAACTATACGAGGGTTTTTCGAAAAGTTCTCGGCCTAACATAGAACGCGTGCACACAAAAAGTTGAAATTTGGCTTGAGTATAGGCTAGCCTTTTAGATGAAAATTGCAAACAGTGAATTTCACAGAAAGTCACGTGATTAGCTCGGGCGCCAATTTGAGTGAAGCAGGGGTTGACATTTTGTCAAAATGCGGCAGACTCCTGATTTACGTGCTAAATCAAAATCAATTTTAGACTATTATTCATCGACAGATTCCTTCGATATTATCCTATTAGACGCATCGAAGCAATATAAAATAAATGTGTTTGTCATCTTTTGATGAAGTTCTTATTAAAGGGTAAAATGGAGCCCCATAAGAGAGCACTAAAATACTGGCCTAAATTGTTGTTCCATGCGGTAATTAAACATTAATAAAAACTGAAAAACATTAAGTGAATTAATTATCAGACACATTTTCGTGTTAATTTGCATCTATGTGCCAAGTTTTATTGAAATCGTTGAATTCAAAGTAGGTTTAACGGTCCCGTAAAAACGTGTCCCGCAATCCTTATATGGTATTTTTCCTTTTTGACAAAACTTAACGAAACAAGAGAATTCGGGCTGAATATTTTATTTTCCTAGAGAGCATCATTTATTCCTTTAGTGAAATATTGTGGTATCATGTTAGAATATCATGTTAAAATAGTTATATTATTATTCTCATTTATGCATTAATATATGGGTACAGCCAATATTTTATCACTCTAAAATATTAATTCAGACACACATGTATTGTGGCATTAAATAAACAATATTATCAGTAAGGCACAATTTTAAGGCAACAACTGATGCCTCGTGTAGGCCTGTTTTCTGTTCAATACAAACATTTAACACATGTCGCAAAATTATAATTTTTATGCTGCCCGTTTTGATCGAATGGTGAAAAATGGGCGGGTATTTTTGATGCACCTCCCTAGCGCAATTGTCATGTTAACTAAATTTGTTGTATGCAGAATTCCATTCAATTCTCATCATAGTAACACCTATAGACAAGCAGTGTGCTCAGTTAAAATCAGCGATCAGATGTTGCGGTGTTACGAGAGGCCATCAAATCAAACGTGTCGGCACCCGAAATGAGGCTTTGACAGTGATATCAGTAGAAGTGCGCTGAATCAAGTAATTGATATGCTTGGGAAATATGAAAGCAACGTGTGATCTTGTGCTCTATCCAACCTCCAAATAATACCATATTTTAAGTCTCTAGCATTGCGCATTCTATGTTGGGTCGAATTTTTTTGAACGACCCTCGTAATTATAAAGAATTACAATTATATTTCACAATCATCACGCCCGTTGCCCGATCGGGTCTCGAACCCGGTACCTCGACCTCCACGGTCGGCATATGATGACAGTCAGCGCGTCAAACCGACTGAGCTACTCGGTGCCCTTCCTTACAACTTGGTGGAATCAGAGGAGACATAGATTGACCTATACACGATACAATTATCGAGGAGTGGGGTAATGTATCAAAATTGAGAATGGATGAAACCCTGAGGATAAAAGGACCTGGACATTTTAATCCCCGTACTACATTCACTGCACATTCATCACATTATTAATTAATAATCCCATAAAAAAAACCCACTATCCTCCGATTCGCGGATCTCCCGAGAAATCTCAACACACATGCACTCCCGTTTAGCATTTCTGTCTCTTTAGCGCTGTTCTGTCGTCCGTATCACAACCGTAATGGCAACCATGCTCGAGGCTAGGCTTGTTTTCTACGATTGCATGATTGCATTATGCAGTATTGACAGCGTCCTCGTGTAACGACCATAAAAAGGCCAATATATACATGAATGGAAGTGATGATCGAACGAGAATGTCAACTTTGGGTGGCCCCGTCCGGGGCCCTCGTTTAGTTGTTATGTATGTAAATCTATTGGTAATACATGCGTTGTTTACGAAGACAGATCCGCGCCGTTTATGAAGCCTTGATGGCCATTTAGATGCCTGCGCTGCTGCCATAAGGCGCGCTTAGTGCGCTCACGGCTTAACTCTCAGGCGGGTGATTGTAATCATATGTTCACGTTCTAATGCTACTGGTCTATGTTTGCTCTTCATTAGAGTGTAAGAAAGATTTACTGATCAATATGTCGAGTGTTCAATGTTTCAGTCATCGGAAGTAGAAAGCTTTTTCGGCTAAATAAGTAATGGCTTTTGATGCAGCTATCTATATTTGAGACATTTTGCTGGGATATAATGCTGTTGGATCATTGCATGGAAGCTTTTTTTTTTTTCTCAAGAAGTGCTTTTATACTGCGACCAAAAGTGCAGACACATGTTCTGGTATATTTATGACGCAATTTCCGTCTTCTCTCTCATGCATTGCTTTATGGTTGAAAGGCAGTGCTTTGCGATACACTAATTGTGAGCACATTGAAGAATACACATAGGATAACAAGAAAGGCCATTACGTAATGACTGGTTATGAAATAATTTATGAGTTATGAGTAATTATGTGAATTTATCATCAAGTTGCATAGACACTTGTGTGGGCAATTACGTCTTGTTATATCAGATTTTGGCTTAGTACGAAGTTTAGGCGTCTATCAAATGTCAATTTCACAAGTGTCAAATTCTGGTGTCTATGTCATATCAGGTATCCAGCTTTTGCATGTACCGCGGGTTGTGAATACCAAGTTTTAACGTCGTTTATATAACATTGACAAATTTGACATAACTTTGCTCAGCTGCAGTAACACGCGATAGAGTTCCACAAGATGCAACCGAAGATCATCCAGAATCCTCGCATTTGAGCTCGGATACCGCCGGGTTTACGCACGATACTACTACTAGTATTTAACTCCATCAAGTAGTAGCTGAAGTGATACAAGACAAACTACAAGACATATAGAGATGTTTAGTTTGCTCCACTGCAAAGAAGAAGCTGTGGAGCAACTTTCAAAGTAATGGCTCTGTTAGTCATTATTTCTACTTCAACCCCGAAATGTCCGACGAACATACGATTTTTATTTTAAACATTACGTTTTTCGGTAATATCACGTGCCCAGGTTGGGCAAGATAAGCAAGCATTCTCCGTCTAATTGACCAGCATCGCGATCCAGTCCCTGTAGTAGGCAGCCTTTTGGGCTAGCCAAGGAATGACGAACTGCTCTGGACACGTGAAGTGGCCGCTGGTCGACGGAGAACTCCCCGAAACACGAAACATGTGACGTTTTACGACCTTACGCGGCCAAATAGGGCCCCGTCGATGCGAGATGAAATTAAAAAATAAAATGAGGAAGCAAATGTAAAGCTGAAAGGAGTGCGACACAATTACCGTGACAGTCGTGTATTGAAAACGGGAGAAGCATAGAATGATTGAGTTATGCAATATCATCCTATAAAACAGTGTCTCTAGACGCCTATTTTGACACTAACTTTTAGCGGTGTGTGACAATTATTAACAAACTTAGTTTTCACGACGTCGGTTAATTAAGGCAACAACAGAAAAGGTGTTTGTTTGTTTGTTTTTGTTTTTTTTTTTTTGTTTTTTTGTTTTGTTTTTGTAGATATCGAATGAAGAGCAATAACAGGATCAATTGTGTAGCTGGACGCGCTGAATGATTTGGTTTCATCAGCTAAATTCTGTGGTCAGTCGTTCGAAGTTCAGGGTTTAAAGTGGTTGCAGCACTACGCAATAGGACCGTGACCTTGAGAGCAATGACTTTGAACTTTCGTTATTATGCAGTTATACAATGTAGAAGTACATTGTGTGAGTTATGTAGATATAAGTTTGCGGGGGACGAAAAAGGAGACGAAATAATAGTTGAAAAGTGAGCCACGATTTTACAGACAACAAGAAAAAAAAGTCACCAGCTCGACCGCAAAAGGAAAATTGTATATTGCATTACAAATTTACAATACCCGAAGGGAGTGCAGAACCATCCTCAGTACACCGAGCAATGGAATAATGATGTATACTATTATTACAATACCCTACGGACAGAACTATTGCGTGTTTGAGTGTTATCAGGGTATGGAAACCGGACATGATGTTTTCCCTGTAGGGTGTAGGGAGCAGTGAGCACTTTGTATAAATCTGATTAACGGCAGTGTTTTAGGCGCACAGGTAATTACTTTTTTTGTTTCCTCCGCGATGTGCGATGCACCGGCAACAACGCTTTTGGTCAAGCGTCAACGATTCCGTTCAATGGTAAGTATTGGAGGATATACTGTCAGCTATGAGATTGATCATACGTCCATTCATTTCGGGCTTATTTGGTGGCTGTTGCTATGGCTACGATCTCATAGTTATAATAAGATTGCAGATTCTCGGAAATAATCGCGGCTTAGTAATCAACAGGGATATTTTATAACATCAATTATAGCAATAACATTAATACAAATATTGAAATGTATTCTGGTCTAGTGCTATTTATTAATAATTCATTAACTACATAAACTAATAAACGTTACATTACACTGAAAGCACTTGTCTCTTGACTGTTGTCGAACACGCGGGGTAAATCCTTATATCAACGCTTTGAACTTCGAAGTAAATTTCCATCATGAGATTTAACATTGTTCACCACTAACCAATTTTAGTTGAACTGGCGGTTTTCAATTGTTGTTGCGGTAATCGCACAGTGCATTATGGCAATCAATGGTGTCCTCCATTTCTTGAGCACGCGACGCTTTGAGAGATTTGTTGAGCCAATCCGTCTCTGTCTCTGCCCAGACGGCGACTCGCGTTGTTCGTCTATTGATCCTTCATTCATCAAATGTGATTGCTGATAATTAGCAAACCCACCTGCCTCTTGATCAAGATCATTCAGCTGATTAACCTGATGCAAGATATGGGCCATTCAGAGTGTTATGTCATTGTTGGATCATGAATGTACTGCAGCCGGTTGCAGGGCTGATCAACCTGGAGGTTTTATTGCCTTCTGGCTGTTGCGTGATAACTTCGTGGCTTCTTTAAAAGGGAATTGAACTGGTATTAGTTATGTTAATTACCTGGATGCATAAGTCGCGCGAAATCATGCGATGTACTGAAGCACGAAAACTCGCCATATGCCCACGAGGCATGGCGTGAGTCTTTAAGGTTAAGTCATAAATTTATCAATATTATGAATATAGTTTAATGGCGAAACTTCGGGAAAGGTCACTAAGTACTAAAATCTCACTGAAAGAAATCTCAACTTTCACGTCTATATTCACATATCATTAACATGCTCGCATGTTATCCTATGTACATTATCATCCTCATCATCATTGTCGTTAAACTGAGTGAAAAGAGAGTTTAGGGTGACTAATGGACCTACCTCACCCTTACCCCTCCCCTCCCCCTGCAACGTCGATTTAGAAAAACATCCATTGGTCTGGAAATTCCTAGAACAAACCAGAATACTGCATTTTGAGGCTGCATGTTAACGTTCGTGATTTGTTGCTATTCGAAGCATTAAAAGCAACCTCGGGACGTTTATAAGGCGAAATGTCAGACCAAATAGCGGCATGGGCATGAAAGGCCGCTACCATTAGGGTGTTTGAGGATAATCTAGGCATCTGCAGATTGTCATTCACTAACTCATGGACACTCCCCTTTTTGGAAGGGTGTGTATTTGTGGAGGAGGGGGAGGACGGGGTTGCGTCTCAGGGTCGTGAAGTTCTCTGGTTTTATGTCGCGTGGTTTTGCGCGTGAATGTGATGGTTTCGAATCGACAACTGTATCCTGTGCGTTTCGTGCCACCCATACATGCAGCAGACCCGTGGTTTGCACGTGGAATTGCGACTTCATTGAATGTTATAATCAAAACACCCTTGGTCGACCTTACCCCAGGTTGTCGGGATGATTAATAACGTGCCATATAAGGTCGTAACGATAGACCATGAAAGGTCACTTCTTGGATATTTGTATCGTTGCGCTCAAAATAAATGAATTCACGTTGTATTATATAAGCGTATGTATTTCTAGCCTCGTTGTGACAATAGCTGTGAGTTCAGGAACCCAGCGTTTCAAGCTCAAGAGCGCGGGTGTCTTGCGGGATCACAGGTCTCATTTCTAACCTTTTTGCGGTTTATTGATGAAAGCGATGCTGTTTACTCTCTCCACACAAGCACTGATCGCAGTAATTACGCCACACTTGTCTAGAAAAGCGCTTTTATGGTCCAAACAGCCATCCAGCATAGCAGGCAGCACTTAGACCTGGCTTTACTGCCCAGTTCCCCTTCCTCTATGGACTTCCCCTTTTGCTGCCAACAATACACTCGGTCATTGGTAGGAGCTTCGGGATTCATTGCTATACAAGGTTAATGTCCTCCACTTTTGCACGTGCAGTACATCAGTTTTCTTCATTATATGTGTTGCCTCAGATATAGGGTTGTAGTGCTTTAGGTCAGGCTAGATGAGGATAAATACCCGAAACTCCGAGTACTAGTACGCATGTTGAATATTATTCACAATTTCTTGTGATTTTCTTATGAGTTTGAACTATCCTGAGAATATCGTAAATTATTGTGATATTTTGACACCGAAGAACGTGGTAGTCATCACAGTTACCAGTTTTTTCAAGTATTCAACGTTCGAGTTTTTAGGTTATTCGCGCCATACCAGCCAACACAAATATCTTTATATTATCGGTGTACATAACAGGGTCCAGGATAACAGAGAAAGTAAATGGGACGCCAAAGTGGTGCCGGCCAAAGTGGTCGTGCCCAGAGTGCATGAGCACATGTATATCACCTCCCTGGGTGCAATTCTGCGATCCAGTGAATAGCAGCACCTGGCTCAACGAGATAGCTCCTCGTTCATCCTTACATCAACGGTCGCTAATCCGTCGGAAGATAGCTTCAACTTTGCAGAATCATTGCCCTCTCCAGGTATACTGACACCGCTGATATTTGCCCGCCTCTGCACGTGGCTTAGGTTACCGTGGTGCTACGTGTATGTGGCAGTTTATTCATTCAGTTCAGCTGTTGCATCTTTTCCCTTACCCTGGATATGTCACTAAACAACTTCTCAACACCCCGGCTCTTGTGCCATCCATGTGTTGGTCGTTTGCATGTTTTTGCACTCGAGACCTCGGTACCTTTTATGTCGGGCTGTGTATATAGTCTGGGCTTGCGACGTATTTCGATTGGATACAAATGATGGCCATTAATCAAGGCCTCACGGACGGCGTATTTTAAGGCTCACGATATTTGGACATGCGATGTATTAGCTCAGAATATGAGTCACGAAGTCTCTAGACTGATGGAATGGTTAGACCTGCAGTCGTCTCGATCAAGAAGGACAACTGTGCTTAAGAATGATCAACCATTATCTAAGTTATATCAGGAGATACGCAATGACCTATAGAGGACGTTGCACTCGCTTTGATTTACGGGTCTTTTGTTTCTGATCATTCTCATTGATCAGTTTGAAAGACATCTCGTTGGCTTAATAAGCTTTAAATTGTGGACATTTTTTTGCCAGTGGAACACCCGATAGATCATGCGACAAAGGATTCTATCGACTCCAATATCCATCTAATATCTCAAATTGACGGCCTGAGATTTCTGGCTTCCTGCTGCATTCTCCATTGATGCAATGCTGATTGCTTGTGTGGCATGCTGATATGCATAAATCGCATTGCTGATGACGCTGCGATGTAAGTATAGCGAGTGTCCCTGATGAATGCCTTCCTGGTGTCTTGAATATTGCATCTCCTGGCATCCATCAGAGAGGTCCGACTCCGGGGCCAATATGTCAGACTCTGAGGGCTAATTCATTTTCCGGCCAGATGCTTTCAAGATCATTGCATTTGCCCTCAGAGGAATAACTATCATTGCTCATGAGCCCTTTGTTGGGGATCGAAGACCTTCAGCACCCGGGCTTTCCTCTGACGCGCCTCGGTCCGATTCGTCTCCGTGATGGGTCGCCGCAGGGCTGCTACCGTCGCATGTTGGCTGCGAATAAATCCGCGTTTAATAATCTGGCGGTGATCCGACTCCACTGTTGACCTTTGTCTTCTCATGAGCGGCTGTTGCTAATGACGCCTTTCTTGTCGAGGCTCTCGTGATGGATTCAGCTCCATCGCGACAAAAGCTGCGATTGTTTTCGCGCGGACGACACCTATGCGACCATGGCCGTCATTCCATGTCAACGCTTGCTGCCGGGTATGACTCTGCATAATTCGTGGTCCACGTCATTTTGTCTGCAGGTCTTGAAGGTTTTATGACATGAATAGCATATGCATATGTTGGCTAATATTCGAGAGTGATCCGCCTACATCAATTGGCGCATATCGGAAGGATTGGACATTTTTGCCATTCCATTTGTGCGATTCTGCTGTTAACGAAGCCACTCTGGAATTAGCTCTTTTGACGTGCTCTGTATCGTCTTTGGCACTGCGAGGTCACCGGGGCAACATTCCGCCGCACGGCTGCTCATTGTCTATAATCCATGCACATGTATAGGTGCTTTACGGGGTGAAATCAGCCATGTAACATCGTGCGTATTTAACGTGCATGACTTGATTGTGCTTGACAATATTTGTATCTGTGCGTGCTGATCGCTGGTAACCATGGTTACATAGGTACGTGATTCATAGGCCCCATTACCTGATGGTTCTGTTGTCCCATGTCGCTTGACAGATCGCCGTTTCTGCGTGGACCTTTTTTGCTTGAGATTGCGGGCCTTGTCAAACGCAGACCCCGGAGGAAATTACCATGGAGTTTTGTGTAAGGTCCTCGGCCACCCCGCCTGACGTAGGCGGGGTTTTTATATTCACCGAGCAGGTAGAATCACTTCTGATGAGACACAGCACATCCTCGTCGGAATTGGTCAATTTTATCATGCGATGTGTGCCGGTCGACGGCTTCCCTTCGGGATCTTCCTAGATCAGCAACCCTCATCGAAATGCAACTCTGGTTCTGGCTCAGATCCCATCTGGACTACGAAAGCCACAACTGGGTCATATTGTATCGGGGCGAATCGCGTACGTTTGTTCCGAGTCTTATCTCTCATATTTTGCTATCAGTCCGTCCCTGGCTTGGTTGGTCGTGTCGTCCACCGCCATTACACCTCATCGCGATGAGGAGCATGGACTCGGGGTTTAATCCGTACTATATATAAATATATATGTTCTGTCCATGTCAGTTTGTGTGTGTTGGTAAGTCGTAATTGTATAATACTTCAGTGTACAGTTGTATTAACATACGGTATCCAGCCAATGTAAAGGGCCCCAGGTGTCTCATTGGGATACTTATTACGTATTCTTTCTTTTCGTTGGCTACATACCTATTTTCTATAATTGGTCTCCTATTATTAGCTCGGCAAATAAAATAATTTTATCCGCATAATAAATAATAAAAAGTAATAACAGCAAGGGTTTATAGAGCATTGTCCTATAGCGTCATAAAAAAAGAGACACAGAGACATGTGTCGAGCTGAACTCCACTATTAAAGAGGTATGAGTTTATATATAGGTTTGATGTATGGCTATTGAGTTATTGGCAGAGAGTGAAATTTTAGTTGAGAAATTCCGAGATGAGATGAGAGACGCCACAGTCCCAGAATTGGCCTCAATACTCCGTAATCACATGAAGCATAATGACCACTTCTGTCGTTTTTGGGACAAAACTCTATAAAGGATTATCAGTAATTTTTGTAGTTATCAATTCATTCAGGGTCTCTATAAACTTAGCTATGAAACTCGTACATTCGTACATTTGATTGATTGTTGATTGTGGATGTAGTAATAACTAATAAACCACACATTATACAGTAGCGTTTGCTTCAGTTTGCCTATTTCAGGCGCTGTATACTATAGTAAATGTATCAGTGTGCGATGCCAGGCCTGTAACATTCACGTATGCATTCACTTACAGTTTCCCTTCGCTGCCTTTCTCCGTTATGCCGCCATTGTCACGTGATCCATCGTCAGGGACGCTGACTACAACGTCTCAGTTTTAGTTCAGTTTTCGCAATCTGTCTGCGTGTGATGTATCGAGCGATCATTAGCCGTCTATGCACTATTTAATTATTTACGCACACATTTCATCGACTTTGCGATTAGCACTGGCTACCTGAGAGTGAGCATTTGGCCTGGGGAGGCTCTGAGGGCGCTTCAAGGTGATGGAAGAGCCACTGAGAGCCATTCGTCTGCGTCTCTTGCGTTGCCACATCGCCTCACAAGCGTGCTCAACACAACCCTTGATTGATTAATTCGCGTGTCATTAGCCATGCTTAATTTACCCGGCATTAGTGCATATATGAACTGAGAAGTTGCTGCAGCTGTGAGGCCAGTGTTTGCTGACGAATTGCCCGGTGACACCCGAGACCTCAGCCGCTTTCACTCCGCATAAATGCAGGTTTCGCCAACCTTTGCCTCGACAAGACAAGATTTGCTCGCATCGTTACCTTGCAATGCAGGGAAAGAAGACCCATGCATCCTACTTTAGTGCAGGCTGTGCTCACACTGCGCCGCATAAAGGTGCATGCGATCACTTCGAATGAACGAGAAATCTGAACGATGATCAAACAGTTTGTTACGCTGTCATGGCGCCCGTTCTCACTCGGTCTCACTCCGTGTCCATTCTGAAGAAGAATCACTCAAATAATGAGATATGTGTGTATATCTTGCGTGGTCCCCTGGATGGGATTTCCCCCGTGGCAGTGATCGAGCTGTCCGGGGCTCCCGTGGACAAAGTGCGTGGCGGTGGGCTCTGTGGCTGCCTCCATATCTGATAACCATTTGTCTTAGTCGCTTCTTTATCAGACAATTTAGCTTTTGTTTCCCTTTGTGTGGTGTAAAGGCTTTCAGCTCTTCACTTAGTGTTATCTCCCTGGTCTAAGGCGCTATACCTGCTTGACACCTTGCACAAGTGTGCGTTTGCATGTACATTATTCTTGCATAATGCTCGGAGGCTCTGGCAATCCATGTCGTCACTGGCAGCAGCAGCAGCAGGGTGCAAGAGCAGCTCCTAATTGGACGCCGCCGCCGGCGACTCTGGTCGCCAGCCACGCTTGCAGGTTTTCGGCTGAGGGTATATTGGGCGAACAAGCGCGGTAATCAGCAGCCCAATTACAGCGCTTGCCTCTTTGTTTTTCCCTTCCCTGGGAAATGCGAAGCCACACTTTCAACCCAGCTTCGATTACTTGTGAAAATGCTAAATTCATTCATGTTCCACGGTGATGCCCATGTTCGTTACCTGCACGTACTCGCATTTAGCGTATATTGACACAACGTGACACACTTATTTCACAGTGTGCTTGCCAGGTTCTCTTGTGTTTGAGGGTGTTTGCAATATGATTCGTTGATCCTTCTTGCCTTTTGATGGACCGTGGCCTGTCGCAGTGACTGGTGGGGGGGGGGGGGGGCTTATTCGTATGCGCCGCATATGCGCTGGCTAATGATTCTTTACGATCGTTGGCGTCTATGTGTCTTGCGTTGCTTGATGGCGATTTCAGCCGAACCGACCAAACTCTTCATCTACCTGCTGCATAATACACGAATACCCGTTATTAGCTATTTCTATTTCGACGAAAACTGAATCTCGGCGTCCGCTTTCCATGACAACCGTTGCCAGGTGATATAAACAACCGTAAATGCCTCATTTCGCTGCTTGTGGGCTCCCTCCAAGCGCCGACCATCTTGCATTCACGAGGGACCTTCGTCGAGCAGAGGAGAAATAAACTTCGACATCACGACTATGAATGCGACCGCTGCATAATTCGTGCCCTACCATCAGTCCGTTGGCCCCGCTCGCTGCTGACCTTTTTTTGACCTTGGTTTTTTATGAAGCAACGCCTGCAAGGATGCGGGTACTCCGGCAGTATTGGACTGTCAACATTCTGTGGCAATCAAGTACGGGCATATCACGTGACTGCAATCTCCGAAGCTTTACAGTTAATGAAAATAATCAGGGGTTGCTCGGTCGGTTTGGTCGCCTGATTGAAATCTTACAGCGATCGTGGAGGTTCCGGGTTTGCGTTATAATTACTATCCTATTGTGATGGAGTTGAGACGAAACTCCGTGCAATCCCGGACTTCTGTTCTGACGTATCACCCCACGGGGTTGGGTGGGCCGTAATTTTCCATAAAACACAATCAAGCCGAAATGCTGACCATGATCCCAGCACTGTTGACTGTGTTGTGTGCATCGAGCAGTTGGTTTACTCTGATCACCGCCTGTCGGTCCGTTGCAGAGAATTTCTGCGACGATCTGTAAATCTCCTATTTACCTGGATAATTTCTCGGGATTACACGCACGTGTCGTGTGTGTTACCATGGCAATGCTAAATAAGAGGAGAATGATATGATTGGAGTTTCATTGAGCGGCGTTGGACGTGTCGATGCCGGCGTATAGAACTCCTGCAATACACTCCATCCTCATTGATCACGTCGCGATTCATGCCCAGCATATGCGTCAATATGCGACGGCGGCGGTGGCGACGTACGAAGCTTATGCTCACACAATACCTGTGAATAAATCATAGCTCTGTCATTCCACACAAATGCGCCCTATTTGCTGCTGCCTTATCCACCCTTTTCAATGATCAAACAATGCTTGACTCAGATGCGCGCAAATTCAACATGTAATCTGAATGAACCCGTGCATACGATGCGTTCCTCCAAACAGCCTCGCTTTCTGTGATTACCCCGCCGACCTCATCTCCGCCCTTAGGCATGCCGCTTTGTCTTAAACGCTGGGTTGTTGACTGCGATCAAAGCGGATCATTGAATGGGTTTAAACGTTGGTGCCAAGACATGCGAATACTCTTTGCAATGTATTGCATTATACGTAAATTGATACTACATGTATAGCCAAAACCGTGTAGTCCGTGCAATTGGGTTTGACCTATGCTTGTGTGATTTCACGAGATGTAACCGAGGATCATCCTGAATCTCGATCGTCTCATTGCGCGAACCCTAGAAGTGGCTTCGGAATACTCAACGTAACGATTCTTGCACCGATGAGTGAGGAATGTAATGCATTGTCCCACTCTGTGTGTATGGGGTCTGCAGGTTGCAGATTGAAATCACGAGAAAGGAAAAACCACTGAAAAAGTCAACATTTCTTAGTTTCTTCGCCTCATTAAATATGTAAAACGCTAATAAAGTTAAAACAAATCGTTATATGGATGTATGCTTCTTCTGACACCAGAATCATAACGCTCAGAATCATAACGCTCGGTCTTCTAGATCCGGATCACTAGTCATTTTAAGGTTTCGCCTAAGGACGGCCAATGAGACCGACTCCGCGTTTAGGCGCTATTCGTGTGGAACCATAGATCGACCCACCAAGGCGTTCATTATTATACCCCAAGTATTATTCACTTCATCTTTTCTCAGCTGATTCGCTTAAGTCTAAGACGCTGCGACGGTTGACGCTGAGCGATGAAAGCGAAAACAGACCCGGCGTCTGCAGAAATTTCCCAGAATCCAGCGCGAGTTATTTAACAGCTCAGTCCGAGGAGCTAACTGGATATTTGCCAAAGATTCTGTAGCTTCGCTAAGATTGAACACTCTATTCACGCAATGGTTAGCACGGCGAAGCAGCGCCCCAAGCGGCGACGAATGTCAGATCGCTGAGCGCAGAGCAGTTAACACGGCCGTCAATGGCGTTTTTCCCGGTTATGCGCTATTTTTAAATATCCGTAGAAGCTGTTACAAATAACCCAGAAGTGTATCTTTTCACCTACATTTACAGGGAACTGACAGAAATGCAGCGTTTAATAAATCATTTAAGCTATATAAAGCATTGAAAAATAGGTCGATCTGAGAGTATCGTTTTTGGCAATGATGCGCACTTTTGGTTGAGTGGAAAATATAATTCAATTTCACAAAGTTTTGTGATCTGTTCTCACATCAGATTCTCTTTTCAACACCCGCATGTTGGAATATATTTCTATGTGCAAAGTGCTGGTAATGCAGCATATATAGAAGGGTGATGCCGGTTTATACAAGACAGTTACTTAATTACCACTCTGCATGTAAAATGGATGGTGTATATGTAAGAATCAGCACCTGCGTGGCATTGGACTCATTATGCGAAGCTTTTATCTCATAAAATAAGAATGAGAATGTACACAATAGCTTTATGATCACCACCATCGCTCTTCGTTACAGGCCAGCAATTGATGGTCCCGTTTTACTCGAATGTTTTCCCTCTCTTGGATAATGCCAAACGAGCCTAAATACGCGTGCGTGCGGGCGTGTGCGCGTGCGTGCGTGCGTGCGACACCAGTAACTCCAGTGGTTCGCAATTGGCTCTAACATTAGCTGTGCATTGTGTTCAACTTATTGATATCCATATCGAAATACGGATAACGTATACACGTGTCTTCTATACTGGTTATTATGTTGTGGCACGCATCATGCTTACGTCATCGACGTCCTTCTTCTCTTGTCAGGGAAGGCGTAGCCCCGACAGAATTATACAAATGACTCTCCTCTGAGCTTTCCTCAGTAAACGCCTGCGAAATTTGACGTGAAACAAGGAGCAACAGCGGCGTGGCTCTTGTCTCTTTTCGATCCATTTGCAGTGTGTTCTGATGCCTGTTTCTGGCCGTTCTATTTTTGAGGTATAAATGGCTGCGGATTGCTAAGAGCGCGCCTCTCCTCCTGAGTTGTCCATTAGCGGTCGAGGACAGCCACCTCAACACCTGGACGCACTGTCCATACCTGCGCTGACCACTCAACCGGTGAACGAGTAAGGGCTGATTGCTTTCACTGTTTCACCCCGCGTGAAGCCTTGCCCGAACGGGGCGCTGACCCAGGTGGCCCTTTCTCGCCGGGCAGGCACGTCACAGCTTCACACTTCTTCGTCGACGGTTGAGCATTTCGTCTAAGGGCAAAGAAACCCGCCGCATGATTGCATTTGCGACGGAGAAGCCCGAAGTTGCGGGTTTCCTATCAGTTCTGTTTAGCACGTCGGCGGCCCGTTGACAGGCGTATTTATGCATCGCAGCTTCCTCGCTTTCGTAATTCGATCCTGTTTTAGCTTGTCTCCCAAGAACAAAGCAGGGTCAGTGGCGAAGGACGCTACATAACCTTCTTATCTCGTTACGTGCCATCATAGCCTAATGGTCCTTCTCCGTGCACTCTCCCTTGCCGGCTTCCATTTGTTTAGTGTTATTCCGGGCCTCGATGCACTCCCCTTGTCCGTGTATAGTATCGTTCGCTTTCCAATCACAGTCAATGTGCTCCTGAGCCCCCAGAGGCTCATGAGTTTCCAGGATTATCCCCGCGCTTACTTTTCTAGGAAAACTGATCACTTGAGGAATCAAGTACCGAGTGGCCTATATCACACATAATTATACCAAAATATATGTATATACATGTATCTCCAACAATCGTCTCTGAAGTTTGCAATTCTGATAATATGGCTCCAGTGTTGCGCTCGCTTCATTTAACCCAGGGGCCTACAGTGGAGTCCGTCGACGGTGCCGAGATGTCAGTGGGCCCCTCTGGGGTTCGCTGTGCTCTCGGCCCATCTTGCGTTTCCGTGTGGCTGCGTACAGGCACTTGGCATTCACTGGGAGGGCCTCCATTCTGCACCAAAGTAGGCGGACGCACATACATTGCTTCGTGTAATAATAATATGGAATTGCGCCCGTACACATCAAGTGCTCCATGCATCTATGACGCTCCTTCATTCTCCACAGCTGTCATTTCCGTGTATGCATTGTGGGATCGTGTATTTATTATACCTGTAGCTTGTACAAGTGCATGTAATTGGAATGATATACCTTTGAGGTGTGTTGAGAACGCAGGTGTTTCCCTGCTTTGACAAACTTATTCACGCTACCAGGACTCAATGCCGGCTTTTCATCTCGGCCTTTAATTGCTTCCTTCTGTCGAATCGTGCTGTGCTGTGTTAACGCACCAGACGCCCAGCACGCAGCGTTCGCAGTCAGTCCTGGAAAAAAAAAAAAAACACAAAAAAAAACCGAGTTCCTCAACGTTTATGGAGTTATGAAACAACCACTTATTGTTTCCACGGCTACAAGAATTTATACTGTGATCGTTGTAGTGGTTATATATATATATACACCAGCAATTGTCTTGGATTTTTTTTCCTTCCTCAATGCTGAGAAATAAGAGTAAGGTTGTCGTGTTGTAAGTCGATCATTCGACAAGTTTGAGTTGCGGCGAAGTGGGCGCAACCAGCGTTAAGCGCCTTGAAGCGCCATGTCAACACGGAGCCTCTCGTCATTATGAGCTAAGAAGTTGGTCGATTGTGCTCTGCCTTCTCTAACGATGCCCATTTGCTAATGAGCTGCTTGCAATCCATCTTCTCATTGTGACCCTTCTTCTTCTTTTGCAGGTACGTTTCTTCTTGTGTGGTGATCTTACTCTGGTAATTAGTTGCTCGACTGATGCGCATGCAGGTAAATAGTCCATGTTATGTCATATGAAATCGTGATGAGTGATGCTCGCCAATGAGCATCGCATTGCACACGCCAACCAGCACCCTCTGTACCCACCGTGCGCACCGCTGGCGTTGGTCGAGTCGCTTGTGGTGGATCTTTTGTACTTTCACAAAAGAGGAATGCGGCTATATTTACCTGTGCATTTAACCCAAACTGACACGCAGCACGGTCCACCCTGCTGATGAGGTAATTATTGGTCAAAATAACAGGGTTTCGATGGCCGAAGGACATGCCCCTTGCCCCGCCCACGGTTCTCGGTGTTTTGTTACTTACACCTCGCTTGATTTAGTGATTGGCACAATGGAGGCTGTGCCGCTCAATTACGAGTATATTGGCCCGCCCACTGTGTTGAATCCTTTGTTCTTAACCTCTTGTCTTGTATATGCCCTTGCTCGCATACTCACTGAATCAATGAAACTTTAATCCTCATTAAATTTAAATACCCTCTTGATATAGGTCGGTCAATGCCTTAAGGCATAGTTGATCTGTTTTATCGATGAGGTTATTGTTCGGCTTTGAATGTGTATTTATAGCGATTATTTCCCATGATTCTTCACTTATTCATTCCGCTCTCTTCTCCAGGGGCCAATTGTCTAGTGCATTCACTTAACCAGACACGCCTGTACCGGTATTTCTGCAACGAAATCCATTTACATTGTCTGTTTTCAATGGGCGACTACAATTGTAGCAATTCCATAGCATCACTATATATAGTCCAATGTCGACACCCTCCAACACAGAGAGCCTCCTCACAAAGACAATCTTTCGTATTTTTAATCGTATAATTTATGAAGGTTGTGATGTTTATGAAGTTCCGTGTCCACAGAGTAAATAACTATTTCGTCTATTCCGTCGTATATTTCGATTGAAAGTTCAGTTGAAAACATTCTTGCGCCGTTATGGAAACCGTCTGAAAACTCCGCGATTTGAGAATGTCTTCGAATTAAGGTGAGTAAATTCGATCCGAGAGTCAATCAATCAACATCCGATTCCTCAGTCTTTAATTAACATGGCTGAAACCCTGAATTATCAGGTTATCCCCTCAAAACTAACCCCACAAAGATGTGGGGCACGCTCAGTGTTGACACTTGAGCGATGCAAAATGCTATAGCATTGGCGTATCCTGTATGCATGCATTTGAGTAATTGGGCGTGGGGGGGGGGTGTCTCCATGTCCTGGGATGACTCAGTCGAACTGAGCATATTTAGACGGTAATTATATGTTAGGTTTAAAATGATATGACATGGCGACAAACAAAAGACGGAAAACGAGAAAGCAAGTGCGCCAAACACGTCGAAATATAAGAAGACACGCGACGGGATAAACGATCGACAGATCGTCTTTGTAAGCTGGCAACCTGAGCTTTCCAAATTTGTAATTTTCCAGCATGCAAATTCTGAGAATGAATCGAATGCACTGTGCAGCCGCCGGTTGGCTGCCTGGCGAACTAGGTGTATATGGTGAGCGCCACGTACCGTCCCCCTGCGCTGCCCCTTTTCGTCTGATCATGCAATGCCTCCTAATCGAATCTTGGCCTCACCCTTCCGTGCGCATGCGCGGGTCACGCCCTCCCCCGAGTGCCGTGTTTGCCGCCAAGATGCAATCTTCACCGACCATTGTGTCTCATATTCCGCGGCTTTGTGTAAAATGTAATTACAATCATATTAACTCGCCGTCTTTTGTCGCCTGATACAACGCAAGTGTTCCTCTCTCTCTCTAGGTCCGATCTGCATTTATTTGTTTATTTATTTAATTTATTTATATCTAGGGATCTTAATAGCACCATGCATACAAAACGCACATCAGCTGCGGAGATAACGGCAGGGCGAAAGCGGCGATTCCGTCTGTTTTACGGCGTCCAGGGAACTAAAGTTGACTACTGCTCCGTCATACATCATTGCGGCCCATGCAGAGGCCGCCCCCACCCCTCCTCCTTAGGGGTTGCACGCCCTAATGTTGGGGCATCGTAAGACCAGGCAAAGATGTCGAAAATGTGCATTTGTCGGTTGACATGGAAGTTGAAACGGCTGCTGTTTTATGCCCTGGATAAGCTCCGCTGACGACTCGGGCAACGGCTTTGCAATGCACGACTGATGGTCGTCGCGCGGCCATCGTCCATGTCGCCCGGCGTTAAGACGTCATGCGGGATAAGCCGGGCCGCCCGGCAACGTCGACATCGACCTCTTTTTATCGCCACCAGCACTGCTTTTATAGCGGATAAGATTTCGCGACGGAGGCTCTTGCTTGATGAACGTGATCGTCTGACGTCAGCATTTAAGCGAGCATAACTCACGAGTGGCTCACCCGGGATTATCCCTTGCCTGCGCTTAATGATGTTTGCTGCCGACAAGAAATGTCGCATCGTCGGAGGAGGGTTTCGCCCTTCCCCCGGACCGCGTACTTCTTGTCAGGTAGACGCTGCAGCGTTTCCTCTCCGGGCCGCGCCTAATGGTGGCGCCACTGACCCTTTCTCGCGAGATATACCGGCTGCCCATTAGCCGGGTTTTGTTTACTGACGGTTAATCTAAACCGCGCGTGTGCTGAGATTCAGCGGCTGCACGCGACCCCTCATCCGCCCATCCGACACCTCATGCGCCTTGTCGCGTAAACTCCGTTCGCTTGTCCTCGTGTCCGGTAGACCGCAATATCTCGCCATTATCCACAATCTCTGCAGTCATGCTTCTTCCTGTGACGGCCTCGCTTTCCAGCTGCGTAGATTGAACCACAGAGAAATAAACATGTATATTCTTTCTCTAGTGCCTGGTCGTTCTGCCACCATCCTTGCGGCATGCTTTCGTATGCTTAGTAGCTCACCAGGTCTTCGGAGCAGGAAGCCCTGGTCTCTCTGCGCAGTCGGTCGCTAGCTCCCGTGGGGCTCCGGCCTTAATTGATTCCAAATTCGCCGTCTGAAGTTTTCAGACATTTCTTCCTTGTTATTTTTTATTCTCTCTCTTTTTTTTCTTCTGCTGCTTATTTCTCATCCCTTGTAGTAAACGCTCCAAGAAATTGTCTCTTTCTTCTGCGCAGATTTTTCACCCGTTGCTGTGTTTTCTTTGAGGGTCCCGTTGCGCACGCGCTTTCCAGATTGGCATGATCCTCCTAAGATTGGACGAGAGCCTGACGTGCAGCGATTACGTCATCACTGTGTACGTGAGGACAGGATGCAGGGCGCTCCTTGCTCCTCGGTGATTGCGAATACGTTTTCTACAATTTCCATGAAAGCCCAACAATTATCGGCGTCCGGCAGCCGTGGGATGATTCGGTTGCCGCAAGCATCCTCACGGGG
The DNA here is from genome assembly GCA_000328365.1 of Capitella teleta. Taxonomy (NCBI): domain Eukaryota; kingdom Metazoa; phylum Annelida; class Polychaeta; family Capitellidae; genus Capitella; species Capitella teleta. The sequence goes on along the minus strand of KB308645.1, from coordinate 30,502 downwards.
CGGGAGTTGGCTTCAAGTCGCTGTTTGATATTGAGATCACACATCAGTGGTGTGCACACCATGAATCTGGCGAATTAATGGACGTCCGTGGTGATCGTTTGATCCTCCGTTATGCTTTGCACCAGTGATCTCTTGGCGTTGATTCCACGAAGACTTCCTCCATAAGACCATACAGGAAATAGAAGCACAGATAAAGACGTTGGTTATTCATTCATTCCTATGGGTCAAGCAATTCACAACGCAGTCAATGTCGCCCTTCATGGCGATGCGCATGCGTTCTGCTGACATGGCACGATGACGTTATGTCGCAGTTGTGTATCTGTCGACGTCGACGAGCGTTATGTTTTTGTTCATAACGTTCCTTTCGGGTTTCACCGCAAAATCAGAATTGTTGAGATGTGATGAAGAAAAGTGCTGACCTGTACTCTTGAGAACATTGTTTCACCTTGACCATGCACTCTCTGTATGGAGAGGTTAAATATTAATTTGTAATATTATTAATTGTATATTAATTTGTAATATTATGTGCGTGAGTGCGGGAAACGCACACACGCACGCACGCACGCAGTATCTTCCATTTCACATTTGCGGCTGCGTTTATGAGCGTAAGAGAGATGTAGGGACAAAACCACCCGAGGCGAAATTAGTGCTCGTTTCAAACGCATAAGGTATCAATGTAAATAGCGGGAACTGAGTTTTCTATTAATAAGAATTTCACGAGAATCAGTGTTTACAAGTGTAGGCATTGGAAGGCATTTGCAAACGGGTTATAGTTCGGGTTATGCTGTCAACTCTGAAATACGCTCCGTTACCATGGCGACGCACGTGCGTGATGAAAATTCTCAGCAGTATTCAATCGCATTTTCTTGCATTTTGACATCGCGACGGTTGCATGGTTCAAATGCTCATAACTTCTTAACAAGAAGAGGTGTGTTTTTATTGCTGACATCATATTAAAGGTAATTGGCAGCTCTTTATGAACATACCAAAAAGTCAAAAAATATATTTTGCGACTTCAGACTGATTTCTTCGTGGAGTATGTGAACGGAACTATTTTTGGACCGAACGATGGGTGCGTGCGTTTCCCGCACGCACGCATATTATGTGAACGGTGCTTGAGACGACGTGTCAATCCTTTGTCGATTCCGTCTATTCGCGATGTAACAAGTTGACGGAGAAATAAAGTTGTCAGTATTATCGAGTCTTCTCAGCACACATGTCTGGGTCTAGGCCCCAATATAGTGGACCTACACTGTATGCCGTAATTACTGTACGCCGGCCCAAACTTCCACATTCGCCAGTTCGAAGGACACCGAGCTTTGACCGCCTGACTGCAAGTGCAATCCAATGGCCACGGACGTAATTCGCTTTGTGTTTTAGGGGGTGACAATGCATAACAAGTGTTGTGTACTACTGTCTATGGTGGTATGCAGGATAAAGAACCCTAGGGATTTATTGATAAGGGTAGTGCCAGCGATAAGAGTACGGTGCCGGGTGATTCTTATCTGGCGCCCGTATCCCTATCACCCTGGCAAATCCCAATCATACCTCATTCGTTATCCGCTCATCTTACACTTCCTGGGCAATTTTGTCCTATATTATTTTGTTCGTTGCCAAATAAGCGTGCCATAAGTTGCTTCGAAATATAAGCATTGATGACTTGTGTAATTCATCTATGATATAAGTGTGTGCAACAGATAGACAAGGAAGTTTTGCAATTGGAAGGGGTTTTCAGTTCCTAACCCCCAACCATGCGATTTCGGACTTGTGAGCATCGGGGCTCATTAGCCGATCCCCATTGGAATAGAATGCCGCACAGTCTTCTTCACAACATCATAGCAAGACTGGCCCAAGGGAAAACAAAAGAGGTGAAGACGAAAATATCAGTGGTTCAGCCAGATTTTAAGCCGGACTTAACAGGGTATCACAGATTCGTGATGGTGTTCTGGGATTCGTTCCCTGCTCATTTGTCCCCAGTTGCATTGGGAACTCCAGTCACACGATTCCAAGCCCGAAGGGATGAGAGTCGTGGAGGAGGATTGCTTGCTCTTCCTCTCTCTTCTTCTCCCTCTGTGGATGAGATATCGTCATGGGATGCTGGGTGTCCTCTAAAGGGATTGGAATGGAGCCACTTTGAAATTTGCGACATCGATTTGTATCGAATTCATATCATAGCATGTAGAGATAACGTCCCAACCGACCGGCCTAATCGCTTTACTGTCAGCCTTGCACCATTTCAAGCAGCGGGACATTCTTAAAGTCCTCTCTTCTCGAAGTGGTTTGCGACCATTATGCTTTGCAGTAATCAATCCTCGAGAGGCCGCCTGATTTGTGTGAGTGACTTTCGTTTTTAGGATTTATTTTGCAAAGTGAAACTCGTCATCGAGAAATAGTTCTCCCCACGTGCCTTGTGGCTTCAATGCTTCGATTGATGTTCTAATTATTCGTATAAGTGATGTGATATAGTTATTGTATAAAGAGGTCACATTGAGTACACTGTATACGCCGAAATGAGATAAATCTCAAATTTTAAGAAATTGTAGCTATTTGCTTCCGCGTGTGGCTCTGATTTCTCTCCTAATGGAAGTCCCTTTGGTGGTGGTCTATGTGGGTTTTTTTTTCGCGTGGCGCCATTACGTTCATTCGCAATTTAGTTTTATTCTACTAATGCACGTCTGTTGAATTTGACCTTTTTGGGTTGCATGTCGGTTGTCCATTCTTCCCCTCTTCCGTCTTCGGATCCGCCTGCAATTTACCACGCGCTCTGTTCTATAGTATTCACAGCGCATGCGTAGTGAAACATGTTTCATCGTGCTGTCACTCAAGACGTTTCCTGTTAACCCTTCCTTTCCTAGTGGTGGTGTGCCGTAGAACAACTATTTTCTTCCTTTCCTTCCTTTTCATTCGGGTCTCTAAACATTCCACGTACGAACCAAAACATCGTATACTCATAGAGGCAGAAGAAACACACCTGAGTTATAACTACACGGGTTATTGTGTATGCCTTGTTTGGGCTCCAGTTTTACGGAGTTCTGTGGCCGTTTCATTTACACAGATCAAATTTCCGCAAAAACTGGTTTTAAAGGATTATTTCCCTTCGTGCAAGGACAAGGAGAGAAATTCGCATGGCTCAATACTGGGCGTGGCGACCCCTGGCGTCCGCACAATCGGCGTATGGTGTTACAGAGCATTAGGATTTCTGGCTTGGGGAAACAGTGTAGTATGTTGTCTCCCAAGAAGTTCGATAAACCGAATGCTCACAAGTCCGTGTTCTCTATACATATTGCATCGGATCACTGGAGTGATTTCTAAATTTGAAAGAAAAAAAAAAAAAAATAGTATCTAGAAATTAGTTTCTCAATTTATTCGGCACAAGTATACTCTCTATCCGACTATACGCCAAGTGTAGACCTTTATGAGCATGGTATAGCCACCGCTTAGGATGTAAATTGTAAACATCGTGGCAACTGCAGTGCTCTGTCTTTGTCAATAGCTTTAGCCCAGATGGCACCAGTCTCGTGTGAATGTGACCATTTGCAACTGATGCTGTTCACTCCAATCATTCCGTTCTGCTTGAATATTTCTGTAGTATTCACGTGTGCACAACAAGATCGCCCCGAGCATGCATTACTTCCAGACTACGGCCAAAGCCTTTACATGCATTGATCTCCATTACATGGAAGGGATTAGACCCCAAAGTTAAGATTCATAACCACGAGTTATACATTGAATTGCTCGGATCAAAAAAAAAAAAAAAAAAAAAAAAAATCCTAATTAATCATTGTCTGTCCGTAGGATTCAAATAAGAATTAATCTGATGCAAGCGACAATGAGAATTCGGATTGGTGGCTCAAGAATCTTGTAAATTTGTTCCAGCCTTTGGAAATATAAAGATTGGTGTTCAAGCTGATTATTGGCCCACTCACGGTAAAGTCTACCTTACTTTAAAGACTGTCTTGACATCTGGATGGTCATTCGATATACACGGCACCAACACAATGCCACCGATTAAATCGGACGATGGAAACCATCCCTGGAAACTATTCTTATATCATTTAAATTCGATTTATTGGGCTCTTTGTTTAATGATTCGAGTGACCTTCCCTCAAGAGCAGTGGCCATTGGAGTTGCAGTCAGTCTCAAGAGTTTAAATGGGCTTCATTTGTTTGTTAATTGCAAGTGCTTATAAATATACACGTAGAAAGTGAGCGAAGTAATTCATTTCATTGAACAACTCTGAGGTAATGACTCATTTATGAATGCCATTTCAGATGCCAAAATAATGAAACAAACACGAACGGATATAAGTATACTTGAACAAGTGTCATTGTCAGAAAAGTTCAGACCCAGGAATTGGTCCCTCTGAGCATTTGGTTGTCCGAGAAGCTCGGAAGCTTGGGGTCTCTCAAGTGTACGCGCCGGAGTCACCTTTTGTCATTGGTTGTCGTTTGACCCGGGTCAATACTGAAGCAATAGTTGTGTAATTCGACTTTTTCTCCGGAAATAAGTGATAAAGCTGAATTATTTCCGATTTCGGAATTGTCTGGACATTAGAACAGATTGTTCGCTTTTGGAAACGTTGCAAGCGGGCAATTTATCTTTACCCTTCTTCTTGTGTCCACCCCCAGTAAGCCTCGTGTGATTTCTACGTCACGTTCCAATTTTGCGATGCCAATTAGTGGTGTCTGCTTGAAAAGGAAGCAAATAACGACGGCAGAAGTCTAGGGAATTCACATCGCACAGACCTGTCTTCTCAACACAGCATCACTCTTCATCTTCGCTCGGCCACGGCAAGCAGGCTTTTATCCCGAAATATTTTTTATAACCTTCTCTAAATCAATTGTATCCCTGGGGCTATAATCTTCATATCAGGACGGCGGGTGCTTAAATAGCTCACCCACACAGAAGAACTGAAGGCTATGTTCCCTGTATGCCCTGGTTGCAAAGCACAGTGGATGATTCTCATGTTAATTCGACCTGAAACCGTGCTTGCAGTTCGTGTACGAATAACATTTTTGTCCATTCAAACCAGTTTGATTTTTTTTTCTATTTCGGAGCAGAATGTCCCAGAAGACTGGACAATTTTCAAGTGCAATGTTTTAAATGACTTATTCACAAAGCAATTACGTCCTGAAACACAACTCCTCCTTGTGTTCGGACCACGCAACACCTGCTGTTTCGTTTCTCTTTGGCGCCACGCACTTTGTTCCAGCTTTCTGGCGACGCTGTTTCCTCGTCGGCTCTCGTGCAATAATTTATGACCTCGACTTAAAGGTCAAAACATCATGGATCCTATGGTGTCCTTTGTTGTGTATAGGTGTCCAAGCACTGCCCCCCATGTGTCTATTTCGCCCCAGGGGAGGGCAAGGTCAACAATACAATGAAGTTCCTCCGATTCTTGTGTTACGCCGCATTCTGTTGTATATAGAGGTCATCTCGTGCAGGTATCTATGGTGGCTCGATAACCTCCAGAGCCTTTAATATACCGCTTGCCTTTGGGTCATCTCATTTACTAGTCTACTACGCTTAATCTTTAGATTCATTAATTTGCCTGTTTCAGTATCTGAAAGAAAAGAATACAGATATAGCCTGTTATTTGTAAGAATAAAATGATTTTCAATATTTCTAAATGCAGTCATTCATGATCGTGTGTCTTTCATTCATATGTATATATATATTTATTCGTGAGTCAGTGAATCACAATGATAATTATTAAAAAATAAATAATAATAAAATAATAATATTAAAATAAAAAGTAATAAAAATAAAATAAACAAGAACAGCAAAAAGGTAGAACACAAAGGAAATGAAAAAGAAACACCTCAGTTAGGGTCAGCCAGTGCACAGCTGTAACATAAATAGACGAATGTCCTCCAGTGACAATGCAATTAAATTATGGCTGTCAAAGTTAATTGTCAGGTCCCTTAACTCACGAATTGCATTTGCAGTGGCTGCGGTATCTTCATCAATAGTACTAGTTGATATACAAGATATTCTTTTTATATCAGCGCGGGCTAGTGCCACGGCTCATTGAGAAGTAATCGCAACAAAGCTGAGGGATCTGCTGACAGGAGAGGAGCTACTACCCAGCATTATCTGGACAGGAGCAGCTTTGACAGTAATGTTGTCACAAGACAATAAAAAAAATATGATGCGCAATGGGGTGATTTTGACATATAACATTCAGGAGAGAGGAATGAGTTAATGGAGACAAAGAAACGATGTATCGAATAGCTTTACGCCATGATGTATAGAACTAATATACATTCACAAATCCAATAGATGTATTCCATTCCCTGCGTCTCATCACGACCCCTTACACTCATATCTAATAAACCTTCACCATGTACTCGTTACTATGTATCACTGAACAATAGGGTCACGGTCACTGCTCTCAAGTTCAGTCCTATTGCCTAATGTTGTACTTGGAACACTAGCACCTTAAAAATATCGCAGATTAAGCGAGCTTAGCTGATGAACCCTCTTCAATGTTGGAGTACCTTAAAAACATGTTTCTTTCTCTTCTTAATTGATCAACGTTTAAAATATTGCCTCTAAATATTGGTTCATAATTCATAACTCAATAAGTCCTTCATTTTTTTGTCACTAAAAACGTGTTTTCACTTATGAAAGTCACATTCGAAGTACATATCGAGAGTGAAGGAGAAATAATCCCTGTTACATATCTGCGTACAAAAGTTGCTTGGATCATGCATCTTTCAACGGAGTCAACTAGGGACTTCTATCTCTCACAGGAAAGCAGTCATTGTTGATACAGCTCCAAGGCACGAATATTCCGGTTACCTTTCCTTTTCTTTTGTGAGAAGTAGGACTGATCTTAGAAAATTGTATCTTTTAGTTTTATCAATGAAGTATTGACAATGAAATATTTCTTTAATGAAAATAATTTTTCATTGAATGTGTGAAATCATATACTGAGAGGCAAAAGAAACGCACAGGTCTATAATTGCAATTATTCTTGAGTAGCTCTATTTTGTGTGCCATGAAGTGTAGCGATATAAATATTCCCAAACATGCTCGGCAAGCTCATGCCTTCCGCGTTCAAAAATCAGTTATCATGTGTAGACAATCCCAAAATCCTGGTAACCTTGATTTTGAGTACTCACGTGAGCAGTAGACAATATAGCCTTGTGTAATAGACATGAGAGATACCCCTATGAATTCTGTACACGAAATCGTTTAAACATTGCCGATAACTTCACTATGGGACGGCTAAAAACCGCATTAAATAGAGCTATCCAGAAGCCTTCTGGATTGAGGATTGAAAAAAGCCTCGACTTGATTTGATCCAAACGTGTTTGGCACCATATAACACTCGCTGTTATAGTGTTGGTGTGCCTTAAAACAATTTTCTGTCTTTCTTTGAGGATTGAAACCTGGAACCTTTGCCAGCCAAATGGGTTGTAATGGCTCAACCATTCGTCGCCTACCCAAGCGCATTGCTGAAACTGATTCCACGGCCGACCGACCCCATACCGAATGAACAAAATTGATGGCACAGAGACAGGATCGCCAAATCCGGTCAACGCACATCCAGGACAGGCTTTAAAAGCAATTTTAACGGCACTTTGAACGAGAGGAACCCACAACCGACTAATCTATTCGAGAACAGTCCGACGCCGGCTTCAGGAACGGAAGTTGAGGTCTCGGATCTCTTACAGAGGCCCAATCTGGAATGTCATCGTGGACGTGATTGCACCAGAGATGGACGGAGAAGCGTCCTCTAGACAGACGAGGGTCGGATTTGCCTCGATAAGTCAGACAGGAGACGTCGCGTGTGGAGAAGTAGGGAAAAACGGTTCTGAGATTGCTGCACCTATGAGCAGGATAGATGAGGGGGAGCCAGCATCGTGGTGTGCGGAGGCATTTCACACAACACAAGGGCTCTTAATTACTGATTGAGGGAACTTGATCGCAAAACTGTGCTTCACAGAGGTCCAGGAACCAACTGTCGTCCTCTTCCTTCAAGGGCACCTTGAGATCCTGTTGTTCCAGCAAGATAATGCAGGGTCTCACTCTCCTCTGGTCACCGGAGATTTCTCGGAAGACTAGGAAGTCCCTACAGTTTCTTGGTCTGCTTTGTGGCCCGATTAGTCTCCAATTGAGCATCTTCGGGACCAACTAAAGACAGTCACAAATTTTGCTATAGACAACAGGTGCTCTACCAGTGGATCTCTGCAATCGAGCTTGTAATTTGTTCTGCTCTAAATTGAAAGTTTCTTCGTTGTACATTATATCAATTACTCTAACAGCAGCTCAGTCGCCCCCAGATTATTCGAATCCCCAACTTAACTCATTTTCCATGTCAACAAGCAGGTCAAGACATCCTAGATAAGCCATGAGGTTGTTGCCTGAGCGCCATTTATGGTAATCAACGGAAGGGCGTGAAGTATGGTTAGAGCCGGAAGTAGGGCCGCTTAATAAGGCTTAACGTGAGGGCAAAGAGGTTGTTGCCTTGGGCTGCTTTTCATGGTACATAATGGTAGCCGGGTGGTTACCACGTGGTAAAATTGCTCAACTTGGCCTGCATGGTTTCATTGGGCGATCCCTGGGAGTATATTTAGCGAGCTTGCTGAGGGATTTTCCCCGGCCCGCGCGCTGGAACAAGTATGAGAGAAATCGTGTCTTGAGAAATCTCGGACATCTGTTCAATCGACAACAGCAGGGTGTGGTCGATTGTGCTATATCTGTACTATATATCTCCACCCTTGCTATAATTATTTATGCTATATTTCATTTGTTACTATATACATAAATATATACTTTGAATGACCACAATAACGTTCCTAGGATAGAAATTTGTAGGAACTGTGTGAGTATACTCCATCAGTGGCAGGAGCGGCCCCAATTGGAAGAAGACCACTGATGGCATACTTCGAATTATTATGGGTGTGAACTGTCAATGCTTATTTATATCAGTCTTGAACAATAACTGAACTAGGAAAATATATCCTGACAGGAGAAGACGATTTTACTCGACTTTGACACAAATGTATAACTTTTATTGAGCACTACATTAATTGAACACCAACAAAACCGAAATCAAATTCTGACAAGCATAATCGATAACAGTTACAACACTTATAATGATTTTACTAAACATTCACTGTTTTTAAAAATATATGATTACACATACAATGCCTACTAGCAGACATACTGACATTGAAAGAGAGAATCAGGCTGAACAAATCATATTATCTCTGAGCCAATGGGCGCGGTTGCCATGGAAATGGTTGCTACGCAGATCCCACGCGGACTTTATCAAACGGACAAAATGCTTTACCACACGACCTGAAGGCCCGCCTCAATGCACACGTGTTTAGTAAGTACATAATTAAACCGCTCGGTACCAATGTATTATTGTAACTTTTGTGTTTCTATTTACCAGCGTTGAAGATACATATTTACCACATTAATTTTCATGCACTTTGTTATTGTGATTAGACGTGACTAGCGTCGCTGGATAGCCTGTCGCCGTTAGAATGCTGCATGACAACCTCGCTGTTTGTCTTCAGGTCATTCTTGCCTCGACTTCGACTGGAGCCTTCATTCACTGACGCTTCAACACACGTGGCGAAACGCAGCAGCTCATGAGATGTCTCCTGCCGAATCTGCATACTGTTCAGCGAACTGAAAGACTTCTTAGCAACAGTATGCGACGAGCATCCGCGACAGAAATGACGCTGAAGAATCTTCCGGAATCTGCGAGCGACGAGACAGTAGACGACGCAGTTGATGGACGAGTTCAGAGTGAGCAGCAGATTGGTGAAGACCGTCGCGTAGCTGACCGACTCTTTCAGATGCGTCCACCCGGTGAATCTGCGGAGGGTGCTGACGATTCGGATTACGACGTCGGGTAATTCGCATGCGATAAACACCGTCACCATGGAGACTAGGACCAGGGTGTAGTGGTCGTTGCGTTGCCTAGTGACCGCGCTGCGGTTCTGTGTCAACGTCGCGTGGTCTTTGTAGATGGTGTGAAGGGACCGAATCAGGCCGGTGTTTAAGACGATGAGAATGGAGAATGGGAGAAGGATGCGGAACAGAAAGTAGCAGATTGTCTTGTAGATGATGTAGTAGAGCTTGTCTCTCCGCAACGGCGTCTCCAAGGCAACGAATCGCATAGCGTGTGTACAAAAGTATGGCTTGAGATGCGCTGTTTTTTCGAAGAAGCGTGGTGAGTTGTACAAGATGGCTGCCAAGAGAACCAGCAACACAGCCTTACGCACTCGACTCGGAGTGCCGAGAATCTTGCTGTTGAATGGCCGGCAGATGGCGAAGTATCGGTCTATAGTTATAACCGCTACCAGCCACACAGTTGCTGTGTGTCCGACAGATGCCACTGGCCACATGTACGGCTCCACCTGACCCCAGTGCCTGGTAAGAGAACTCGACCAGGACGTGCAATCCGCGATAGTCTTGATCGACTGATAAGACAAGCAGCACACCAGATAGAAGTTGTCGATGAAAGCGAGCGCCTGAAGTTGCATGGAGACTGCGGCGTTGAGGCTATCCCACTTGAGAACGAAGTAGGCGATCGTGTTTCCAATGAAGCCAGCCAGACACAACGGGATCACCACAAAAACATCAACTGTCACGCGCAACTGGCAATAAGAGTGAAACGACTCACACAGCGAGAAGTCTTTGTTTATATACAGAGATGCGTTACGTCTCTCCGCTGGCTCAATCCATGACAAATCCTGCAGGTACGGGCTGAGCGTCGAGGCCTCTCCGGAAGCATTGGCTGCGCTCTCCATCACGAGGAAGGGCTCCGAGTAGTTGCCCATGCCAAGCATCAGTGTTCTATGGTTTCACCGCGTCATATGTCCTTTATTGCGGAAGTTCGATGTTCAGTCTCGCAGGGAAAAGTCTGGTAAAGTGGGAGATGTCTCCGGTCCTTGATCCGCGAACCCTGATCTGCAAATAGCAAATGATGGATGAGGAATCGAGCGAAACCGGATCGTGTTGCTAGGTTTTGCTTTTTCTGGAATATTTTTCGCAGATTACAGCTAAATCTCTTTTGAAAGCTCGCTGATCTTTCTGAAGACTCTTCAATCAAAGCCGCTTGTGAAGACAAAAGGTGACCTCAAAATCGCTCGTTATTCCAGTTCATTAAACACGGTGTTTAAACCCCCTAAAACTAGGATAAGGAATTGTGAGAAATAAAAGGATTATCCCTCTAACGATGAGAGACTATTGGCGGGGGAGGTCCATTCAACACCACGTGATTATATTATCCCTTTGACACGAGTTACTTTCATGCTTTCTTTGTGATGACAATTCTTACGTTTATGATCGTCTGTTGGAGACACTAATAAATGATCACATTCGTATCGGTATTAGTGCCGTGCGACACCATTCATTCATTCATTCATTCATTCATTCATTCATTCATTCATTCATTCGTTCATTCATTCATTCATTCATTCATTCATTCATTCATTCAATCATTCATTCATTCATTCATTCATTCATTCAATCATTCATTCATTCGACACCGGATACGATGCCTGTGATGTTGCCATTTCCTCTATAGTATTTGACTTTGAGGCCTTTGACATTCGCTTGCCACTTTGACCGACACCCTGGCTTAAGTTGGCGCCCCACCTATACGTCGACCAATTCGTTGAATATTGCAGGATGTCATTCTGCACCTTTTCCCAGTCTCAGTCATTACTCGAGACAGCTCAATTTTGATTGTGCCCTGCATGCAATCGCCGCCGCCTCTCACTCGCCTCCGAATGATTACAGCCAAAAAGAATCAACACAAGAGTGTTGTACCTCCATCGCTCATTGCCTTGGCGTGTTTCATTGAGCAACGAATCCAGTCAGAACTCAAGTACGTGTATTCACTGACTGCCGCGCCGACAGTGTTTTCTCAAAAAGGCGGTCAACGAACATTTCCCCTGTGATTTCCTCCCAATGATTTCGTGCTGTGGGATTCACTTCCACCTCCGCTCCCATTCATTATGTGCTCGATGGCTCGGAAAGGAAACGACTTAGTTCTCTCGGGGGATCTGTGCCTTTTCATCGCTCGCTGATCTGTTCCATTGAGCTCTATAATTAGTTGTTCTGTGCGTATCTGTGAACTTGATCATTTGTTGAAGCTGAGTATATATTATTGCTTTGTGATCTGCAGATCAAAGTCAAAGCGCGTGGTATGTGGCTATTTCCATACGATCATTCATTCTCCAATAAGCTCCAGGCAATTTCATACTCGGTCGTTAATCTTCTCTCGGTGATATGTTACGACGATAATGCGATTATGATTATTGTTTGACATAACCAATTAGGTAGTTGCTATCAGCAAAGCTTACTATATAGTCGCGATGCGTTTGCCAAGTAAATAGAGCTATTGGATGCAGATGCGACAAAGTGACTTCGCAAATGTCGCCTTCTCCGCATTTCAAGTCAGAGCCACCAGCGTTCGATGTCGTCCTGCCAGCAGCGTTCGATGTCGTCCTGCGTAGACTTAACAAAAGCTCTCTGTCTGATGAAAGGGAAGCGTGAAGAACAAGCGGAAGGAGGCTCCCTCGTCGGCTGTGTGTCTTAATCCTTGCGAGAAGCTCACCGAAGGACAGACCCATTTCGAATCCATAACGCCAGGCCTTTCTTATTGCAACAATCAAAGGGGCGTGTTATACAAAGGCTAGCTCCGATTTTGCGATTAAGAGGGATGCGCGGCTTTTTTATTAACGTGTTGAGTCGCAGTTTCGCATCGTTTGAAGACGTCACGGCTTAACACATTATGTTGGGAAAAGAAGGTTAAAAAGAGGAGAAAACCTACATATTTCTTAATACATATTTCATGTACCCCGTACTTATACGTTACTAGTATAACATTCTGTAGTTTAAGGATCGCCGGTGGACAACGAGTTCCTTTCTTTCTTATTACATAATTGTTTGCGGCGTCATTTTCGAGCCATGCCTCGGTTTCTCGGCTGCGAATGTATTCGTCGCAGTGATCAAACACGCATGCTGTCATCGAGACCGTACCTCCTTTTTTTCCTGTGTTGTTAACGAGCTTTTCTCTCAGCCGCCCCACTAATCGTTTATCAGGCTTTGCAAATACGCTCAAACATTGGGTCGCATTAGTCTAATATGATGATGTATTTCCCCAGCATATCATCTGTTTCTATTCCGACCAAAGATTTATTCATTGCCCGCGACTTCCTGGCCATTGATCAAAATGGCATTTACCACTTGCGAGTTAATCTGCGAGCTTTCTGATGAGCATGATTGCCGGTGTTTGCTCCACCTGCGACGACTCAACTGCCTCAGTGGGGACTGACCGATCCCGCGCGGGTTCCGTGTTGAAAGTGTTTTATGGGGGCATCTGCCCTCGAGAGCTCACCCCAACGACTAATCGGGTACCATGGCAACAGATGAGCACGTGTTGTCTGTGCTCTCTGCGTGCTGAGGGCGTCTTTCTGACCAAACACGTCGCCCGGGATGCCCTGCATGCTACGCGTCATTGCTGTCAATATTAATAGTTGTTGCAGTGAGTCCGTAGATTACCCCCTCTTCTGTTTACTGTGATAACGAATGATGGACAGTGTCTGTGTCGCCCTGCCTGACCCCGGATCTCTGGTGATGTCATTACATGATTGCGCGGTACCCATGCAAGACTAACTCTCACAATTGCTACGCCCTTGCGAACATTATGCTCTTTAGCTTTTGTCATAGAAGGAGGCCTCCCACGTCTGTTTGAAATTGAGCGAGCTCCCTGGATGACGCGATGGTCGTGACTTGTTGCTTCCCATTCAACCCTTTGTTCTCCCCGGCAAGGTGTGTCTCTGCAGCCACCGACGTCGGTTCAGACTCCAGATGCTGGACAACCGAATGCAAGTTTCCATGTCTCACTCTGTTCCATGGTGTTGCGACTTTTCGGCCCGGGAGAAGATCGCGTATTCTTTACACTGCATATACCATGCTGGCCTATTTAAATCGGCATCAGTGTATGTTTCCTTCACTTAGTGCTGCGTTATTTATTTCCTCATCCATTTAAGTCATTGTTTATCCGTTTCTATTTCACGCATCAGGATCCAAAATCCCCCATATGCGAGCGGTTTGGCTGTGATTCCCATGACCAGTGGAGCCAATCGATTCGATTGCCTCGATAGCTTATTGCAGGCCAATTCCTGTTGGGAAGGGCTCGCGGTGACCGGGGGAAAAAAAGGCTGATATCGACTAGAATATCAGGCTCAGACTGGATAGATGTGTGATATGGCGGAGGTCATTCTATTTTACCAAACCGCCTCCACACTTTTGCGTCATTTCAGTGAAACTGATATGAACGTAATTATACGCATCCAGAAATACGCTGCAGCCTACTTCATATTTGCATTCAGAATTACATGTTGCAGTAATGTCTGTGCAGCCGGACGAGCAAATCGCCATTTACGAGGAACGATGATGAGGTCGCCATATTGGTTTGTAGCACAGTCGCTAAAATCCGAGAACATCTCTATCATATGACTTATCCGGCCAATCAGAGCATGATATATCTCCGCCGATATCGGCCCAAACTTTGTCATTGGGATCGCACAAAAAATTGCGTTTTTTTTTTTTATGCCGCGCGTCTGAATCGTGAAATGTTTCGTTAATCAACATTTATCCTATAGCATCTGGCTTATCTATATTTTCATCCGTTTTCAGAGATTTTGCCGATTCTGTTTTCATAATATCAGGTGGCTGGCGTATCAGCGGCCGAAAGGTCATTACGCCAGTCTCCGAGGATAATTTCTTTCGTAGTTATGTTTTTTTTTTTTTTTTTTTTTTTTTTTTTTTTTTTTGTCACAATAACTATTAATCTGTCTACCTGTCTGTCTGAATATGTCCACGAATAGCACCCATTGAAATGCACACATCAACCGTAATTAATCTCGGATTGAAAACTTGTGTATATCTAAATTGCTATTTCTGTGCGTACCCACCTGTGGCAATCCTTATCCCACTCTGACGCGTCGCTCCTCCCCGATCGCTCGCTCACTGCGTCTCTGCTTGGCGTTGATTCCACTCGGCGGTATTTGAGCCGTTCCCAGCGCTTTCTACGCCGCCGTTTAGCGATGCCACCTTCTGCCTCCTCCTCCTCCTCCTCCTCCTCCACTCCTCCAGAACGATCATTGCCGCTGCAGACATTCTGACTAGGCACCCCCATTCAGACTTCTGCTTTACGAGTTGAAATCATCGGATTCTGTCGTATATTTGTAGCTTGTATGTGCAATAAGTATCCTTCTACAGATCGGTTCTGGATTAATGTTGTTTAGGGGCATGAAACTTGATTGCTTTGCTGATGGTGTGATCATTCCTTTCGTGTACGTATGTACCCGAATGGTCGCATCTCAGATGTTAATGACGCTTTTTTTTTAGCTCATGAGTTCTTTCTGTTTGGGCCGATGCATTGATCTCTGCTATTCCTTGGCCTTTAGGATACGAGTTGAAACAAGCCGGGCACAGTTAACTCTACCAGATGTTTTATCTTTGGGTCGTTTACTTAATTTTTCTCTTCGGGGGTAAGTGGGTGGGCCTTGAACTCCAGTCATTTGTCCTTCTAAATAAGAACTCAATGATTGCTGCGTATTGCGTGTGTGGTTAGTTATAAACACACAAGTTTCTAGCTGCGGAAGTAACGAAGTTAGGTTGTTGTTTGGTCATTCAAATAAGAAACGAATGGCTCCACCGCCGTACACTCTCCCCTCACCATTACCTGTGAGTACTGTCATCATGGCGTTGGTGTCATTAATCTTATAATTTAGAAACTTACCGGGAAACGTACATCATAATCACGATCATTATAATTAGCAAGGGAGTTCGCGGACTTCAGCCTATGTAGGTAGTAATAAATCACAGTGGTGTGAGTACTTGCACTGAACCCTTTCAAGACGCAAGTTCCGCACACTTAATTGCCAATCGAGCACAACAATTGGAAGCCATCAATTGCACCTGTGCGTGGTTATATGTCCCGATTCTCGTTATGTGAAAAGTTAATTAGAGTTGCATTCTGAACTCTTGCAACTGGAAAATATTCAGTCTTCACCGCGGCGGACCATGGCTGAGTTGATCGTGCTGCTTTGGAACATTTGATCTTATGATCCAAGTTATAACCACTGAGTCAGCACAGCCAACGAGAATTCAGGTTTTGACCATGCATGCTCACGCTTACTTAATTTCGTGACGAGTCACGCTTTCAATGTTTGTGCGAAGGGTCTTAATGGGCCTGTCCCAATTACGACCCTTGCGATCAGATGACCCTGTTTACATAATCTTAATTAACCAATATCGACTTAACAGTATAAGTGTGCATGTATAACAATTGCATGCAACCAGAGACGTCTCACCGCCGGGATTCTTAATGAGACCAACAGTGATGAATCAAAGAGAAATCGGATGTGAATAACCTCGCCGCGCTTTGCACGCCCACCTGCTCTCTTGTAGCTCACCTCAATTACCAAACATGGCATTAATGTGCTCTTGACTTCTCCTCTTTCCAGAAATCTACAAGGTTGTCCGTCAAATATAATTTTGAATGGCTGCACGAATCAAACGAAGGGTTTGTCCCCAATAGGAGCCCTTGCTGACGCACCACACCGATGGTGTGACTAAAACGGATTTTTCCTCGACCAACATTGTAATTTTCCGGTCTTTGCAGTCAGAGGAGGATCCATCCTTTCTTAACTTTGAATGGCCAGTCCGGTACCTTGGTGGACCAGGCCTTTATTACTTCATCTGTAGACCAGGCTTAGGAGTATGGTTGGAGAGGAAGCTACGTTTCAAATATCACATTGGATGTGTCTGCATACGTGCCAGAAATCGCCCTCAGATCCTCAGCGCAATTCAGATCGAAAGAAGCTCCTTTTGCGGTCCATTGTTCGTTCCACGCTTGATCATCATGGCTCCGTAGTCTGCGGCTCGTTTCACCCTTCAAATTAGCAGCGGCTGGGAGTCGTTCAGAACCAAGCTCCGAGGACATGCCTCGGAGAAAAATGGTATCATGGTTGATAAAATACCCTGGCATAAAAGCATTTACACTGATGACCCAACGCGCAATAATGTTACTGGTGCTGTAACGCGGAACAGAGTTTAGGTTACTGGCATGACTCAAATGAAGTTTTTATGGCACCCGAGCCAGTTGGCTATCTTATCCTCATTTTTGAGCTACCTCTCCCTCGCCAATTCACCAATCGCTCATATGTCAAATCACTCTGGTAGAATGAGTGAGATGAGGAGACTGAAAACAAATTACGCAATGTTCAGTCTGTCATGTACAGCTGGATCAAAGGGTTTAGTGAGGATGTTGTGTCGACCCATGTCGTGGTTCCTGCGCATGGCGATGTCCCGCTTTTGCGCTTGCCCTGCCTTCCATAATGCGTCTAGACTTACGACCTAGGCGTACTGGAAGAGGTCAGACTTTTAATAATCGTTTTAACGTGTTTTGCTGCTGTGCTGGTCGCACATGTTTATAGTCTTTCTTGTTGAAGTGCGATTCCTCTTAACTTTATTTGATCCTATACCGAGTTGGCACCATGTATGCCTGCTTTCAGTTGCTGTAAGAACAGCGCGTGTTAGGTGCATTGTGCTGCCTCCTTCTCTATCACCCAGAATACCTATAATTAAAATCCCTTGCCTCTTACGCAATTCTTACTGATATGTGGCACATTTGCCCTGTATACCAACAGCCCTGCGTAATCCTTTGGGGAGCCTTACTGGGGCTGAAATGAAGCGACAATGACGTCTGCCATGCCTCGCTTCATCACAAATGCCAAGTGCCCTCCGGGGTTCTTTGCCTTCCTCGTTCCACCCCCTGCATGTTAAGTCACTGCACTTTGACCTTGTTTTACACATTGATATTTTCTGGGCTCTCGTGGGGTTTAACCCTGCAAGATTCATCTAAACCTCTGCTGTTGCCCAATGGTTTCATGTATACATAGCTATGTTTTCCGGTTTTTTTTCCGACTGGTAATTCTAGTCGATGTTTGCGAACGGAGGATTTATGATCTGCATAAACATGCACATTTTCATTGCCACAAGTCGTTTGCGTCTTAATTAGTTGTACATCAATTACTAGTATAGCAACCCCGACTAATCCATGTCCGGATTAATTGAAATTGTGTCACCAAGTCTGCGTCTCATTGCTTGGCTGTTAACAGCGTTGATTTTACGAGATACTTTTGCCCTCATTGACTGTGACTACAATTCTTACATTTCCTATTCACCGCTGGAGGCACTTATACTTTTAGTATCAGAGTGTCGTTAAAAATATAATTAAAGATTAATTAGTACTCAACCATATTTATTCGGATTAATCAACTCCGAGTTTAAAATATATTGTATAATCCTGAAAACAGTAACATTGATTCCTTAGCTTAATTAGGGGGGTCTGTCTGATATAAGACAACGTCTTCGTTCTCTGCATTCAACCGACCACACGACACAACCTCCACAAGTTCATCTTCAGTCAATTTGTCAAAATCAGAAATTTCCTTGGAATCTCGAAACTTGGACAGAATGAAATCGAATGCAGTTTTGATGAGCACTTTCAGAGCAAACACAGTGCATAATTGGTAGGAACCAATATCCGCCAGTTAGTCTTCGCAATGAGCCTTCAAATGCTTACAGCAAAGAAATTCGCTTCCAGTCACAATTTCTTTGGCATTTTCTTTGATCAGCTTGATATAATAATATAATATTTATTTCGCATATACATGCAATATGACATAGAAAGAAAGAAAAAATATAGCAACTGAAATCTATTGCTGGGTGTTGAGCATGTGAGGAAACCAATGGTGGGATCCTTCCCCTGGCTAAAAACTCACAACACCAAATAGCAACATAATTATAAAGCATTAGATTTTATCCGATTGCAGCAGTCGCTAGTCTGTGAGGCCTAAGTGTTGACAGATCCTGTGCATGAACGAGGACGGCGCCTGGTAGCCCTCAACGCATGCACAGGGGTCAACAGCTTACAAGGGACACACGGACTCACTTAAGCTAGCTGCTTAACAATAATTGGCATAAAATGCTGCTCGCATTAATAATGAAAAATAGAAATAAACATATAATGTTTAGATGTATATTAACATTGAATGATGATAAAAGAGTTGACAAGTTAAGAAGTTAACATGTGGCCAAATGCTCGATAATACAGCTTAACTTAAAATCCCCAGTCTCCTCTCTGAGTAGCATAAAATCACGCAAAGCTGCTGCTGTTCGATTAGGCTCAGCAATCGATTTCTTGAGAGATTATCTTGGCACACATGATTGTCAAAAATTCACTCACTGCAGACCTACTGCCAAGGAAGATTTTTTTTAAACAAAGTTGGACAATAGCGTTCTCCGAATGCAGACATATAATGTATTGACCTCCGGTGAATCTGGTAATCAGGGTAAAAGTCATGCGCAAGAGGGGGCAGCAGGTGGCAATGAGTGGTACGTGGGAGATGAAGCAATCTTCTCATGCATTTTCTCCACGCACAGAAGTATGGTGCAGCGTCCTGCGGGTTCCATAGGCTTGACCCGAATTCCGACATTCAGTGAGCCTTAAAGAGGCGATATTTCACTTCGAGACCGCAGTGCCCAAATCTCAATGCCAGGATGTTGGTGCGTCTCGTATCCCCATCGGTGTAGGCCCAAATAAACTGCACCGGAATCTTTATTGTATATATAGGAAGAATTCTTAATCATGATGCATCCATGTGCATAATTTATACAACAAATTCAAAATTACGCAACATGGTTTTCCTCTTGGTAAATAAATGATATGGGGAATTGTTTCATAACTGTCCCTTTTGTATAGATGTATGAATATATAAACGTGCACCATTCAGCGTAACAGATCTATCAGTCTCAATTGTGTGTGCTATATATTATACGCTGTATATATATTTAGATATATTCTTTGGGTTTTCATCGCTTTTCGTGACGTCTGGCGTGCAGCAGGCACCAGGTACAACGAATGGCAGCCTTGTGTTTTGTTCTGAAGTAGCACACCGAGCCATGGTAACACGATCTGCTTCGTTTACATTTCTCTCTTCCGCAGGCGTTACTGTTAAAGTCTACAATGTGGACATCGTCAAATGGGAGGTGTCGGCGGCGCTCACCATCAGGGCTTACCACTCGCAGACAATGGCTGAGTTCAGGCAAATGGTCGCCGATAAGTTCGGAGGACAGCTCGATCCTGATAAGATGCGTTGCGTAAGGGAAAGGTACAACGAGCTGAAGCTGTTGGGGGACCGCACCATCAAGCAGGAGGGCTTCATCAAAAGCAATAAGGTCTTCGTGGAGTGCTCGGGTTCCGAGGACGACTCGATGGTCATCTTCTCTGACACCGCTTTCCACCGTCTGCTCAGTCAATATCAGAACACCATCTGCCTTCGCATCTCTCTACCGTCCACTTCACCAGGTCAGATTGCAGTTGACCTCATGACCCGGATTGTAGCGGGTTGTTTTCTTCAGATGAATCCGGCTTGAGCAGCTCCAAGTCGACTCCTAGTCCGATTGGAACCCCGTCTAAGTGTTCCGAGCAGCAGGATGACATGGACGAAGGCATCGTGGATTTAGCCGCTGGCGATTTCGCGGCTGAACCCTCGAGCGGCGCTCCCAGTTCGCCGGAGGGGCATGAAAACGTGCGGTCATCTTGCCTGCAGAGCGGTCAGCAGGCCTCTGTACTGAACGCCGTCAGTGATGCCATTTATAAGCAATACCTTCGGAATTCGAACCCAAGCGAAACTGAAACCGAAACCGAAGGAGTCGT
Organism: Capitella teleta; assembly: GCA_000328365.1. Classification (NCBI taxonomy): domain Eukaryota; kingdom Metazoa; phylum Annelida; class Polychaeta; family Capitellidae; genus Capitella; species Capitella teleta. Next base: position 9,729 of record KB308645.1, on the reverse strand, counting down.
TTCTGAAGAGCCTGCGCCGAGCACAACGACAAGCGCGACGACGTGGAACAATGATGTTGACTGGTGTGTGGAGGAAGATGCCGCGGGTGGCGAAGAAAGGAACGAGGAATCGCGGTTCTACCAGGCAGATCTCAAAGTGAACCCAGAGAATAATGAAAAAGGTATGCAGAGCTTATTTTTTATCCATTGGGTTGACGTTTTGCATTCACAGAATTGCGTCTACGGGTCGATAAGCGAACACTGTTTCGCCAGTTGAAGAAATACTTGGAACCTTTCGTTGGAACCACCTCCGAGTTCTTCAAGGTGACACCATCCCCCACTCTTGACCTATGCTGATTTGCCTCATCTGCAGGTCTACAAAATATATAGCAACAACCAGGACATCGAAATTACTTATCTCTCTGAAAGCCTTAATTCTTACAGCGATGACTGCAGAGTAAGTACCTCGATTGCGCAGGATAATCCTGCTGTAGCGCCCCTGCTTCCTTATATGGAAAGGGCGAAGCGCCCTCAATCTAAGTGCTCTACTTCGCTGTTGCTTTCCTGTGTTATTTTTTGGTAAGAAAGAAACAGCCGCCTGTTCTGGTGTGGGAGCAACCATTTCCCCTCTGTTTTGCTACAACGTTTACGCTCCATTCGCTTCTCGCTGAGAACTTAGTGATGACTTTGATCGATCGTCTGCGATTTTTTGATTTTTTTTTTTTTTTTCTACTTTTGTTCTCAGCTGGTCGTGCGTCTCGGCAGAGCCCTGAAGAAGGGCGAGCATCGCATAAAAATCCACCAGTTAGCTGTCAACAGCGAGGAGGTAAATAAAATATCGCATTCTCGTTCTTTGTCATTTGATTCCTCAGCGCTCATCTGTGTAATGAACAGATAAAAATGCAATTATGTTCACATCGTGTGCATGCAACAACTGCTTTGTGTTCGCAGCCTTCGAAGTTCATGTGTGAAGTGATTATTGCTCGTGGCATGTCCGTCCTGGAAGCGAAGGTTGCCATAGCAGCCGAACTCAGACAACAATGTCAGCTGGAGGTTCCGATTGACAGGTTCGCTTCCGCATTTCTTCACAATGGCAAAAAACACTAATCAAAATTGCAGAATGCGGCTTCGGAAGAAAGCGTGGAAAAACCCGGGCACAATCTTCAAAGATACGCAACTGTTCGAGGAGGATATCACCATCATGTCATCATCAGAGATCTTCTTTGAAATCCTAGATGGTGAGTGCTACGTTGCTTTTAATTCGGCGTATACGACGCGTCATTCCATCTGCACTCTCCCTCCCTCTTTACGACCATTTGACGACGCTTACGTGCCCATAGCTTGCGTTTCATCTACGCACACACGCATTCTGTTGACGGAGCGTATAGTGATCGTTGCTTCATCTGCATAATAATCGCTAATTAAGTGCCCGCCGCAGATCAACAATCGTGCATTTTTTCAGGTCCCGAGTGCGTTTTGCAAAGCACGCAGCTCTCTCTCTACATTCGCCGTTGGCGCCCGTCGCAGCATAAGCTCGATCCTATGCAAGAAATCGTCCTTGATGATAGCCACAGCGTTGAGGGCCTCAAGCGCAAGGTTTGATTGCAAGTGTTCTTTTTACATATTCTACGATTTCATTGTCAACAGATATGTGAAGCCAGCGGCGTGCCTGTCGAGGACTTGGAATTCGCAAAAGTGAACCTTACTTTGACCTGTTTTCGCGTGACTAATGATTTTTTATTTTATTTTTTTCTTGAAGGCAAGGGGTACCTTTCCGTATGAGATGTCCGTCTTGGATATCCCGACCGAATTGGACTGGAACCCACAAGTGACGTCACTGAACATGTGGCCGATGTCTCTGTGCGATGACGGTCTGCTCGTCTTCTTCAGGTCAGCTGCGTCCTTCTTTTTATTATGTAATTTTAATGATGTTTTATTAACTTTCTTTTTCTTTTCTTTTTTCTGATCAGAGACAAAACTGAGGAGTTGGGTGAACTGGCCGATGAGAAGAAAAAGGAGATTCAACAAGAAGAAAATGTTCGGTTGGTAGCGTCCTGGCGCTTGAGAAAAATATGATATCTATGAATAAAAATCGAGGAAGCAATTCGTGTCATTATCGGATTGCGCAAATAATTCTCGCAACATTTCCTTCTTGCAGTTTGGCGAAATATACGAGCAAGTCGTTGTATTCCCCGCGAAAAGAACGCGCGCTGAAGATCTACACAGACGACACACCGTCGCCGGACGCCTCCAACACAAAACCCTCTTTCCTCATGGAGCCTTTGTGAAAAAAATAATAATTATATCATTCAGGAATCATCTCTATTCATCCTAATGTTGCCCTTTTCTTCATCCCAATGTTTCCCTCTTCCGGCCGATTTCGCATGGATTGTTCCCGCTTCTCCTTCGCAGCGATTTCACCCTTGTTTATTTCATAGTTATGTAATATGTATTCCTTCGGAGTTTCAGTTCCCCCTCCCAATCTCAACTCCTTCTTCATCCCCTCCCTCCCCCCCCCCCTTTTTTTTTTCTTTTTTTTTTTTTTTTTTCCTGGCATACGATATTATTATTATTATTATTAAGTTTTGTGTCGGAAATTGAAGCTATAACATTCAGGATTATTTCTCGTGTTTTGACTTTAATTCGTTTCGTGCATTGCTCATTAAACAACATATCTTCTTCGCCATTGTCTTCATTATTGAAATAAAAGTTGCTGCATTTTCGCGTGCATTGTTGTCTTTGGTGATCTGCCTAAGCCAGGGTTTGTTTTACCTACCAGAGCTCCGTGTTATCAGCCGATTGGTTACGTAACGTCGACTGCAACTTGCTTGGCAATCAAACGCCTACCCAGTCCACCTGACTCTTTTGTAACATGCTATTATAGTAATTTCGCTCCCGAATTCCGCTATTTCCTTCTGGCTCAACTTCCGCTGAGCTTCCTTGCATCATCCGCTGGAGAATTATCTCATTTCAGACCATCGGAAATTCTCCTCTCTTCACAACAATTTCATTCTCTGGGTTCGTCCTTCCGAGATCATCTC